>CM069459.1:45072948-45122516 GCA_035610835.1 Ophiura sarsii | reverse complement strand
ATTGCTAATCATGCCAACACAGATGGAATCAGCTGACTTGTCTGCTGATGGCTAGAGTCACCCACTAATTAGTAGATACTATCATCATCAGTAACTATCATCATCTGTAATTATCAATCGCCAGCCCCCTCGAATTGACCGACGGCACCGGCACCGGCGGCAAATGGCCGTCGGTACCCTTTCCAGTTGCCGTACCGAGGGCATCAGTTGCCGTGCCCCCTTATCAAGTTGCCGAAAGGTGCCCTGCCTGCCCCTATCTCTAAATCGATGTTTACTAAAAGTTATTTTTCTAAAAATGGAACAATCGTAAGCAATATGCAAGGGCTGTCAGTATCTTCAGGAAATTTAAATTGATCTATATTAATGAAAGCCTCTAAGGGCAAGGCATTACAATCAATAGGTAGTAATTGCCCTTTAAGAATGATGATGCAGTGCTGCTCTTGTACTTTTTCCAATTAGGTCATGAACTTGGACCAAGAAGAGTTGTCCACCTTATGCAAGCATATGGGACATGACATGGAAACTCACAAAGGTTACTACCAACTAAATGCATCGGTGTTGGTGAGAACCAAGGTAAGATTACAAGCCTTTTACAAGCTTCTTCCTTGCATTAAGGAACGAATTCAAAAGCCAGGCTGTTTGAACCGGATTTTGTTATAAACAATGAAATCCAGTTCAGATTACCCATTAATGCCAGTTAGCCACAAGCTGAGCTATGAAGTCGCCCATAAGGACTCTTTGCAATAGACAAGGGGGGGGGGGGGGGGGGGGGGTGGGGGGGGGGGGGACTTGGGTTATTTTTAGCAACTTTCCCTGGCAACAAGTCGTTCAAAATAAAAAATATTCCCTACAAGCACTCGATGCAGTGTGCACACAGTTAAAGTTTCTGCACAGCGTGCCCACTCAGCATTTATTGAGCGATCTGCACTTTGTTTTCACCGGCAAATGGGCGTTTTCTTCACCGGCATGACTGGGCGCACCCCCGCCTATTGGAAATTAGAGTGGAATGAATTCCATGCTTGATCAACCGATTGTTGCATGCCAAAATACTCGAAGTACCAACTGCCACCGACATGACGAAGCTGTCGTCATATTTGAAAGACCGCATCAAACTGCTGACGGAGACTGATGTGCTGTCGACACAACAATACAAAGAGCTGCAGCAATTTGTATTAGTACGTCTTGTGATATCTAATTTCCGTAGAATATCGGAAATAACCGAATTACAAATTCATTCCTACCTCGATAGACCAAACTGGAAGGAGAAAAACGAAGAGATGATACAAATGGGATGTAGCGTAGATGATCGCATAGTGGCCCAAAGGTAATTTGTAGTGCGTTTTTTTACTTCTTTTTCCAGAATATCAATCCCATTCTCTCTCTCTTCTCCGTCCTCTTTTTCTATTCATTCTCCTTCCATTATAATAAGTTGTCCGATGTAATCCGGAAAGAGGATGATGGCAGCCCGATTCGTGCGTCAGTCATTCCGTCGTCCGTCTGTGTGTCAAACATTTAGTATACACCTTTTGGTTGACCCTCTCAGATCATAAGGATTTTGATTAAACTTGGTGAGGGGGAGGGTACGTATGTTCCGCAGACCTGAAAACAGGCCAAAATACTCGATAAGGAAAGAGAAGTACCAACTGCCACCGACATGACGAAGCTGTCGTCATATTTGAAAGACCGCATCAAACTGCTGACGGAGACCGATGTGCTGTCGACACAACAATACAAAGAGCTGCAGCAACAAGTCGTTCAAAATAAAAAAAATATTCCCTACAAGCACTCGATGCAGTGTGCACACAGTTAAAGTTTCTGCACAGCGTGCCCACTCAGCATTTATTGATCGATCTGCACTTTGTTTTCACCGGCAAATGGGCGTTTTCTTCACCGGCACCCTGTACTTTCACTGGCAGGCAAAAGCGCCGTAACTGCGGGCTCCGATTCTCTCGGACCGCTGCTACTAGCACCCGGCGTGAAAGGTACTAACTCAGGGGTAGACATAACCACCGAGCTTTCGCCTAGCTCGCCTGACGGAGTAGCGTACTCAACGGGGACCAGTCCCGTCTTTCCACCACTCACGTTGACCGTTTCTACATGCCGAACAGGCCGAGCCTGATCGTTAGCTGAAACAGCCTCGGGAACTCCGGTTACAGAGATCCCCTCCCCCGTGAATCCTGCATCTACAAGCACTCGATGCAGTGTGCACACAGTTAAAGTTTCTGCACAGCGTGCCCACTCGGCATTTATTGATCGATCTGCACTTTGTTTTCACCGGCAAATGGGCGTTTTCTTCACCGGCATGACTGGGCGCACCCCCGCCTATTGGAAATTAAGAGTGGAATGAATTCCATGCTTGTCAACCAATGCAGAGTGCATCATGTGAGCGGCTGTAGACCGACTGCGATAGTAGATCACTGCAAGCAAGTAAATCTCAGGGTCGAAGTTTCCAGCACAAGGCTTGCTTGCGAGGGGACTCTCTTCATGTCTTCATACAACAAAGTTTTTCCTCGCAAACCCTCAATAGAAAGACAAAATGTAAAAATGCTATGCTTCCAAGTTTTTCAAAGTAATGGAGTTTGCATTTTTTTAAAGCAGGTCGCTAGGATCCTTATGGCGAGAGAGGCCGGTTTTGTTGGAAAGTGGAAAGAAAAGCCATTGCACGAGATAGAGGTGGAGGGTAAGTAGATTTACAATACAGGCACTTCACACCAACTATACACCAACTATTACCATAACTGAATAACTGAAAAGATCTTTTCGAATCAAATTATACAAATTACATCTACAGGCAATAATATTTATGAATGTTCACAAATCCAATGGAAGTCACTAACTATACATTGAAGTTGTACTGATGCTTGTACGTGATTGCAAAATCCATGTGATTTCAGACGTAACAGTTTCTGAAGATTTCGGATCAGACTGATTTTGAAAAGGTCTATACTCAAAATTCTACAACACAACAACTATCCGGATATGTCAAACTGGTCAGTGTGCAACAGTCCTGTCTGTAATAGCCAGGCTTTTTTGCTATACGTCAGTATGTAAAAACAAAACTCTGATGTCTGATGATACGTCAACCATGTGACGTATTCTTGGATATACATGATCACTGGGTAAAAATCATGTTTGTGACCGAGGATGAACGCCATTATGTAAAATAAAAAAATTGTATGAGAGAGATTTTCAAATTGACATTAATTAACCAATAATTTTTGGCATTTGAAACTTAGATTAAAGATATTTACAACATTTTCCTGAATTTGTGTAAAAAGATGAAAAATCACGATATGCCAGTATGCGATGTCAACTGAAACAGCTGTAACAGGGTCACCAGGGAGAAGGCAGCAACACGACCCTGTGCGTTGACTTCTTGGCATGTTCCACTATTTACCAGAATATAATGAATACTTTTTTATGATTACAGATTTACCGATGTTATTAGATCATCAACAAGGTAAGTACAAACTAATGATATTTGAAATAATTGTATCAAAAATCTGACCAAACGGTATTTCCTGGCTGGAGTAAAAATGTAATTTGAATGTCATGTAGGTCTCGGGTGCCCTAGTACTAAAGGGTTCAACAAAAGAAAGTATACCACTTTGTTAATGTCATTTTGAGTAACTTTCATTTATTTCTTTCCAAACAGGCAAAATAGGCATTTAGATGAATCTTTTAGGCATAATTTGATACCAAATTTGCCCCCTAACAACAAAGATAAACCATAATTCGCACCATTTAAAGGAAAATATCCCATTTTCAAAAGTCGCATTTCCAATACACAGCACGAGAAGATTTGGTCAATTGTCAACACACACATATGCCGTATTTGTCCCGTACTGATCACCGCGCATATCCCTCAATGCGCGGGCTAATTCAAATGTAAACTGATGTATGGGTGAAGGATTTGAATGTAAAGGAATGTTATGGATGGGGAGAACATGGACAGATTAACCAAATCTTCTCGTGCTGTGTATTGGAAATGCGACTTTTGAAAATGGGATATTTTCCTTTAAATGGTGCTAATCATGGTTTATCTTTGTTGTTAGGGGGCAAATTTGGTATCAAATTATGCCTAAAAGATTTATCTAAATGCCTATCTAGCCTGTTTGGTCAAAAACAAATTGAAAGTTACTCAAAATGACATAAACAAAGTGGTATACTTTCTTTTGTTGAACCCTTTATTAACAATTGCAACCTTTTCATGAAATGCCGTCTTTAATGGCACCAGCAACATAAGCAAAAGGAAGCAATCAAAATACAACTTTTGACCAAAGATGGAACAGGTGTAATACAATTGCATTCTTATATTTTCAAAACCATGCAGATATTGAAGACACTTCAACAGGTCTCCAACAAGATTCAAGCGAAGAGAGTGAAGAATCTTCAAGCATAGACAAAGATATAGGTAAATATCTGTTCTTTTACAGCTTCCTGCTAATAAAATCTGAAGCTGAAACGAATACGGTCAATGACTAAAACACTGAAACCACTCTCCACATATGATGCACAGTGCACCAAATGTAAAAAATATAGGTAATTTGAAATCCAACGATCACTGGCTTTAGGGAGGTCGTTCATAAATTTAAAAAAATAGGTGGGGGCCTAAGACGGTCCCTTGTGGGACTCCTGAACAACCAGAACCCACTGAGTGGTCGCCACACACAACAAGCAAGATCTTCGATGATGCGTACGTGGACAGACTGTCCTTTCCTATGCCAGGGGAAAGAATTTAACTTAATCACAAATTGACATTAATAAACCAATAATTTTTGGCATTTGAAACTTAGATATTTACAACATTTTCCTGAATGTAACATTTTCCTGAATGTGTGTAAAAGATGTAAAATCACAATATGCCAGTATGTGATGTCAACTGAAACAGCTGTAACAGGGTCACCAGGGGAAGGCAACAACGCGACACTGTGCGTTGACATCTTGGCATGTTTCACTATTTACCAGAATATAATGAATACTTTTTTATGATTACAGATTTACCAATGATTTTGGATCAACAACAAAGTACAAACTAATGATATTTGAAATAATTGTATCAAAAATCTGACCAAACAGTATTTCCTGGCTGGAGTAAAAATGTAATTTGAATGTCATGTAGGTCTCGGGTGCCCTAGTACTATTAACAATTGAAACCTTTTCATGAAATGCCGTCTTTAATGGCACCAGCAACATAAGCAAAAGGAAGCAATCAAAATACAACTTTTGACCAAAGATGGAACAGGTGTAATACAATTGCATTCTTATATTTTCAAAACCATGCAGATATTGAAGACACTTCAACAGGTCTCCAACAAGATTCTAGCGAAGAGAGTGAAGAATCTTCAAGCATAGACAAAGATATAAGTAAATATCTGTTCTTTTACAGCTTCCTGCTAATAAAATCTGAAGCTGAAAATTAATGTCTATTATTTCATTCATACAAATTTATAATGATAATCAATTTAGACGGTAAATTATACGTCTACATGGTGTGAAACGAATACGGTCAATGACTAAAACACTGAAACCACTCTCCACATATGATGCACAGTGCACCAAATGTAAAAAATATAGGTAATTTGAAATCCAACGATCACTGGTTTTAGGGAGGTCGTTCATAAATTTTAAAAAATAGGTGGGGCCTAAGACGGTCCCTTGTGGGACTCCTGAACGAACCAGAACCCACTGAGTGGTCCACTAATAAAACTCTATTGTACATTTCACGGACATAAATTATGCTAATGAGCTCATTAAATGACGTCACTCGCATCATCGGGTTTTTCCGATGATTGAAATACGTCGATTGAAATTCTAGGTCGAGTAAAATGATGTTCTTATTTGTTGTCTGTGAGCTTTTCTGATTTTTTTCCCGTATTGGAGTATTTTTTTATTGAAAATAGACAGTTCAAATTAAACGTTGGTTCCAAGTTCAACTGACAGCACATGTATTAAAGGCGACAGCAACGGCAATATGCAAGCAACATTTGAGAAAAAACGATGCCCGACTTTGCAAGAAAGTGTACGGGGAAGTGTACGGGTGAACATGACAAACCAAAACAGCCTAGTAAATAATCACCTCCGTGGCGCAATTGGTTAGCGCGTTCGGCTGTTAACCGAAAGGTTGGTGGTTCGAGTCCAGCCGGGGGTGTTGTTACTTTTTGCATTTAATGCAGATCGACAAATCACAGACCACTTACACAAAAATCGCATCTGCGCATGCTCCTGTCGTGATCGAAATCCACCACACAAGCAATGGGCGAGTTTTATAAGTGTGGTCGCCACACACAACAAGCAAGATCTTCGATGATGCGTACGTGGACAGACTGTCCTTTCCTATGCCAGGGGAAAGAATTTAACTTAATCACAAATTGACATTAATAAACCAATATTTTTGGCATTTGAAACTTAGATATTTACAACATTTTCCTGAATGTAACATTTTCCTGAATGTGTGTAAAAGATGTAAAATCACAATATGCCAGTATGTGATGTCAACTGAAACAGCTGTTACAGGGTCACCAGGGAGAAGGCAGCAACACGACACTGTGCGTTGACTTCTTGGCATGTTTCACTATTTACCAGAATATAATGAATACTTGTTTATGATTACAGATTTACCAATGATTTTGGATCAACAACAAAGTACAAACTAATGATATTTGAAATAATTGTATCAAAAATCTGACCAAACAGTATTTCCTGGCTGGAGTAAAAATGTAATTTGAATGTCATGTAGGTCTCGGGTGCCCTAGTACTATTAACAATTGAAACCTTTTCATGAAATGCCGTCTTTAATGGCACCAGCAACATAAGCAAAAGGAAGCAATCAAAATACAACTTTTGACCAAAGATGGAACAGGTGTAATACAATTGCATTCTTATATTTTCAAAACCATGCAGATATTGAAGACACTTCAACAGGTCTCCAACAAGATTCTAGCGAAGAGAGTGAAGAATCTTCAAGCATAGACAAAGATATAGGTAAATATCTGTTCTTTTACAGCTTCCTGCTAATAAAATCTGAAGCTGAAAATTAATGTCTATTATTTCATTCATACAAATTTATAATGATAATCAATTTAGACGGTAAATTATACGTCTACATGGTGTGAAACGAATACGGTCAATGACTAAAACACTGAAACCACTCTCCACATATGATGCACAGTGCACCAAATGTAAAAAATATAGGTAATTTGAAATCCAACGATCACTGGTTTTAGAGAGGTCGTTCATAAATTTTAAAAAATAGGTGGGGGCCTAAGACGGTCCCTTGTGGGACTCCTGAACGAACCAGAACCCACTGAGTGGTCCACTAATAAAACTCTATTGTACATTTCACGGACATAAATTATGCTAATGAGCTCATTAAATGACGTCACTCGCATCATCGGGTTTTTCCGATGATTGAAATACGTCGATTGAAATTCTAGGTCGAGTAAAATGATGTTCTTATTTGTTGTCTGTGAGCTTTTCTGATTTTTTTCCCGTATTGGAGTATTTTTTTATTGAAAATAGACAGTTCAAATTAAACGTTGGTTCCAAGTTCAACTGACAGCACATGTATTAAAGGCGACAGCAACGGCAATATGCAAGCGACATTTGAGAAAAAACGATGCCCGACTTTGCAAGAAAGTGTACGGGGAAGTGTACGGGTGAACATGACAAACCAAAACAACCTAGTAAATAATCACCTCCGTGGCGCAATTGGTTAGCGCGTTCGGCTGTTAACCGAAAGGTTGGTGGTTCGAGTCCAGCCGGGGGTGTTGTTACTTTTTGCATTTAATGCAGATCGACAAATCACAGTAAAAATATAATATTGACAAAATCACAGACCACTTACACAAAAATCGCATCTGCGCATGCTCCTGTCGTGATCGAAATCCACCACACAAGCAATGGGCGAGTTTTATAAGTGTGGTCGCCACACACAACAAGCAAGATCTTCGATGATGCGTACGTGGACAGACTGTCCTTTCCTATGCCAGGGGAAAGAATTTAACTTAATCACAAATTGACAATTAATAAACCAATAATTTTTGGCATTTGAAACTTAGATATTTACAACATTTTCCTGAATGTGTGTAAAAGATGTAAAATCACAATATGCCAGTATGTTATGTCAACTGAAACAGCTGTTACAGGGTCACCAGGGAGAAGGCAGCAACACGACACTGTGCGTTGACTTCTTGGCATGTTTCACTATTTACCAGAATATAATGAATACTTTTTTATGATTACAGATTTACCAATGATTTTGGATCAACAACAAAGTACAAACTAATGATATTTGAAATAATTGTATCAAAAATCTGACCAAACAGTATTTCCTGGCTGGAGTAAAAATGTAATTTGAATGTCATGTAGGTCTCGGGTGCCCTAGTACTATTAACAATTGAAACCTTTTCATGAAATGCCGTCTTTAATGGCACCAGCAACATAAGCAAAAGGAAGCAATCAAAATACAACTTTTGACCAAAGATGGAACAGGTGTAATACAATTGCATTCTTATATTTTCAAAACCATGCAGATATTGAAGACACTTCAACAAGTCTCCAACAAGATTCAAGAGAAGAGAGTGAAGAATCGTCAAGCATAGACAAAGATATAGGTAAATATCTGTTCTTTTACAGCTTCCTGCTAATAAAATCTGAAGCTGAAAATTAATGTCTATATTTCATTCATACAAATTTATAATGATAATCAATTTAGACGGTAAATTATACGTCTACATGGTGTGAAACGAATACGGTCAATGACTAAAACACTGAAACCACTCTCCACATATGAATGCACAGTTCACGGTGCATCATTTGCACCAAATGTAAAGATTTATAGGTAATTTGAAATCCAAAGATCACAGGTTTAAGGGAGGTCGTTCATAAATAATAAAAAAGGTGGGGGCCTAAGACGGTCTCTTGTGGGACCCATGAACGAACCAGAACCCAACGAGTGGTCGCCACACACAACAAGCAAGATCTTCGATGATGCGTACGTGGACAGACTGTCCTCTCCTATGCCAGGGGGAAAAATTTAACTTAATCACAAAGGCCAGGTTTGAAGTTTAGGCCTGATATCAAAAAGAGTGCCTTACCTTGTCAGGCTTCTATACAGTTTAAACATCTCGATTTTCTTGAACACTCTTCCTTATCATCATTCTTCTTCAGTCTTCTTCATCTTCCCTCTTTTCTTGTTGCCTTCTGAAGGCTGTTCTTTTACAGCTTCCTGCTAATAAAATCTGAAGCTGAAAATTAATGTCTATTATTTCATTCATACAAAATTATAATGACTGTAAATTATACGTCTACATGGTGTGAAACGAATACGGTCAATGACTTAACACTAAAACCACTCTCCACATATGATGCACTGTTCACGGTGCATCATTTGCATAGCCGGACCTAGGTCACTGCACCACATGAAAAGATGTAGGTTATTTGAAATCCAACGATGGGCGTTATTTTAGATGCCAAAATGTTTTAACTAGAGTCTTTTAGGGCGAACCACATCTATCTATCTATATATCTAGGCTTTGTCAATCCACTGTTGGATGTAGCCCTCCTCACGATCACCCCCAAACCTTTCTATCTACAGCTACTCTCGCCCATGTCGTGCCAATATATGATGTTATATCATCTCTCCACCTCCTCTGTCTTCCTCTCCTTTTTTCGCATTCTCATCGATTATAATTTCTTTTGGCAACATGCCCGGCCCATTTCCATTTTGATTGACTCTTCAAATTTTCTGCAATGCCGGTCTGCTGTCTGACTTTGTCTCGCAGCAAATAATTAGCATTTGCTGTTCCATTGTTCTTTGAGCAGATTGTAGTTTGGTTTCTAGATATTTTGTTATTAACCATGTTTCAGAGCCATGCATCATTGTTGGAAGGACACCTTATTTTATACTATCCTTATTAGTGACATTGGTATATTTTTGTTGCATAAGATTTCTTTATGTCTTCCAAAGCAGCTCCACCCAGCTTTATCCTTTTCAGTATTTCTTCCTTTGAACAGTCCTCTAACCTTAGTGTTTGGCCCAGAGATATTTATACTCCTCAGGCCCGAAGATTGGGTGTTTTTTTTCAAAAAACTTACACATCTAAATTTTCTTGCAGATGTTGATGTTTCAAGGAAGCAGGTCAGGGGTTACGAAGGGGAGATGCAGTTCAGAATGCACAAAAGGAAGAAGGACAGAGGATTTCGCTATAGTAGATTGTTTACAATGAAATTGGTCATGGAAATTCTTTGTCAACTGTGATATGTTCATATCGCAATAATGACACGCATACTCCCAATATTTCGGCAATTTTTACCTTCAAAATGGCCGCTATTTCTAATGAACATAAATGTCCACACTCGTAGATCGTATGAGTACGAATCTGTAATTTCACAATCGCATAGTATAACAAATATAAAAAAATAACAAGAGAACTTCCCTTAACTTTTGTGGTGAATGTGTATCAAAAATTGCCAAGAATACAATGATTACAAGTTACATAATTATCAATCTTGATTTTCATCTTAAATGTGTTGATATTTCAGAAATTCAGCACAACAATAATTGGTTTTGCAGAAATTGTTTTCATAAGGTCGCTAATGATTAACTTCCTTTTACTGATGTTTTTTTTATTGATCTCCGATGTAAGATTCAAAAGGGATTAAAGATAGTTCATTTAAATATTCCAAGGGTTAATTTACAAGACCAACTATATTAATCTTATGTATGATAATGCTATTGATGTAATATGTTTAAATGAAACATTAGTTCTTCTAAAAGCACCAAATTTGGCCCAGATGTTGCTAATACTATACTCTTTTGATATAAGATGGATGCCAGAAATTGTTTTCATAAGGTCGCTAATGATGAACTTCCTTTTACTGATGTTTTTTATTGATCTCCGATGCAAGATTCAAAAGGGATTAAAGATAGTTCATTTAAATATTCCAAGGGTTAATTTACAAGACCAACTATATTAATCTTCTTATGTATGATAATGCTATTGATGTAATGTGTTTAAATGAAACATTAGTTCTTCTAAAAGCACCAAATTTGGCCCAGATGTTGCTAATACTATACTCTTTTGATATAAGATGGATGCCAAAAATAGCGCCCTCTGGGACGGCCATATTGGCCAAATCCAATATGGCCGCCATAATGGGGGATCAAATTATAAATGCTTATTGTTTGTCTGAGCACAAGGATTCTTAAAATGTATAGTTTGCCCCACTTCCAATGTATGGTTACTGAGATATTGAGCAATACGTGAAAAGGTCGTTGCTTTTGGGGGTCAACATTTGAACATGTTCCGATTTTGACAAACGATATCTTAAATTGTTCGTCAGATCACATGGCTTCAAGAATTGGTAGTTAATCTTAGATACGCTTGACAACATGTTCCAAAAGTGTAATAACATTTATGATGATGTATATAATTTTAGGGGATTTAAACTTAGCAAACAATTCACACATGAAACAAATCATTAAATACTATACAAGGATAGCAGTAAATAGTAAAACTAAAATTGATCTAATCTTTGTGTCTAAGCCAGAACTTGTGATATCATCTGGTGTGCACAGTTTAGGGCTCAGTGATCATTCATTAACATATGTTGTAAGGAAATGTAATCAACTTAAACTTCCTTCAAGTTATTTGTTAAATCTAGATGTTTTAAAAACTTCAATGAACTTGAATTTATTAATACTATCAAAAATATTAATTGGGGTAATATATGCTCTAATAATAGTGTTAACGATGCTCTTCACCAATGGCAGAGTCTTTTTTACTGAAGCATGCGAAAAGCATGCACCATTTAAAAAGAAAAGAATTAAAGGTAGTCTACCCCAGTGGATTAATTGGGACTTTTTAAAACTAAGTAAAGACAGTGATTACTATTTTGCAAGGGCACATACAACTAACAATCAAGAAGATTGGAATAAAGCTAAATCACTCAGGAATAAAGTAAATAATATGAGATATTATTTGAAAAAAAACTATTGTAATGAAGCCATCACCAGTAATATGCATGATAGTAAAAAATTATGGAAAACAATTGAGAAAATTGTACCTACTTCAATTTCTAACAGAGGGTAAATGTTCTGGCAATAGTAAAGATATGGCAGATGAATTTAATAGGTATTCTACTTCAATTGGTGATAAACTTGGCAGTAAATTCAATGAGCATAATAATGTAAAATGTCCTTGTAATAGTGCATGTTCAAGTGACTACTGTATTGACCATACTTTTAAATTTGGTACAATTTCAGCTGAATTTGTCTTTAAACAGTCAGTAAGATCGAATTCAAATATGCGAATTTTTAAATTCGTGTCCGACTATGTGGGCCGCCATTTTGTTTTAAAAGTATATTAGTGTCCCGGATGTACACAGTTAAGTATATAGCAATTAAAGGTTTTTTGGCTGCGGGGAAATTCTATTAATTCGGGGTATATTAAAACTAGTGATTCCGATAGTTAAATGTATTTACTAACGTGTCACCGACGGCAAGAAAATCTTTTGAAGGAAAAAGGAGTAAAAAGTGATTTTAAACCAAAAAAAATGGAACAAATTCGTTCGTGTAAAAGGTGGTTTTGTCAATAAAAATGACGTCATTTGTTTTTCGGGGTCAATTGAACGCACAAAATATCATCTGGAATCGAGTTTAAGTCAAATTTACTTTATTTAATTATAAACTGGGCACTCCATTCAAGAAAAGATAAAAAAACAGACGTTATTAGCAGCAACTATAATGACGTAATTTTAAAAATGGCGGCCTCCATGAATTCGCCGCACGAATTTAAAAATTCGTATTTTTTTATTCGATCTTACTAACTGTTAAACATATAATATAAATAACATGCAAAAGAGTAAATCACCAGGACTAGTTCAGTTAAATGTCGGGTTGTTGAAATTGGCTGGGCCCTTCATTACAAATTGCCTTGCTCATATATGCAACCTGTCCCTGACTAAATTTACTTTCCCTGATGGTTGGAAGAAAGCTAAGGTAACACCAATATTCAAATCGGGTGACAAAACGGATGTAGGTAACTATAGGCCCATCTCAGTATTACCAATCTGGTTTTTCGGCCTAATCATTCCACTTCCACAACTCTTCTTGATGTACAAGATATGAAAAATATGGATAATGGATATGCTACTGGTGCAATATTTATTGATTTAAAAAAGCATTCTACACTGTAAATCATGAAATTCTTCTCAGGAAACTTAAGCAATATTGTATTGTTAATAATGAATATGGTTTGAGTCATATTTAAGCAACAGGTTACAGACTGTCAATGTAAATTCAAGTTTATCTGATTTCAAACCTATTAACATAGGAATTCCTCAGGGTTCTATCTTAGGCCCATTACTCTTCATAATTTTTGTTAATTGTTTACCTGAAGCAGTAGATGGATGTAAGACTGTAATATGTGTGATCTCCAAATTCAATTAGATTCATGCCTACATAAAGTAGCTGAATGGTTCAAAGCAAATAAACTGACTTTAAATGTTGATAAGACTAAGTTCATGATATTTGGTACTAATAAAATGCTTAAGGTTTCAAAATGTTAAACTTACAATAATTTAAATATTGTAAGAGTAGAAGAATTTAAGTATCTGAGTGTAAAGTTAGACAGCATCCGGTCTTGGTCAGCTCATGTTGATCATTTATGTAAAAATGTCAGTAAAAGAACTGGTATCATCAAACGTATTAAACATTTTCTTTCATATCAGACTATTGTAATGTTATCAACTGCTCTTGTTATTCCTCACTTTGATTATGGAAGCACTGTTTGGTCAATTTTTTCTGCTGAGTTTCATAACGAATTTAAGGTACTTCATAATAACTTAGCTAGGATAATTCTATCAGCTGATATTAGAACACCAACAAATTATATGATGGATATACTTAAATGGGTAAAACTTGATAAAATATGGCATAATAATCTAACTCTTATTGTTTTTAAATGTTTGAGAAATTTATGTCCATCATACATATCTGCTCAATCCAAATTTGTTCATAACAGCCATTCACATCTTACAAGAAATCATACTACTTTGGCTGTGCCAACATTTAAATCCAATTCAGGCTTGCGCACATTTCACGTTAGGGCAGCCTATGCCTGGAATAGCCTACCATCAACAGTCAAAATTGAACTGGAGAACATGACTGTGCATCAATGTAAGTCTAAGATTAACTTTAATTGTGTGCGAAGTACTTCTTATTTGTGTATTTATATTATTTTGATATTTATGTTTGATTCATGTATGTGTAAATATTTAAACATTTCTTTGTAAATACTATAATATTTTCTGTATGATGAGGGCCTGCATGAAAAGCAGTGCTTGAAACTGAAGCTGTTTACCCTCAATAAAGAAAGTTTAAATAAATAAATAAAGTGTATTAGTGTTGAATAATACATGGGTCCAAGAACAAAAATTATGCTTTTGGTTGGACAAACACAAAAAATCTCTACCCATGTACAGGGTGTATCAAAAAAAACGCAACACTTTTTGTCGCGAGCTCTCCGATTACGGCAAATCACAAATCACTCTGAAATTTATATATTCTAACCGTCAAATTACAGCGATATCGATTATTGATTCGCTGAGATATCAACGATACACGTAGACAAGTGCAAAACGGAACGTTTTACATCGTTTATCCTGTATGCCTGATTTTCTTGTCAGGTGAATATTAGAAACATTCCTGGCACCAAAGTGACTGTTTTCGACATAGCCACCATGAATGCTAGACACTTCGCCCCGTTGCAACTTCGCCCCGCGTAGCTTTCGCCTCTCGTAGCTTTCGCCTTGCGTGAATTACGCCCCACTGCAATTTCGCCCCTCGCGGGTCAGTCTGCCGCAATTTCCCGCCAAGCACCTAGAGTTCAAGTAACGCCCGTTATACACTAGCTTTGAGAGTTCAAGTTTTTCTAGTGAATGGTTTGTTCAGTTTTTGTGAATTGTCATGTGTTGTGTGAAAAGTCATAATTTATCTGAATAAGTCGGATGTTGGGAACATTGATTTATTTAAAGGAAAAAAGAAGTCTCAAATTCTTATGTTGACTTTGTTTTACCAATGAATAATACTTACTTTTACCGGCTTTTACCTGACGACGTACGACTAACATGACTCATGTGACTTGAACGGAAAATCACTTGAACGTGTTACCATTTGAAAGGCAAATTTGAATTGAACAGTGAATCTTGCCCGATCGATAATGTACTTCCTTGTCTCTAGTTTCAGGATTCCCATTTCAGATACCTGCAAAATCTAGCGGAACTTTACCGTGTTTACTGGTCCGTGTACACGTGATCTAATTACTGAAAAAATTAACGACGTGATTGTTGATGACTCGACTTTGTTGTGCCAATTTTTTAAATTTCATGGACGGTATTAAACAAGTTTGTCTCAGAATACCGTGGGCGATATTTTTGTTTTTAAATCACACTTCGCCTACCGTGACTAAGCCTATGTCTAGTGTTAAAATACTTTTCATAGAGCCCGTCTCAACTACTATAATTAAGATGCCGCATTTTGCAGGAGGGGGGCAGGGGGGGGGGGGGGGGTATTCGTCCGAGACAAACTTTTATTTTGACTCCAGGTTGACAAGTAATCAAGCAATTCACTTAAATAATGTTAAAATCAATTAACTTTCTTTTAATCATATAGTCTTTCAAAAATATAGCATTTTAAACAGCAAAATCACGCAATCGAAGTTTGTTTTATAAAATTACCATAATTTGAAAACGCAGTCTGACAAATTTTAAACTGTCAAGCTTTTGTCAGGCTTGGCTCTGACTTCTTCAGGATCAAATAGTTATATATCAAGTGGTGGCAGAGGGGCAATCTCTATGTTCTGATATTAACTATTTGGTCCTGAAGAAATCAGCTAATGCTGACGAAAGCATGTCAGTTTTTAAACTTATCCAACGGCGAACCATTTATATTATTTTCATATTTAATATGAATCCCTATATATGAATACCCGTCGTAAAGGCTATAACCTCAAAATGTGTCTCACAAAAACTATGTGTTGTTGTCACGGAATTAGGTGTCACATCTACGCATAAAATGATAGTTGGATAGGATGTATATAAAAATGCCATTCATATGAAAATCGAATTTCCAAAAAGTCGACCCTTTTACCGGTCATATCCCACAATGCTTGGATTTCCGAAACGTAGTATTTCTTCGTTCAACA
The DNA here is from genome assembly GCA_035610835.1 of Ophiura sarsii. Classification (NCBI taxonomy): domain Eukaryota; kingdom Metazoa; phylum Echinodermata; class Ophiuroidea; order Amphilepidida; family Ophiuridae; genus Ophiura; species Ophiura sarsii. The sequence continues at coordinate 45,106,308 of CM069459.1, read as the reverse complement.
AACGTTCAAGATAAGACAATTCTAACATTCGGCATTATAAATATCAAAATAAAATATCGAGCAAACGAGAGCCTTTTATATTCCACACTTATGCTATAATACTAGTAGAAGATAATCATGCGCGCCATTCGCCAATCGTTAAAGTAAGCACTTATCTAGAGTGCTCAACGTTCAAGTCATCTTAACACTTTCCACGCAGCAGGCGTCTGCAGATGACATTGCACAAAATGTTTCAAAAATGACTAATTTTTGACTTTTATTACCTTGGGAATTGAATTGCATTTAAATAAGTACAACAAATTACTAGTATTTGTGCAGTAATTCTTGAGATAAACCATGACAGTTATAAGGTCTCTGACAAATCTGTGTGTATAGTTGTAAAAACCGAACGGACCACTAGTAATAGCCGCGTGGAAAGTGTTAACATTTTGTTTCATAATGTAAAAGCTGAATGCAAACTGCTTATCCACAAAAATAGCCTGTGTAAGTAAATGTAATAAATATAAGAGGACCTGACGTTTCGAATAGCATACAAGTAGTTTACACTAGTTTTGAGGTATTTCTAGATGATAGAGTAACATTTCATTACTAACCACAAAATTCAACCGGTAACAGTGATATACATTTAAAACATTAACAAAATTGTTTGAACTACACTGAGCCAAAAAAGAAACTTATAAAATGTTAACAGATCACCAAATAAAATTCTGTGCATGAAAATGTACCAAATTTGGATACAATATTACTGCAATGTCTTGCTTCAAATGGCAGTCAATAACCAATTGTTTGCTTCAATGACACAAGAGAAATCTGCACTGACCCAGACAACGTCTTGCATCACAGGTCACAGAAAACAATTTCAGCAACATAAAGTTAAACACATTTCATTTAGTAAAAAAAAACTCATATCCAAACAAAAATGAAGTCATTAATAACGGGTATGTCCACCTCCAGCTTGCAGGCATGCTGTGCATCTCCTTCTCATGCTTCCAATCAAGTTCCTGATGGTAGCCTGGGGAACATTGTTCCATTCTTCCTGTAGTAGCTGCAATACGTGTTTGTCTATTGACAGGTGGATTGTCTCTTCTTGATACACGTCGTCCAAGCTCATCCCAGAGATGTTCGATTGGGGAGAGGTCTGGCGATGCACAGCTTGCCTGCAAGCTGGAGGTGGACATACCCGTTATTAATATTGTTTGTTTGGATATGAGTTTGTTTTGACTCTATGAAATGTTTTTAACTTTATGTTGCTGAAATTGTTGCTGTGACCTGTGATACAAGACGTTGTCTGGGTCAGTGCAGATTTCTCTTGTGTCATTGAAGCAAACAATTGGTTATTGACTGCCATTTGAAGCAATACATTGCAGTAATATTGTATCCAAATTTGGTACATTTTCATGCACAGAATTTTATTTGGTGATCTGTTAACATTTTATAAGTTTCTTTTTTGGCTCAGTGTAGTTCAAACAATTTTGTTAATGTTTTAAATGTATATCACTGTTACCGGTTGAATTTTGTGGTTAGTAATGAAATGTTACTCTATCATCTAGAAATACCTCAAAACTAGTGTAAACTACTTGTATGCTATTTGTAAGGAAACAAAATGTTAACACTTTCCACGCGGTGTTCTGTTAGGGTCCATATCCAAACTCTCAGTGCTTTTAAAGCATTTTTCTAGCGATTTAAAAGCGCTTTTCCAACGGTATTTCGTTCTATTGTTAAAAGCATCGGAAAAAGATCGGTGATTAACTAGAAACCTCTCTACTTATCTTGCGTTAACAATAGAACTATTGTAGTACTCTCGATGGCTGCATTAGTCAGTGGCGGATCCAGGATTAAAATTTACGGGGGGCTGACAAAAAAAAAATCGTAAAAGGGCCCCAATTTTTTTTTGCCGTCAGCTCGTGAAATTCAGCTAAGTGGGGGGAGGGGGGGTGGGGGGGGGGGGGGGGGGGGGGTAGCGATGTGGTTGTCCCAAAACCGGCAAAAAAATCGCAGGGTACAAGTGGCAAATGTACCGACGGAACCTACCTATGTCTCTGAAAAAGGAAAAGTGGTACACAAAGAAGGTATATTGTCAAATTTTACGGGGGCGCGTACACAAAAAAAGTATATTGTAAAATGTTACGGGGGGCGCCCGCCCACAAAGCCCCCCCACTGTATCCGCCACTGTTAGTGAAGCAGACAGATCAAAGGCGCAAGGAAGGTTGTGTTATATTCTTTAAGAAATACTATATTATAGTATTTCTTAAAGAATATAACACAACCTTCCTTGTAGCGGGACTGTAGCGGGGACGTACACAAAATGGTGCCCCGCCCTGCGGGGACCGTACACGACTGTACCCGGGACGTCACATCGACAATTTGTACGTCCCGGCCTTAATAAGGGCGGAAGCGTGCTAGTGAATGACAACGACGAAATATCATCCTGTTGAAACTTTTATTTCAAAATATTATCTTATTACTGGTTGACAAATTGAATTGTGCAATATTACGAGGATCTAACTGACATCATGGTCCTGTTTCCCATTATAACCTACAGATGAAACCGTAATTCATGAAAACAAATAAGTGAATTTGTAGCATAAATCTATTCGAAATTCATAAACATTCATTCAATATACATTGGTTATAGACTAAAAATTGCTACGATAAATATTGTAATAAGCGTTTCAAAAGGAAATGATTTCAAATGTTGTCATTAAGGTATATCATTTATTATTACACCTCATAAATATTCATGAGATAATAGGCATAAATACTGCAATTTCATTGGTCAATTGAGCTGGCCACAGTGATAATAAATTGAGCTATTGAAGAAATTGAGCTATTTCCCGTGTGGTAGTTTTGGCTACTTCCCTACAACCTCATCCCCAGAGTCACAGTGAGGTGTAATAAAGCAAATACTACATGGTATGATCGGTGCAATAGGGCACACTATTTTCCCTCGGTACTGGCTACAGGCCTACCACCCCTCACCCTCCGGGTTCGGGGTGGTAGGCCTGTAGCCAGTACCTCGGGAAAATAGATTGCACTATTTCCCCTCTAACCATGTAGTATTTGTATACTATTCACAGTCATTATTATCATTCTGCTTGAAGAGCCTTAAAGGGCGGAACGGAAGCGTGCTAGTGAATGACAACGACGAAATATCATCCTGTTGGAACTTTTATTTCAAAAGATTATCTTTATAACTGGTTGACAAATTGAATTGTGCAATATTATCTTCTTGTGGCCTATATTATCATCGTATGGCTGGTGCGTTACCGTACAACGCCGCGACTTGAAGACCCTCCCCTGCATTTGTTTAGCCTGTTTCCCCTACATGTTGTACCCGTCTGTTGATGCGGTTATGCCAACCCTCGACGTCATTATTAGTTCTCACCCCCTGCATGAACGTTGTCCAATCTTCTGGATGCCACTCCCCCTGTATCCATGTGCGGACACCTAATAGATGAGGTGACCGTTGTTTACATCAGTAGTGTTTACAATTGATTAGCGCCTGGTCTAAAGACATGCTAGAAGAGGTACTAGTCCATGACTACTGCATACATTACTATATGAAAGCAAAACACACATCACTGAGCGCCAATTTTAAAAGCACATGCCCTTATGGTGCGCACGCAAACCACCGGGCAACCAGATTTAGTACCTGGTCTCTCATTGTGCTTAGGGATGCATACCATGACCACTATTACACCGTAAGCATGGTAAGTAATGATCAATCAAGTGTGAATTAAAGCACCGTTCCCTGTAGGTGCGCACGCAAACCGCCGGTCACCGGTCACACCATCTATATATATAGCAAAAAGAGCAAGACATAAAAAAGAAAATGTAGACAGGTGAGAGTGACAGGAATCATAGTCCTAACAGTGTAGTGCACGCATCTCCGACATGTTCGACATCTCTACAAACTTTCACGCTTCATTCCGTGTATATTATGAAGATGTATTTGGAGATACCGACTATGACTTCAGGCGAAACCGAGTCCTTTTCTCACTGACAAATAGTCTGAAAATGGAACACATGGGCGGGCTAGCTGAGATTTTTACCGTCTCTGAGATCTTCCCTATTTGTAGAACCCGCTCCTCGAAAAGAAGGCTCCATGAGCTTATATTTTTGATAAGTCCGAAACCATGTTAAGACAAAACTCTTTAAACAAAATATATTTTAGGCCTTACTTTTGAAAATGTTGACCAAAAAGTGCCAATAATGCCAAAAATCACTTTTTTTGCACTTTTTGGACAAAATTTTCAAAAGTAAGGCCTAAAATAAAAAAATTCAAAATACGGCTCCTATAGTTTTGGGAAAAAGTGTACTTTAGCTCCCAGATACTAGACTGTACTAGTATCGACCAATACTAGACCACCCAGTATCGTTCGATACTGGTACATTATTTTGTTCCAGTATCGCTCGATACTGGCACGTTTAAAATGGTTCAGTATTGCCCGATACTGGAACAAAATAATGTACCAGTATCGATCGATACTGGTACAATATTTTGTTCCAGTATCGGGCAATACTGGTAGATTGTGTACCAGTATCGCCCGATACTGGTACATGAAAATTTTTCCAGTATCGCCCAATACTGGAACATTAAAAAAGTGCCAGTATCGCCCAATACTGGAACATGAAAAATGTGCCAGTATTACCCAATACAATATCGGCGAAGTTGGCTTGTATGGTTATTTCTCTTTCTGGAAAAAAAGTGGCTCTGAAAAGAGCCATTTGTGGTATTCAAAACAGCCTGTGATGTGTCAACCGACGGGAATCTTTGGTATGTTCGTCTCTTCTCTCGTGCGGTTTATTCTATACGTTGGCGAGTGTCTAGTGTTGATATGTGTCGGTGTTTCCGTTTCTTAATGACTGCAAATGGTTGTTCTTTTTAGATGGACCCGTCGAAGCTGTTGTCTGAGACACTTCATTATTATTATTTGTTTGGTTATTCGTGACAAGTACAAACATCTTACGCTTGACGTCACAATGACATTATAAACATGGCCTCAACATGCCGTTTTATATTTGTGTAGTGAAATATACATGTAGGCCAACATTGAAATGTTTGCAAAAAAACTCCATATCGGAATGTCACGACATAGCTACTTGTTTGTTTTTCAATGCAAACATGGGGTTTTCAACGCAAAAATCACAATATTTTAATCAATATCAAGGACGGCCTATAAAAGCTCTTTTCAGAGCCGCAACAACTTCAAGAGAAATATATTGAACGACCCCATTTAGTGTGTAGTACTCCAACATAAACAATGTTGTTCCCAAACCATAATGAATGAGATGGTTTTCCCTCGCAATATTTTAAAACACTACGACATTTTTTTCTTCAAACAAATAATAGAAAAAAATCCCACAATTCATATATAACAACTGAACACGTATTTGAAAAAGGAAAAAATAACTATAATGCACTCAAAGTTAGCGTCGTAAAAATGTCGCTAATTTTTAAAGCTGAAATAGTCGTCCCCTTTTCACAAATATGACAATACACGAGTTCTGGAACAAATAAAATCGTTCCATTATCGCTCGATACTGGAACATGTAAATCGTTCTAGTATCGAGCGATACTGGAACGATTTACATGTTCCAGTATCGAGCGATACTGGAACAAAATGTTCCAGTATTGGGCGATACTGGAACATTTAATGTGTTCCAGTATCGCTCGATACTGGAATGAAACCGTTCCAGTATCGGGCGACACTGGAACACATGAAGTGTTCCAGTATCGGTCGATACTGGAACACAATTTGATGTTCCAGTATCGACCGATACTGGTACATGTAAATTGTTCCAGTATCGAGCGATACTGGCAAAATGCATGTACCAGTATCGACCGATACTGGTATACCAGTATCTGGGACCTAAAGTACACTTTTTCCGAATTGTTTACCAAAAAAGTGATTTTTTTGCTATTTTATCAAAAATTGACATTTTTAGTGAAATTTGATATCAAAAATGAATTCTCTGACTCATTCCCATTCCAAAAATGTATACTTTTAAATACATCACACTTATAGTTTAAAAGTTACGGCGCGCTCTATTTTTCACATTTTTGGGGTTGACACCAACCTTATGGGGCCCTCACATGTATCCGTGTGAGCTGGGCGGCCCCTTACCGTCTTATAGAAAAACAACACAGTCCAACACGGTGAACAATCAGCAAAACATGTCAACGGCCGCATTGATTTTTTGTTATCACCGGGTTCATACTGTGCTATACCGGGTCCTTATCGGCCTGGAACCGGGCTCATACCACCTACTCACCAGGTCCTCACCGGCCGAAACGCTTGGGTACCGACCGAACCGCCTTGATAACGTAATCAAACTGCCCTGTATAAGCTGAGCGCTCAAGCTCGCCGCTTCGCTCACATTCCGGGAATGTCTGTAAAATACTTTGTACTCACATGTATCCGTGCGAGCTGGCCGGCCCATTACCGTGTGACAAATTGGTGCACACGGTGGCACACGGTGGCACACGGTGATGTCACACGGTGGGCCGTTTTCCGTCCGTTGAACACGTTGCCGGGGACATTGCCGGCCATCCGCGCCCGGCAGGAAGTTTGACCATTCTCAAAACTCTTGCCGGGTGAGTAAAAGCGGCGGCAAACGGTGAGAGCCCGGTTTGAGTACGGTATACAGACGGCGCACCCGTTTCGCGCCCGTTCGCAGGGCGGTAATGGTAGGCGGTCACCTTACCGTCTAATAGAAAAACAACAAGAGTCCAAACAATCAGTAAAAAATGTCAACGGGCGCATTAATCTTTTGTTGTGGCCACCGGGTCCATAACGTTATATACAGGGTCTATACCGGGTCCTCACCGGTCGGGTACCGGGCTCACCGTCCTTATACATTTCTAGCTTACCGTTCTTACCGGGTGCATAACACCTCCTCACCGGGTCCTCGGTCCATACCGTTCTACACCGGGTCTGTCCCGGGTTCTCACTGGTACGGAAAGCGATATCGGACCCCCGCCACCACTTGTTAAATGCCGCGGCCGCTTGTTAATTCCCGTCACTACTTGTAATTTGCCGCCAGTTGTTAATGCCGCCAGTTGTTATCCCCGCCAGTTGATAATCCCGCCAGTTGTTAATCCCGCCTGTTGTATACCGACACCCCTTGCTAATTTTCGCGTATGTTATTTAAATCGCCGACACTTGCAAATTATGCCCGATCCCGCCGCATAATTCCCGCTCCATAAATTAATCAATCCCGCCGCGCCCGTTAATGTTAAAGCCGCCGCGGTGTTAATCAATCCCGCCGCGCCCGTTAATGTTAAAGCCGCCGCGGTGTTAATCAATCCCGCCGCGCCCGTTAATGTTCACGCGCCCGTTAATGTTAGCCGCCGCGGTGTTAAACAATCCCGCCGCGCCCGTTAATGTTAAAGCCGCCGCGGTGTTAATCAATCCCGCCGCGCCCGTTAATGTTCACGCGCCCGTTAATGTTAGCCGCCGCGGTGTTAAACAATCCCGCCGCGCCCGTTAATGTTAAAGCCGCCGCGATGTTAATCAATCCCGCCGCGCCCGTTAATGTTCACGCGCCCGTTAATGTTAGCCGCCGCGGTGTTAAACAATCCCGCCGCGCCCGTTAATGTTCACGCGCCCGTTAATGTTAGCCGCCGCGGTGTTAAACAATCCCGCCGCGCCCGTTAATGTTAAAGCCGCCGCGGTGTTAATAAATAATTTAGCAATTTGGGAATTTGTTACTCAAAATTATTTTTGTTAGCTTTGTTTAACTTTTTTGGGTCAACAGAGTGAGTTTTTGTGATTTTCTCAAAAACTCAACATTTTTGGTCAATATTGACGTAAAATTTGGTTTCTCTGATCCATTTCCTTTCTAAAAAGTATACTTTTATATGCATTTGATTAATAGTTCAATAGTTACAGCAAAGCCGCCTGTTAAAGTTTTAACTTTAACCAGTAACTGTCACTGCTTTAACAGGCGGGGTTGAATAAGAAGCGGTGGCTACGCGGCTTGCGATATCGGACCTCCGCCAACCTACTTAATTTACGTGTATTGTCAATGGGGACATTTATAACAAGCGGCTCTATTACCACAAAGCCGCTTCATAATCCGTAGGGTACAGTTAAAATAAACTGCATAGTACGGAAAGCGATATCGGACCCCCGCCAACCTACTTAATTTACGTGTATTGTCAATGGGGAAATTTATAACAAGCGGCTCTATTACCGCCGCGCTAAAACTTGTACCGCCCCCTATAAATAATTGCGCTACCCGTTAATAAAAGCAGTCACTTATTGTAACTGTTCTAATTTGTGTAAATGATCGCTGCTTGTATAGCCGCTGATTATCAATTGTTGGCAGCTAATGAAAATTATATTCCGCCGTGATTGTTAAAACAACCGCAACGCCTCTGTGTTTTCCGATGCAACTCATTATTTGCCGCGTGCTTTGTTAAATTCCCGTTCGTTAATGTTAGCCGCCGCGGTGTTAATCAATCCCGCCCATTAAAGCCGCCGCGGTGTTAATCAATCCCGCCGCGCCCGTTAATGTTCACGCGCCCGTTAATGTTAGCCGCCGCCGTGTTAAACAATCCCGCCGCGCCCGATAATGTTAAAGCCGCCGCGGTGTTAATCAATCCCGCCGCGCCCGTTAATGTTTAAGCCGCCGTGGTGTTAATCAATCCCGCCGCGCCCGTTAATGTTGCCGCCGCGGTGTTAATCAATCCCGCCGCGCCCGTTAATGTTTAAGCCGCCGCGGTGTTAATCAATCCCGCCGCGCCCGTTAATGTTGCCGCCGCGGTGTTAATCAATCCCGCCGCGCCCGTTAATGTTTAAGCCGCCGCGGTGTTAATCAATCCCGCCGCGCCCGTTAATGTTCTCGCGCCCGTTAATGTTAGCCGCCGCCGTGTTAAACAATCCCGCCGCGCCCGTTAATGTTAAAGCCGCCGCGGTGTTAATAAATAATTTAGCAATTGGGGAATTTGTTACTCAAAATTATTTTTGTTAGCTTTGTTTAACTTTTTTGGGTCAACAGAGTGAGTTTTTGTGATTTTCTCAAAAACTCAACATTTTTGGTCAATATTGACGTAAAATTTGGTTTCTCTGATCCATTTCCTTTTGTCCCGGGATCACCGGTCTCATACAGTTCTAGCTTACCGTTCTCACCGTGTCCTCACCTTGTGCATACCACCTCCATACCGGTTCCTTACCGGTCGAAACGCCTGGGTACCGGCCGAAACGTCTTGATTACATCATCAAACCGCCCTTTTCAAGCTGAGCGCTCAAGCTCGCCGCTTCATTTGCATTCCGGAATTCGTACAACCAACATCTATAATACTCTCTAAATGTAAAAGAGCTAAACCTCACTCTTTCGAGAGCTTTAGGAGGGACGGCTCTTCTAAGAAGTGAAGTTCACTCTTTTCAGAGTGATTTGTCACTCTTTTAAGAGTGATTTTAACTCTTTTTAGAGTGAAAATCGCTCTTTTAAGAGTGAACTTCACTCCAAAAAAAAGAGCTGTTCCTCATAGAGCTCTCGAAAAAGTGAGTTTTAGCTCTTTTACATTTAGAGAGTGGCAACATGCCTGCTGAGAGTCCGTTCCGCGAACGGTTACTAAGCTGCATGCGGCCATTCGCAGTCCGTCGCTAAGATGGTCGCCGTCCACCACCACCGTCCATCACCGCCCTGCGAATGGGCGCGAAACGGGTGCGAAACGGATGCGAAACGGGTGCGCCGTCCTTATACCGTCTTCATACCGGGCTCTCATCGTTCGCCGCCGCTTTTACTCACCCGCCAGGAGTTTTGAGCATGTTCAAAACTCCGGTGGCCGGCAAAGTCCCCTGAACGTGTTCAACGGACGGGAAACGGCCCACCTGTGTGTGCCGCCGTCCGCACCCATTTTTCACACGGTAAGGGCCGCTCAGCTCACACGGATACATGTGAGGGCCCCATTAAACATGTACCGCATCTGTATGCACCGCCACCCTGGCATTTTTATTTCAACCCAAGTGATTCTTTAAAGAATACTGTATGGAGCACTGTATGTTTCTGTACAGAATATGAAAGACTATACAATTAGGCTTAACATGAGGTATCAAAAACTGCTGTAGGATAAGGGGTTGATAAAAAAGCCAATCTAAAGTCAGATGGCAGTTTTCAGGAAAGTGTTACCTGCCACCCTTAGTATTAGGGGGGGGGGGGGGGGGGGGGGGTGTTATTTGACAATTTGTTGATATTTTATGTGAGGCCCAGCTCAAAATATGGTATGACATAGACAAAAGTGATATGTGAAGAAAAAATATATATTTGAGGTTGGCTGCCCCCCTGTACATGGCCCTTGAAAGTGTTCATGTCAAGACTGCCGAAATCGGCAGGCTTAAATGGCAAATGACACAAAACATCACCCTTTCACACAAAACTGCTTTATATAAATGATAGTTTTGTTTATAAATATGAACATAAGTGAGTGTTACTGATACTAAGGGGCCAATATGGTACCATTTAGGCCTAAATATCTCCATTTAGGCCTATACAGTGCCATTGGGCCTATGATATGGCAACACTGCACGCCAATACCCTATGCATAGGCCTGTTTTTGCTCATGTATGAAATTGACTAATGGACAGTATGATTTGCTATTAAAGCAAATATAATTAGTCTCTAGTACCTAGATGTTGCTATATCATAATTAGGCCTATAATTACTTACCCGCTTCATGAAAGTCACCGAAGTTACGTAATGCACGCTTACACAAAAAGTGTTTGGATGGTTAATCTCTTCTCTTTTCTTTTCGATTTTCACTTCTTTCCACTTATTTATTTTCAACTCTACACTATTCTTTTCCTTCCCTGTTTCTCTTTCAGTTTCCCTTTCCTTTCATTTTTATCTTCTTCTCCATTTCTTTTCTTTCCTTTCCCTTCTCCTTTTCTCTCTCTATCTCTATCCTCTTCCGTTTCCCCCTTTCCTATCCTTTTCCCTCTCCTTCCCCTTTTCCCTCTCCTTCCTCTTTTCCCTCTCCTTCCTCTTTTTCTCTTCCTCTCTTCCTTTTCTTCTTCCCTTCGATTTCTTTTAGTCCGGTTTAATATGAGCTAGCATTCCCGGTGAAAGCCGTCAAGGAAGGGAGGCACTCTGCTCCCCTGACCCTCGTGAGATACGCTACTGGTAGCCATTCATGCTTTTGGATTATAACATTTGTTCTGACCCGGTGCATATGTTGCGTCTTTGTTACGATGAATTCGTAAACAGCATAAATCTAGTAGCGCAACCTATTGCTACCGGCCCATGCTGGCGGTGATCTTGTAAACAGTCTAAATCTGCGCTGAGAACCAATGGAGATAGTGTAAACTTTCTTAGCTATTTTAGAATAGTAATTAAATTGAAATGGGCATTGAGAGATACGTAGGGGAGTGCGCCCTCAATTTTCCTGAACATTGGGATTTTTTGCACCAAAGTAATACTTTAAAAGGAATACTAACTACCATCTGAAACCGTTTACCTTAATTCGAAATTTGGCAATTTCGATGTAGAATCCAGCACATATAGCTTCACCAGAATGTCTATCAAGCGCCATCACTTCAAGCGTTTTCCCATGAAATATTACGTTTCAGGGTTCTATTAAACCATATCTATTGAAACTCTTTTTTCTTCTTCAAATTTCATTTTCATCACCAATCTCTCCGTGTCCCCTTTTCATATCTTTGGACAAATAAACTTAAGCGTACACCCCCCCCCCCCCCCCCCCCCCCCCCCCCCCCCCCCCCATTTAGACATGTTAAGATATGGAATGGGCTACATTTTGTTTGGTTTAAATCAGCAAATTAATTATCAGGTATTACAATTTAGTTATTTTTTGTTTAGGCCTTTATCTTAGTTTTTCTGGCAAACCTTTTAATTCATAACTATAGCGCGCGGGCTATTTTGTGTAGGCCCAAAAATATTTAATATATTTAAATATTATTTAAAAAAGGGACTAGAGCACTTTTTTTAAATATTAGGACTACTAGCGGACCTTTTGAAAAATTATGACTAGCGGACCGTGTGAAAATGTATGACTAACGGACCATTTTTTCTTCAAAAAGGTTCGTTAGTCATAATTAAAAAATTATGACTAGCGAACCTTTTTTTATTATGACTAGCGAACCTTTGGGTATTTTATGACTAGCGACCCTTATGACTAACGAACGTTTTATATATTATGACTAGCGGACCTTTTGGAAAAATTATGACTAGGGGACCGTGTGGAAATTTATGACTAGCGGACCGTTTTTTTCTTCAAAAAGGGTCGATAGTCATAATTAAAACATTATGACTAGCGAACCTTATTTTATTATGACTAGCGAACCTTTAGGTATTTTATGACTAGCAACCTCCTATTGTGATTATGAATAATGAACCTTTTGGTTTATTATGACTAGCGAACCCTTTTCCATATTATTATTAGCGGACCTCTATCATATTTATGACTAGCGGGCCTTATGACTACAAACCCTCATTTTTATGACTAGTGAACCCTCATATACGTTTATGACTAGCGCACTCGTGGTATAGGAAAATACACGTTATGACTAGCGACCCTTATGACTTATGAACCTTATGACTAGCGACCCTTAAGACTAGCGGGTGGACCCCGATTTATTACCCGCGATAAAGGTTGTTTTCGGGAGTCACAATTTGCTGGAAGTTTTAAGGGATGGAATCGCAATGAATATAATTGATTGTCCACCTTTGAATAATCTTGTTATTTACATTTTGATACCTTATTTGCTTACACAGATTGGTAATTATGCAAGATTTACAACGTTTTATGAGCAATTATAGTGTCAAATCAAGGTCTTCGCACGCTCTAATAAATGCACCCCGAAATTCGAATCAAATAGCCCGCCTATAAACATCCCATGCATACACAGAACAGAGCTCCGATCTTTACGGCTTATGCATGCAATGCATAATGCGTAGTCTAGTCATACATATGTGACATTTTCGAACTGCATATTTGTCATAAATAGTTAATCAATCTTCAACAAATGGTAGTCTTCCGATTCAAAGTCATATCCGCGTTTTGAAAGTGTGTGGAGTTTCTTTTTCTGCAGTGATTAATTTATTTTCAAAGGAAGCAACATCCGTTAAAGCAACATTACATTATACATTTACTATAACTATAGGTTATTTCAATATAAACTCTTCACAAAAGTATCGAGACACCTTACACATGTTCCAATAATTAACGGCCCGAAATGGTATGGATTAATCAAAGCAAACAACCCAGTGCATACTTTTGTTCTGCGTATTTTGACACCTCAATTGTTGAGATACGATGTTGCGGAGATGAGTTATTGTCATTTCAATGATCGTAGGTCTAGTTTCAAAAGTGACAATCATCCGTATTATAGACAATAGATGTAAGTTTGCATTAGTTGTTTTGAATTATGAACAGGTTTTATGCTTTATACACGTGTACAAAAATGCAACATACACTCAGAAAATTAAAATGATGTGTTCCTTTCACAACACAGATTTATTGTTTTCATTCAACTTCAAGTTTGCCATTACTTTGTCTTTGTCTTCAGTACTTTGTGTGTCCACTCTCATTGTCCACAACAGCGTGTATAAAGCATAACCGGATCATTCAAAAAACAGTAATCATGGTAATGCCAACCTGCTTCTATACGGAAGTTTGTCATTTTGAAACTGCAACTACGTCCATTGAAATGACTAACTCCGCTCCACAAAATACGCAGAACAAAAGTATGCACTGGATCATTAGCTTTGATTAATCCATACCCTTTCGGACCGCTAATTATTGGAACATGTGTAAGGTGTCTCGATACTGTTTGTGAGGAGTCTACATTAGTATGTCGTGGCTCAGAACGTTGCGTTCTGCTTTTTGGTTGATTTGAGTTCATCGTAAGCCAATTATAGTTGTTATTGGTTGCAACAAAGTTGTTATCCATTTAGGCCAAGGTATTTGTCACACCTCAGATAAATAGCTCTCGATTATTTGCCTGTTTTTCAATGTGCAGATGCTGTTTACTCTACGCAGATTTCGTCACGGTTTGCGCCAGGTCTATCACCTATTGGATAGAAAGAAAATAATAAAATTTGAATAATTTGATAAACATTTACCAATATACCCATTCTGTTTGCTGTCATTGGGCTGTTTCATTTAAACTTCATACACAGGGGAGGATGCTTAAAAATGGGTAATCCTGCAAGGGGGGGGGGGGGGGGGGGCTTCATTTAATATCTATACTATCTATGTGGATGATTATAGCAATGTCTTCCACAGTGGGTGTATGGATTTCGACTGGAATAGCCCAATGGCAATACATTGACATGTAAAAGGTTAATATTAATTTATTATTAAAGCATTCAAGAGTTTGCAGATATGATCTTATTGGAACACTCCGTTAGTGACATACAGTTGCCAATATAAGTGATATTCGTTTTCGAAAATAAGTGTGTTTGCAGCTTCGACAGAAAGACACGCTGTCGTTTAAAAGGCTTGTCGGTTGCGCAGTCAGTTTAGTATATACACCATGTCAGTCCATGTGTGTCAATTAGCATATAAGGGTTTCAAATCACCTTTACTAAAATGGTACTGCGGCCAGGTATCTGTCAAAGGTGTGATTTAAAGTCTTATTTAGTGGTGTTTTATAGGTTGCGCCCTCAATGTTGATACAAACTGGGATTTGTACAGTTTTACATTGCATTACATGTATGAAAGTCGATTGAAATATTTTGTCCTAGGGTTATGCAATAATTTCACACACATAGCTGAGGAAATAGAAAACATTATCGCAACAATGTTTTCTTTTAAATTCAAAATTGGTTCTCATAGGACACTGTATTATTGGTTGACTGATGGAATTGTACCGGGGCTTGAAAGGTGTGTCGGTGCAAGAAGCGAACATGTCCCCCTTCCGGTTATCATAGCTCTCTCCTTTTCAGACCCAATTTGCAAGGGACACACCGTAACATCTTACCATGTTCTTCCTCGATTCGTTCACATATCTCCTGGTATTTATCAGAAGCTAACAATTCTTGAAGAGCAGGGTCAAACCAGGTCTTCAGATTGTTATCTTTCCTCGTCATCATTGCGCCCCCACTGATAGCGCAATATAATGGTGAGTCATCGTTGAGAAATTCAAACTCTTCCTGATTATCGACCGTATTCCTTGTGGTAAACATGGCATCAATCTATGTATGGTAGTTTAAGAAGAGAGATTGCAATAAATACGATTAACACATGCAGATTTATCTTTCCAAAAGCGTCAAAAAATGTTCAAGACGTTACCGATGTAATTTCACAATCAACTATAATAGTGGTAAAAGCAAACATCTATACATTTGTACAAAAATGATGGTTGACATTCCGTGGATTGGACTTGAATAAATAGTACGGTTTGTAAAGGACCTAGAATGCCATTATCATTGCAGATTTCACAAAACGGCCATATTTGCTACATAGGTTAAACTGAATATATGGAATAAGATTTTCTCAAGACGCAATTTGTTTTAGTTTATCTTCGTCCTTTTTTGGCCAAAAAACGCCTTTATTGGTGTAAAATAACAGGAATTGTTAGATTCTCAGACATTGTTTTAGGCCAAAAATGTGTGTTCTTAGGTGAAAAATGCAATTTTTCTGATTTCATGTTCAGAGGTAGTTTCAGACATCGCATTACTTCAGAAGTTGCTTTATTTCAAAGATAAGGCTTCAGAAAAAAGATTTTGAATAAAAGAAAGTGGGTGTCGTAAATGCTAAAACAGCTCAAAAAAGGTTAAAAAACGTAAATATTGGATTATTTTCATTTTTTTTTCAAAATGAAATATGTTATATTGTATGTGTTTTTTTCATGATAAACACATGTGTACGCCCGAGTTTTCTTACAGACTTTAATGTGTAATAATGTTTATATAATATATAAATGAATCCTTTTTTGGCTATGTTTCTTAAATTTTAGAACAATAAATAGAAAATGTATAATTGATAAATAATCAGTTATAAAGAAAAAGATTATCATTCTCACACTCAAACTCAGAATTACGACTTCTCTTCCAGAAAATCCCTGATTTTCTTTAAATACATTAATAAATAAATAAATATATAAATAAAAACTCACATCACCATCAAGCAGAGCTTCTTGGGCCTGAACGGCGCTTGGGAAGTACATGATTTGATCATCAGAGAGATCCGAGCCCTGTCAAATACAAATGTCAATATAAGGATTGTGTAAGGACGAATGCACGGTAGCTCATTAATTTTGCCTTACACAGCAGCATATAGCAATTTCACCCCTTGGAAAGCCTCTAAGGGATATAAAGTGCTCAACAAAAGAAAGTCAAACACTTTGTTTATGCCCCATAGAGTAACTTCCAATTATCTTCTGACCAAACAGTCTAGATAGACATTTGGATGGATTTTTTAGGCACAATCTGATACCAACTTGCCACCAAGCAACAAAGATAAGTCATGATTAGCACCATTTAAAGGTGTATGTTCCGATCACTTTTTGGGGCTATGATTTTTTTTCACATCAAGATATTTTGATATCAGAAGAATCCCCATATTTTTCTCATTGTGTCTGTCAAATCTTAGGAGCCAGAAATGTTCTACTTAGAAATTATAGGCGAAAAATGTGGTGACTATTACTGCCAAAGGTGGTTAACCACCAACAAGTTTGTGTACAACTCAATGGGCAAATGTTTTGTGACCTTGTGCTTCTAAAAATGGGAATGTGCCAATTTTAAGAATGACCTTTCATGTAAAATAGAAATCATGGAGTTGAAAATCGGGCCAGTAATCGGAACATCTACCTTAAATGAAAATACGTGCCGTGTCTATATTTTCAAAAAAAAATACGCGGGGATAAAAGAGCACATGCTGCATGTTCACAATCAAATAGCCCGCACGCTCAGGCACGAACGAACGCAGTTTCACCATGTTGACTGTGTGATCAACATCGATTTCATTCCTGGCCATTCAAGTGCCACGCTCAGCATATTCTCGTCGCTTAATTGCATGCGTTGAAAATGCGAATTTGGAAACGTCACGGATTTTTAGTAAATGGTGTTGACTTGACTTACTTGACTTTGACTTAGGGCGGATGATTTTTCCGAACCACAATGCCTCTCCAGATCTTCCTATCCAACATAGCTGTCTTGATTTCTTCCACCTGTAGTCCTGTATCACGTTTGAGTATGTCAATGTAGGTCAGGGCTGGTCTACCACGCTTTCTTGCTCCGTGCTTTGGGATCCAATGTATAAGTTTGTGTACAAGCTCCTTGGATCCTCTGAAGCAGTGTCCAGCAAATCTTGCTCTGCGTTCTCTGATCTTGTCCGAGACTTTTGGCATGTCCCCATACAGGTCCTTATTTGTCACATGCTGACTCCAGTTGATGTTGAACACAGATCTTAGCATCCTAGTGTAGCATCCATCCAGTTGTTTACCAAGCTTTGGGGTGACTGTCCATGCCTCACATCCATAAAGGAGGACGGATTCTACTGTAGCTATGAACAGTCTTTCTTTGAGCTTTCTGGATAATGATTTAGCCTTCCATAGCTGACTAAGTTTGCCACAAGCTCTCCATGCAGCTGCTTTGCGTGTTTTGATGTCCTTTTCAGTATTGTTCATCCAGGCTCCAAGGTATTTGAAGTCTTCCACTTTATCAAGGCGCATGCCTTCACTTGTGGTAATTACAGGTACTTGCGTCTGGTTGAAGGACATGTACTTCGTCTTTGCAGCGTTCATTTTGAGCCCAACTCTTCCCACTGAAGTCTCCACTCTATTGAGTAGTGATTGCGCTTGAGACACTTCCTCAGACAACAGTGCAATGTCATCAGCAAAGTCTAAGTCTGTTACTACGGTTGGTGTTAATATTGGTTTATCTGTGTTTTGTTGTTGTTCCGTAAAGGTTCATCTAAATGTCTATCTAGCCTGTTTGGACAATACGTACTCGGAATACACTCTATAGGACATAATCAAAGTGTATGACTTTCTTTTGTTGTGCACTTTAGTTTCTCTCCCATTTGATGGGTGGTTATTTTTTTAATCATATTGTTTTAACACTTTCGACGTATTAGTTTTACCATATACAAACACTGATTTTTCAGAAACCTCCAGGCAGAATATACAGTAAAGTTAATGAAGACAACATGAAATTTCTGTCTAATGAATTGTAAAACTCATTTAGTTTTAGTTGTTTTTTGTGAAATGCGATAGCTTATAGCATTCCTAAGTACTTTATATTGTTAAAACGGTCAAATGGTATTATTAAATGCAGATGAATACGTAGGTATAAATGAAGTGTAAGTTAGTGTTATTGTATTTTGATAATGAAATAAAAGGTTAAATGAATTAAAGGTAAAATCTCATTCTACATTCACATTTTTCACCATAGCATAATGTATATACTTTCTATGAACAGTAAAGATAGTTAGTTGAGATCTGTTGGACCTATTCCCGGAGGTTACGGGGATATGCCGCGTCACATTGGTTGGTTGCAAGAAATCCCTTAACATGGGTTTGATTTTGTGCTGAAAAACCCCTATAGATGTATCTCGTTAAGCCCAAAATTACAAAGAAAACAACAATGAAATCAATCTTTTTTAGGTTAATAACCCTAAATATGGGTCCCAAATTGTAGAAATGGAAAAAAATTGAAAGCCGGTCAAATCAACCGTTCGTTGGTCATATGAGTCAGGGTTTCAAACATAATTTGAACCCCCCCCCCCCCCCCCTATACCCCACCCCCGATAGAGCTATGTACTTACGGTTACAGCGTCACCTTGCATGGCGACACAGACTGGATCTGTGAAGAATCCTCGGATAAATCCGATTTTCTTGTCCGTCAAATCGGTGGGGTCAAAGCTGTCAAGGTTGCCAGCTAGAACAGACAATCCAGTGACTGGATTCTGCCTGAAAGAATCAGTAAACTTGAAGGTTCGGAGTCGAGGACTGGTCGGTAACCAACCTAAGTGCACAAAATTGGTTAGCGTGTGTAATTATCACAACAACAAAAAACGAAAAGGGAAGAACCTGTTATACGGCTCCAATGTCCCACATTTGTCGAATATCATTGGGTTTTTGTGTAGCTATGTCTCCTCTTTCCTTACATACCAAAACAAGTACAAACATAGTCCACGCATGACGTCACAATGACTTCACTAAACATGGCCCAGGCCCGTAAGAAGTGGGGGCGATGGTGGCGATCGCCCCCCCCCCTTTGAAAATCTTCCCCGGAAAATTTGTACACAGATGAAAAAATTTCGCGGGCTACGCGCGCATTTGTCTTCCCAAAATGCAATATTCTTTGCTACAAGCTTGTTTAGAGCCAAAATGTACCTCGATCGTGCACAAAATAGGTGCAAATTCGAAAATTGACTCACATTTTTGTTGTTGTTGAAAACGCCCCCTTTGCAGAAAGGGTCTTACGGGCCTGTCGCCACAAATGTCCCAAATATCGGAATTTCACCCAGCTTTTGGCTTATGAGTGAGAGAAATGTTTGTAACCATACTATACGGTTTATCCCAAATGGCGAAATTGTTAGGTGGCTACCCTCAGACTTTCACACCTGACCTTACTCAGGTGGTACCCTTAATTTTTGTCCGTCAAAATGAGCGCAAAGGAAGTAAAAGAGATCACCTAGACGGCCTGTGTAACAGTGTTTACGCCCCGCCTCCCCCCCCCCCCCCCCCCCCCCCCCCCCCCCCCCACCGCCCCTTAGGAGGACGAGTGTTAAAACAAATCATAACACCCACACATATGTTGAAAAATTGAAGCAAATGAAATTATTAGAAAATGGTGGAAAATCTTGTACAAGAAGGGCATAATTGGGTGGCAGTAAGCTTCAAAGAGGTGGGTGTTATTGATGGGGGACATTATTACATTGATAGTATTAAAGGCATGTTATGTGATCTTTTCCAGGGGACGCCCTCAATCCTCGTAAACAATTGGAAGTAGATTTTCTTACAGATTTGCTTTTCTGATCATAAATCATAAATATATTCCAAGTTACAAAATTATAGTTTTAGAGTGAATTTAGAGTAAAATTTGAAGAAAAAAAATAGATTGTACTGCTCGGTACAATCTATTTTCAAACCATGATTTTGAAGTAATTAGGAATCGTATCGATCTGTAACTTAGAAGATCTTTATGATTTATGATCAAAATGCCAGTGTGCAAACAAATATGCTTTCATAGTAAAAATCAATGTTAGAGGGCGCTACTTGGAAAAAAATCACATAATATGCCTTTTAGTGGACTTGATTAAGTGATGAACAGACGTAAACGTTTATTGATAGAAATACTTTTGTTATTCTACTAACCCATGCAGGCGTCATAGTAGAAGTTGAATAAGCCAAATCCACCAACTGGTACGCCATCAACGTTGTCCCAACAATTTGATTGTAAGTCATACACAATTTGACAGTTCCTGTCTGCAATCTCACATACTGTTGATGATAAAGATATTTATATTAAGTTTTCCATAGGTTTGAAATCGAGAGATGTGTGTGTTTTTGGTATTTTTTCCGTTTGTGACCGAGTGGGGGTAGGGGTGCGGGTGGGGCTAAGGTGGAGCTTAGTAGAGAAGCATAAATCTCAACCTATGTCACATGTTTTTTCACCTCTATTTGTTCGTATATATTGGTGTTTTTAAGTGCAATATTTAGGGTTCTTGCCCAAACACAAGTATAGGAAAGCTCGAAGAATGAGCGGGGTAAGCGCGATCATTTTGTTCTATATTGTTAAAAGGAGTGACCAAGGATCGATGAATAAACACTTCACCGAATGGGTACTTCAAGTTCCCATTTCGGTGAGTTGTTAATTACCGATTACAATGAATGATCAGGCATGTGTTTAACTGTGTGCAATATTTAGGCGTGGCAAGGGGAACACGTCACCCCCCCCCCCCCCACCGCCCATTTTGGAAGGGGAAGGGTGGAGAACACTATATAAAATGCATCCCCCCCCCGATTTCTCAAAGGGAATCATGGTTAACATTGGTAGTATGACGTTAAAGTATGACGTTACAGTACAACGAAGTACAAAGATCGCGCATAACACTGATTTCCGTTTGTAGAAGTTTGTTTAAAACAAAAATATACCTCAATTATGCCAAAATTAGTGTAAACTATCAACATTTTCACGTATTTAAAAAACTGTAAAAGTTAACATTGATTGTTCACCCCCCCCCCCCCCCCCCCCCCCCCGCCCAACAGACAAATTCTAGGCACTTTTTGCGCGCTACGTGCGAATTAATTTCGATGTTTCGTTATTCAAGCTTGGTTAAAAAGATGGCTTCACCAATGTTTTTCTGGACCATTTAAGTTAACAACTATTAAAATCTAAAAAGTTTTTCACGGTTTGCGCGCATTTTTTTCTTCATGTTTCGAAATTATAGTTGGGTTTCGACCCACCCTAAATATTGTTGCCAAGGACAAAAACAAATGTTTAAAGTAAAATAGTTTGGATTTGAGCAATACAATCATGCTCTTGGTTTGGATGTTGTTTAAGTTAGAATTTGAATGTGCGGGGGAGAAGGAGGAAGAGGAAGAGGAGAAGGAAAGGTAAGCATCATAGACGGCGCAAATGGAGGGGGTTATTAGGCCATGCACAAGGATATGAACACCAACCAGGGAACAGAATGGGCTTCTCAACTCCACGCCGCAAAACTCATGGTCCACCCCTTTTTCGTGTATTGATGCCACAATATTATTATCTGATGATTTTCACTCAACCCCTAAAAATACAAACCAAGTTTTGGAAATAAGAGAAATCAAATTCTTTTGCTTGACCTAGTCTTCAAGGGGGTCTGTGTTTTTAAGGTGTTTTAGGTCTTTGTATAACCAACGACTATATTATAGTATTTCTTAAAGAATATAACACAACCTTCCTTGCGCCTTTGATCTGTCTGCTTCACTAATGCAGCCATCGAGAGTACTACAATAGTTCTATTGTTAACGCCAGATAAGTAGAGAGGTTTCTAGTTAATCACCGATCTTTTTCAGATGCTTTTAATAATAGAACGAAATACCGTTGGAATATCGTTGTAAAATCGCTAGAAAAATGCTTTAAAATCACTGTAGAGTTTGGATATCGCCCCTAAAATAATATTATAAAAATTGAAGAAAAATGTATGAGAATAAAATGTGTTAATTTAAACAAATATGTCCCAGGAGAGCCCTCTCAGAGGCTTCAAAACGCCAGAAAACCTAAAGCTCCAAACAGTGCCCCCTTAACATCCTTCGGAGTTTTGCCCTTGGAACCCACCGGGACCATTAAGCGGGCCACTGGACCCCACGCAGATTAAATGATGTCCCCCATTGTTTCAAGACGGATTGACGCCCCTGCTTAATTAGCTCATAAATAACCAGATCATGATTTAAAACGTTATCGATAACTTACCCGATTCTAATAGATCAACATAATGTCCTCTGACCTGACCAGTTAGTGGATCGCTAGAAATGTTAAAGATAAAATAAGTACAATATTATAAACACACATACTCGTACAGGGTATCCCACTATGGTCTATACCATGTTTGAAGAAATCAATAAAGGTATCTTAATTTGTCCCGGTCTGTCATGACATTCATGACATTAGGCATGTTAGACGAAATGGTTAAAACAAAATCTGCACCTAAAGCCCCAGAGAAAAGAACCATGTTCTATGGGCCCGGCCGACCCTTTTTATTTAAATTTTATTTTCAGAACTAAATTAACATTTTGGGGAAATGCTCGACAATTTGTGAAATGTTTTGATTTTCTATTGGAAATTTCGACAATTGTTGGAAATTCCCCAAAATTCCCCATTGTAACAAAAAACAAAACAAACTAGAGCTAAATTGTGATCATAGATCACGGATATTAGTCGTGGATCTTGACTTTTGACCTGCTGATGACAATATACACTTTTCCGTACGGAACCTCATAACCAATGTTGACGAATTATTGGTTATTTCCTTTCGGACAAGTAGCATTTTGAGTGTTGTAGTCAAAATTTACATTTTGACCCCTAGTTACCTGTTCGTGACCTTTGACCCCAAGGTCATGACTGAGTCTTGTTATTGGCTTATCAATGCGCACAAGATTAAACAAATCCGGTCAAAAGCAGACGATGTCTTCAATTGTATCGCTGTATATGTCAATGACCCCTAGTGACCCTATATGACACGTCATTTTTACTCCAGGAGCAACTTATATGAACATTGATCTCAAATTCTTTTGACCAATTCTGACAGTCATCGGTCATTTCCTCTCGGACAAGTAGAATTTTGAATGTATGGAGTGAAAACTTGCATTTTGACCCCTAGTAACCTGTTTGTGACTTTTGATTAGTTTTAGATTATTTTTGATTAGTCATGATTAACTTTTTTCTAGCTTATCAATGCGCACAAAACGAAACAAGTCCGGTCAAAATCAGACGATGTCTTCAATTTTATCGCTGTATAGGTCAATGACCCCTAGTGACCCCATATGATATGTCACTTTTGCTCCAGGAGCAACCTATATGAACATTGTTCAAGGAATGTCTTGACCAATTCTGACAATCAAGTAGTATTTTTAGTGTATGGAGTGAACATTTACATTTTGACCCCTAGTGACCCCAAATATTTGTTAAAAATCAATTTATCATATATGCGTACGGTCATAAGCAATATGTCGACTAATTTTTAAGATTCTAGGTCATTTCACTAATTTGCAAGGGCGTTTTATGTGAAAATCACGTTTTGACCCTAGTGACCCCAGTTTGACCTTTGACCCCAAGGTCATGATTTTGTTCCCTTCTTGTCTTGTCAATGCGCACAAGATACAACACATCCGAGCAAAATCAGTGCATGTTGAATTATGTTTTGTCCCCTAGTGACCTTTGACCCCTTTTGCTTGAAAACCTGAGTAGTGGTGCACATAACGGTCAAAAATCGGCCAAACATCGGCCCATTGGTTACGGAGCTATAGGTCATATGACAGCAGAAGAAAGAAACAGGACGAATCTTTATATTAGTCGTTGACGAATATAAACGCACGACCGACCGACACTAGAGATCCGTTTGCCTGTAGAACAATTTGTGTTGTTGTCATAGTCTCCTAAACATAAAACATGCCACAAGACTAGTTAAACTAGTTGCGTAATCTAACAGGCGCACCCCTACGCACGGGTTGGTGTGTGTGAATGTAAACCTCAGTGCCTGGAATATGCGGGCACGTCAAGCGCAATCAGTGAATATACTACACCATGTAAATTGTGTCGTAACGTCACAAACAATGCAATCACTTTTCAATGTCAATTATGGAAAACTTTATTTCTTAAGAATTGTCGGTGTCGATGTCGATATCAATGTCGGTGTTGGTATCAATGTTGGTGTCGGTGTCAAGGACGGAATCGGTGTCAATGTCGGTGTCTGTGTCAATGTCGGTTCGGTGTATGTTCTGTCGATGTCGATGTCGGTGTCAATGTCGGTGTTGGTGTCAAATTCGGTGTCGGTGTCAATGTCGGTATCGGTGTCGGTGTTAATGTCGGTGTCGAAATCAATGTCGGTGTCAATGTCGGTGTTGTTGTCAATGGTAATGACAGTACTTGGTACTTGGTACTTGGTACTTGGTACTTGGTACTTGGTACTTGGTACTTGGTACTTGGTACTTAAATTCACTTGTGTGCCTAAATTGATATCGCTCATGTGAAATTCACTAGTGTGAGTGCTGCTTGTTTGTGTATTACCGGCGTCAATACACCATTTTGTTTAAACAGCATACATTGGACCGTTTTAGGTACATATATTATGATATATTTCAATCAGTTACCAATTTGCGAGAAATATTCGGTTTTTATCGCTCCGAGCGCACAAGTAATCCACGCGAACGAGCGAGATGTTGGTCATTCGCACGCGATTTTTGCAAAACGCATGCGTCACGCATTATTGCACGGTGCTTTTGTTGCGTTCATACCTTTCTGTATTAATTAATTCGCTGCTGTAAGGAGACTTCTCAATTTTGAGCTGATCAAACCAAACTCATACGACTTTTTAGCTGATTACATGTGGCAAGCGCAGCACGAAACCAGCATTATCACTAGATAAAAGCGGTTCAATCATTAAAGATATTAATATGACCTAAATTAATATCATGAAACAATCTGAAGAGCTTGTGAAACTCACGGAACGAGAAAGACAGCCCGGGTAGTTTACTTGTGGGAGTACCGAAACATCTGTTTACTTACAGGTATTCTACTCGATTGTCAGCCGGTCCAAAGTGAAACAACCACACATCGTCGGCCACGTTGTCTGAACCCTTCTCTATGGCATTGCCACCTTTGCGTACTATAGAAGTAAATAGAGGAATAACAAAACATATACATGTCAGGTATTATTAAAAGGGGTGACGCGATTTGGCCTAATGTTTTCAAATGGTGTTTACTATTCTAAATGAAGACACATCTGTCTTAAAATGGTTAAATCGCATATGAACTTAATTGTGTTATGCACTCAATAAGCATTGTTTAAAGGAACATTAAGTGGTGTTGAAAATTGTAAATGTTTAAATATTTACTTCAGAATTCAAGATGAATATTACAAATTGCCATTATTGTTGTTTCTACTAACAAAAACACAGCAAAACTTGATTAAAACAATATCATCGCTATTTATTGAAAAACGCCCTCTATGCAAATATGGCTCGCGTTATGTATCACGCGTACTGCAGGGGGATACTGTCGGACGAAAAATGCTCGTCCCGGCTGTACGAGCATTTTTGAATCGACGTTTTCTTGTACAAAGAGGGCTGATTTTTCTTAATCCTTATAGGTGTAAGTTCATACGTGTACGTGTAATACAATTATAAAAATATACTAATCCCAGTTTTTATCATAATTGAGGGTGCAGCCTCCAACACATCTCTTAGTGGGCCCTTTAACCCTCAGCATCTCCTGAGACGTTTTTGTAACACTGTTTAACTAAGGGGGAGGGGTACCACCCCTAAACAAAATCCAAACAGAGATGCAATGTATGCTTATTTTGGTACCATGGTATACATGTAGCTGTAAGTTTTTCTTCAATATATACCAAAACAAGTACACACATCCCACGCATGACGTCCCAATGACGTTACTAAACATGGCCGACCTCAAAATGCCGTTGTACTCGCCTGTACAGTGAAATATAGGCCAACATTGAAAACTTGACAAGTGTTAAAATAAATTAGTTGAACAGGATTTGTTTCTTCTTCAAAATTGTACTTACATTTCTGTGACAAAATTCCTGGTAGCATGCAGACAGCAAGACACAATGCCGCGACACTTAATCCAAGCTTAGCCATTAGTGATAACGTGTTCAAAGATTCACTTTGGAGACGGACGATGGGACTGATGTAGCTGTGACTTGGTCACAAGTATCAATAAAAGTCGTCGGGCAGAATATTGGTCATTTAGAATAAACTTTTGATTTATCGCATGGTTGAATTCCAATAATGCATTCAGTTCTATAATGCGCAGTTTCTATAAGTGTTTTTAAAACAAATCTTATGGGAAGATTTTTTTTTACAAATGCAGCCTTGACTTGGTCAAGATTGTCGGACACAATAGTGTGCACTTTGGTTAATTAGACACGGACGATGAGACTGATCCTGCTGTGACCTGTGCACCGCTGGAAGATAAGTTCTTTTATTTGAAACAATCACTGATTTGACCTAAATATTTCAAACCTACATATTTTAATATCATGCAGACTTCGATGCTGGTACTTTAGGTGAATACAATGTTTTGTGTAAAATATAATTGGTCGTTAATACAGAGTATGCACTAATATATAGGGTGTATTATAGTGGTCAAAAAAGTAACTATACAGGTAATAAATGGGCTTTTAACTCTAAACATATAGATCCTACCTAAAATATTAAATTAACCCGTTGTTGAGAAATGTACCTTCTTTCATATGAAATAGTGCACGCTACATGTAGGATCGGTTATATATTGAAAAAGTTACAATCGAAAATTGTAAGGTAAAGTCACAACTTCATGTTCACATTTTTCTTTTCTACGGTCTTGTACAAGATGCATACTACCAACTGCCCAAAAGATCTAACAGGGTTACTTCCCACACCATATGTCCAACGCCGTACTACCCGTTTGAGCGTATCAATGCCAGTCTATGCTCTTTCTCTGCCGACTGCCAGATGTTGCTGATAACATTTCAGCGGCTGGAATTCAGGCTTTCAAGTGTCTACGCTTGTTGTGTAGGTTCTCTAGATGCCCATCAGACCAGATATTAATATATATTTTTCTTTTATATATATGTTGATGTTGTTATCTCAGTTTGGGCTTTTATCTTATTTCTATGTCACTTGCATAGGCTATTTTAACCCCTGCCCATTTGTGGTTCTTGTATTATGCATATTTTCTGAGTTGCAGTGAATCAATTGATTGGCATTTGAGAGCTCTCTGTCGAGAGTTACCAGTTTGATTCTAATCACTCAGATCATTAACCTTGTTAATGTTTGTTGGGCTATTGTTCACATTTGTTCTTTATATACATATTAAAAAATGGCGACTAAAAACAAACAAACAGCAACGAGCTAATTAGCATATTTGGTGTATTCTAAGAAAATTAATGTATGTAGAGTAATAACACTAGACTTGTGCCTCCTCAATTAATAGCCCTAAACTGTGACACTCTGAACCTTGTTCTGCTAGACAATTCCCTATTGGGCTATAAAACTGGAAACACCTATTATCAGTATCACTATAAACATGATAAAAGAAGGGGTCCCGCAAGCACAACATTAAGCATTATATGTTTGAAATTAAACTATCGAGCCTAAATTTCGTTGTTATATAGAACAAAACATCATTATACTTATCGCAAAAACTAATAAAACCTGTTATGTCTTAACATGCAAGTTTTAAAATTACCGGCAATCAAAAGTCCCGGTGTCGATGACGTCATGGTTATTGGTGCTCAAATTTGCGCAAGTGCATTGTATAACTATGACTTTGTCGACACCGGGACATTCGATCGCCGCGAATTTTAAAAATTGCATGGTGAGAGGGCGGCTTTTTGATGTTTTGCTCTATATAAATACGCGATTTGGCCTCGATTGTTATTTTTCTAACATAACAGGCACAATGTTGTGCTTTCGGAACCCTTCCTTTAAGATGACTGAAATTCACTATCGAAGTGATTATGTATCTCCCTGGTAACTGGATCACGCACCTTTATGAACGCTAGCTCATCTCACTAACTTTATGTGGTGATAGTTTCGATCGGTGTTCAGGACTCGAAAGCGTGGGCCAGTTGCTATAATGTAGTAATAATCGGTTTACACGTAACACTTCGATAGTAAATAGATGACTAAGGCTGGAATATGGACTTTTTAAAGTCCTTTCTGAAAAGAAGAACAAATGCTGTTTACAATCTCTGAATAACTCGTAAAACAATATGTAAAAGCATTGAAATGATAGGGGGGACATGTTTTTTTAAATGTTTCAACTCAAAAATATACAAATTAGATGAAATAATTTATTTAAGAGCAAAAACCAGCCCACACTGATACATTCTACTAAGTAGTATAAACTCTGTAACGGTTCCATGTTGATTAGATCATCCCGACATTGAATGATGGCCTAACGTATGGAAATATGCATTTTAGAGTCGTTATTGTTTGTTGCACTGTACTATGGTTCGAACGAGAGTGTCAATTACAGTGATATACAGTGTGAGTAAAAAAAAAAGTTACACGGGAATGAATATTGTTTTCAAAAAATTCAAATCAAATTTGACAAATACAATGAGCACTTATTCAAAGAGCATATTACTCTTGTCTCCGATTCATCTCGGTTCCCATATATATACATATGCACACAATCATGGCTTCATAGCGTCATCATTGTACAGACAGAGGCCTAAAAGATGAACCATCGATTTTCTGATACGTGACATACGGTATGTGACAGAAAGCCACGATATTGATAGCTGGAGGTACAGCTGCGTGTCCAAACAAAACTAGGTCCAAGAACTGTAGACCTAAACAGTAGTAGGCAGCATGCTACATACTAATGGATATATACATGAAGAAGCACACTTATTTATCTGACCTTAATTGGTGAAATTGTGAGACCAATCTGAAATACAAAGCTTTGAATAGAGCGCGTGGTCAGAACCCGTTTTTTCCCTTTCAATTGAGCAATAAATCACCCATGCCATGCGTTACACTCAGAAATGATTTTACGTTTGGTCAAACTAAGTTCATTTAAAAGTTCTGTTTTACATTTTGGTTCTCTTGCTTCAATTATTTAAAATATTCACCAATAATATTATCATAGCAAAGAACGTTGTGTCAAACTTTAAATAAATAAACTCATTTGATTATTATAACTAATTTCAATTCTACTCATAATCGGATAAATTGTCACACCTTCTAAAATATTTGACAAATAGAAATTTGACAAATCTTAACGATATATATATATCGGAGCAATACAATAACATTCTTCTGATGTTTCTTGGAAGTAATAAAATGAATATAATGGCTCTTTTCGTTAAATATGTTGCCTTTGAATAGGCCCTAACCATATTATTTCCAATATAAAGAGTTAAATTGCAGGTCTTTTGGATCATCAATCAACATTAAATAGACATACTTATTGCTGAGTCCCAAATGTAAACAGATGGACTTTAAATGTTCTTAGTTTGACCAAACATAAAGTTATTTCGGAGCATAAAATCCATGCAGGTACAAATTGCACACAACGCACAGTTGCAACGCTAAAATCGGTACAAACGAGTTCTGACCACGCTTTATTCAAAGCTTTGTATTTCAAAACGTTCACTTTGAAATCATACTTAAACCAATTAAGGTCAGGTATATATACTTTTATATCCCGAATAAAAAAACAGCTACGTGTCCTAACTTTTTAAGTTAAAGTCCAAATTTCACTGATATATCGATCGTAACGAGTATCAATAACGGAAAATCCAAATGAATCATGGGCAAAAATCTTGATTTTGCCCAATGCATTGTTTTTTCTATTGATTTTTCCCAATGCATTGTTTTTTCTATTGATTTTTATTTTGTTAAGCTTGCAACAACAGAAGGATATTTACAGATTAACATCTGCTTGTACGTGGGTTCAATTATATACCATGAGATATGAGGAATAAATACTTTCGTAACCGTACTTTATTCAGTACGTATCAGACCTTCAATTGCTGAACTTATTTAAATAATTCATATCAGATTCGACCGAGTCAACATCTTTAACAGGCATATTAAGATTATCCGCATACTTATTATCAGCTGCGTAGTTGGGTCGACCTGAATGTCTTGAATGCTACCCTTATTGTTGAGATGGATACATAACACATCAATGACGAGAATAAAGAGCTGGGAGGTGAGAGCATCGCCCTGTCTTAGACCGAAGTTAATCCCAGACTACCCTGTAGATATACCATTGTTCGTGACACAGCTGGTAATGTCATTATAACATGTTTCAATCCATCTGGTAATTGAGCTCCTAAAATGAAATGCAGACATGGCTTTTCGCATGAATTCGTGGTCTACTGATTTATATTAAGCTTGTCCTAAACTATTAGACGATGATAGAAACAGTTTTGAGGGCGAATTAGACATATGAAGAGTGTTTTAAAATATTACACATGATGAAACACGGCAAATTGCCGGGTAACGATAGCCTTACTGTTTGTTCCATGCAATGTTGGCATATCTTTGGCAAATATTTAGTGAATGATAGAATTGCTAAGGTAGCACCCTGATCTGATCGGTTATAATCAATCAGCCTTTGTATCCGGTAGATATATTATGGCTGCGACCTTAACATCTTCTTTGGAAAAAGCCCAGTGACCATTGTCATTGAAGCCAAAAGTTATTTTTAGTGATAAACCGTTTAATCATCTTTCACGGATCACACAATTATAATGGTTCACAGCGGTCAATTTATCGGGTTAACAGGATAATTATGTATGGCTGGCTACGTAATGGAAAATCCTACCATAAATCTTCCAAGTTCTTTTACACCTCCCAA
The DNA here is from genome assembly GCA_035610835.1 of Ophiura sarsii. Lineage (NCBI taxonomy): Eukaryota > Metazoa > Echinodermata > Ophiuroidea > Amphilepidida > Ophiuridae > Ophiura > Ophiura sarsii. The sequence goes on along the minus strand of CM069459.1, from coordinate 45,075,309 downwards.
CAAAATATTTGTATTGCTGATCAAGTCACGACTGCATTAGTCCCATCGTCCGTCTCCGAGGCAAACCATTGGAAACGTTACCACTCATGGCTCGGTTTGGATTAAGTTTCGCGGCATTGTGCCTTGCTGTCTGCCTGGTGCCAGGAATTCTGTCACAGAAAAGTAAGTACACTTTTGAAACTAAACAAATATTGTGTTTAACTGAGGAGTAAGGTTTATCATATCTAGTCCAGTTTTGAACACGTACCTTAATGAGTATTTCGAGAACAAGCTGTTCTCTGTATCAACACTGATGATGACGATTCAGTGTTGATTGCACTACTAATTGGGTGGAAACTGTGTTATAGATGTTTATGATAAGCAACCAGAAAATATACGAATACATACACATGAGATTTTATAAAGCGCTATTTCATTTAGATCACGGCGCTGGCAGCAAACAAACAAAACAAAAAGGTACAATCAACAAACAAATCAAAATGTAATAATAAAACTAGTACTACATGCATACAGAAAGAACAATTAAGTAGGAAACAGATGAGTCTTCAGTTGTTTTTTGAAAACTTGTAAGGATTCACAGAGTCTGATGTTGTTGGGTAGATCATTCCATAGTTCAGGACCAGCAACAGTGAAAGATTTATCTGCGGCAGAGTTTTTTGTACGTTGAACAACTAGGAAAGATCGATCAGACCCAGATCGAAGACCAGGTCGACCAGGTTCATAATGAGCAATGCACTGATTCAGATAGATAGGTCCAGTTTCATTAATACATTTATATATATGAACACACAGTTTGTAGATAATACGCTGTCGCAACGGGAGCCAATGAAGTTCTTTGAGCAACGGAGATGCCGAGTCTCTTTTTCTGCCTCCGCAGACAAGGCGCGCTGCCCAGTTTTGTAATGATTGTAATTTGTTGAGATCAGATTCATTTGAACCAAAAAGTAGCGAATGTCCGTAATCAAGTCTAGAAAGTATGAGTGCACGAGCTACGTGGTGGCATGAATTGTAGTCAAGAAAACGGCGAATTCTAGACATGTTGCGGATATGGAAGCTTATATTACGACGGAGATTGGCAATATGGACTGACATAGACATGTTAGAGTCAAAGAGAACGCCTAATTACGCACACTTGTTGTCGGTTTTATGGAACTATCTCCAATGTTGAGTTCAACAGTAGGCATGATACGTGTGGAATGAGGTGACCCAAGAACCAGGAACTCAGTTTTGTCCTCGTTTAATTTCAAAAAGTTCTTGGTCATCCATGATTTTATCTCCGTAATACAAGAAGCAATTGACGAAAGTGCATTGTTGATAGATGTCTGATCTTTGGGATTGAAAGTGGTGTAAATTTGCGTATCATCCGCATAAATATGATACGAGAGACTGTGTTTTTTAATGATTTGTCCAAGTTGAAGAGTGTAAATAGTGAACATTTTTGGTCCCACAACCGATCCTTGTGGTACACCACAATTTAAAGGTTTCGACTTGGAGAGTACATCATTAATAAAAATGCGGCTCGTTCATCCATCCAAGTAGCTTTTAAACCAGTTGAGAGCTGTCTCATTAATTCCAATACATTGATTTAGTCTTTGAAATAATATTTGTTGATCCACTGTATCAAAAGCGGCGCTCAAATCTAGTAACACCAAGAAAACCCCTTTTTGTTTTCCAATTGCATACATAATGTCATCTTTTACTTTTAACAAAGCTGTCTCGGTGCAATGAGCAGCTTCATATGCAGATTGGAAAGGTTCATTCATTTGTGCATGTCCATAAAATCAGCAAGACGAGATGTGACAACTTGTTCTATAATTTTGGAGAGGAAAGGCAAATTCGACACCGGACGATAGTTTTTGAGAATATCATGATCCAAGCTTTTTGAGAATAGGTGTTATTATCGCGTGTTTCAGCGAGTCAGGAAAACAACCAGTAGATAACGATGTGTTGACAATATGAGTAATGACAGGTAGAAAAGTTTCAATGTTAGACTTGATTAACCATGTTGGCACAGGGTCTAGGCTGCATGATTTGGCTGGAGTTTTACTGATAAGTTTTCTTATTTCGTCTTGCGAAGGTAAATTGAAGCTAAATTGAAGCTAAATTGAAGCTAAATTGAATTCACTGAATACGTGACTTAGATTGAACTACCCTTCGTCTCTGCTCATTGTGATGCGTTGCTTTCTTATTTATATGGCCTCGTATACCTATGTTGTACTTGTCAGTATCTTTGCTTACAATGTAGATGTCTTGACCGTATATTGCGACTCTTTCCTGGAGCGTACCGTGGCCCCTGCTTTCTCTGCTTCAGATGTATGCTCTTCCATGCGTTGTCCACACTTCCAGCCTGTTTATATGTTC
>CM069459.1:44976225-45072848 GCA_035610835.1 Ophiura sarsii | reverse complement strand
AAAAGACTAGTGGCGTAATCTAACAGGCGCACCCCTACGCACGGGGTATGTATGTGTGTATGTAAACCTCGGTGCCTCGAGTATGCGGACACGTCAAGCGCAATCAGTGAATGACGCAATCAGTGAATATACTACTACACCATGCAAATTGTGTCGTAACTTCACAAACAATGCAATAACCTTTCAATGCCAATTATGGGAAACTTTGGGGAACATTTCAATTCACATATTTCTAAAGAATTGTCGGTGTCGATGTCGATATCGATGTCGGTGTTGGTATCAATGTTGGTGTCGGTGTCAAAGACGGAATCGGTGTCAATGTCGGTGTCTGTGTCAATGTCGGTTCGGTGTATGTCCTGTCGATGTCGTTGTCAATGTCGATGTTGGTGTCAAAGTCGGTGTCGGTGTCAATGTTGGTATCGGCGTCGGTGTTAATGTCGGTGTCGGTATCAATGTTGGTGTCAATGTCGGTGTCAATGTCGGTGTCGTTGTCAATGCTGATGACATCTAGTATTTAGTAATTGGTACATTGTAATTGGTACTTGATACTTGGTAACTGGTACTTGGTACTTGGTACTTGGTACTTGGTACTTGGTACTTGGTATTTGGTACTTGGTACTTGGTACTTGGTACTAATTGTAAAATAATCCATACCTCAACCCTTGTGTGTGTAATAAGCTCAATTGTGTGCGTAATAAATTCACTTGTATGCGTAATTAATTGCGTAATAAATTCACCTGTGTGCCTAAATTGAAAGCGCTCATGTGAAATTCACTAGTGTGAGTGCTGCTTGTTTGTGTATTACCGGCGTCAACACACCATTTTGTTTAAACAGCATACACTGGACCGTTTTAGGTACATATATTATACTATATATCAATCAGTTACCAATTGGCGAGAATATTCGTTTTTTATCGCTCCGAGCGCACAAGTGATCCACGCGAACGAGCGAGATGTTGGTCATTCGCACGCAATTTTTGCAAAACGCATGCGTCACGCATTATTGCACGGTGCGTTTGTTGTGTTCATACCCTTCTGTATTAATTAATTCGCTGCTGTAAGGAGACTTCTCAATTTTGAGCTGATCAAACCAAACTCATACGACTTTTTAGCTGATTACATATGGCAAGCGCAGCACGAAACCAGCATTATCACTAGATAAAAGCGGTGCAATCATTAAACCTATTAATGACCTAAATTAATATCATGAAACAATCTGAAGAGCTTGTGAAACTCACGGAACGAGAAAGAGAGCCCGGGTAGTTTACTTGTGGGAGTACCGAAACATCGGTTTACTTACAGGTATTCTACTCGATTGTCAGCCGGTCCAAAGTGAAACAACCACACATCGTCGGCCACGTTGTCTGAACCCTTCTCTATGGCATTGCCACCTTTGCGTACTATAGATGTAAATAGAGGAATAACAAAACATATACATGTCAGGTATTGTTAAAAGGGGTGACGCGATTTTGGCCTAATATTTTCAAATGGTGTTTACTATTCTAAATGAAGACACATCTGTCTTTAAATGGTTAAATCGCATATGAACTTAATTGTGTTATGCACTCAATAAGCATTGTTTATTTAAAAGGGACATTAAGTGGTGTTGAAAATTTTAAATGTTTAAAAATTTACTTCAGAATTCAAGATGAACATTAAAAATTGCCATTTTTGTTGTTTCTACTAACAAAAACACAGCAACACTTGATTAAAACAATATCATCGCTATTTATTGAAAAACGCCCTCTATGCAAATATGGCTCGCGTTATGTATCACGCGTACTGCAGGGGGATACTGTCGGACGTAAAATGCTCGTCACGGCTGTACGAGCATTTTTGAATCGACGTTTTCTTGTACAAAGAGGGCTGATTTTTCTTAATCCTTATAGGTGTAATTTCATACGTGTAATAAAATTATAAAAATATACTAATCCCAGTTTTTATCATAATTGAGGGCGCAGCCTCCAACACATCTCTTAGTGGGCCCTTTAACCCTCAGCATCTCCTGTGACGTTTTTGTAACACTGTTTAACTAAGGGGGAGGGGTACCACCCCTAAACAAAATCCAAACAGAGATGCAATGTATGCTTATTTTGGTACTGAGAAGAACCGCCCAAGCAGCACATACCAGATGGTAAATGAAGAGATCCTAGGAAGGAAGATCAAGCAAGTAGAAAACTCCAACATAAACTGTCAGCATAAAGCATCTTGGGACCTTATCAACGAGATCAGTGGGCGTAAAACAGCTAAAAAGGGACAGATCAAAGGTGAAACACAGACAGAAAGATTGGAATCCTGGCATACCCACTTCCAGAAACTACTCGGAAATCCCCCTGTCATAACAAATGAGGATGAAGAAATAAGTCAATTGTTTCAGGAATTTAACATACGAACAGACGCTTTTGATCAGAAAGAATGCAACGCTGCCAAGAAGAATATTACTGAAGGCAAAAGCCCCGGCGAAGACGAGATCCCACCGGAAGTTCTCAAAGATATAACACTTTATATTTTTCAGTTTTCATTTCTATATTTCAAAATGAATTCAAAGTGAGGTTTGAACGGCTGATTTCCAGCCGATACATACTTAGAATTATTATGAGACCGATACCATACAGTTTGGGACGGGGCTTAATGCAAACATTCATTGGAATGGTCATCGCTGTATGATGTTCAAGCACGCCCAGCAAACAGTTGTTTATGCGTTGTGCGTATTACGCAGAGTTTGTGAGTGTGAATAACGCGATTATTCGAAACAGCAAGTTGTTAGACAACTCGCTGGATTTGCCGGTTTATAATAAAGTGGCAAATGTGTTGTTGTTTGACTTACCCTAATCTATTCCCCAAGCCAAATGTCGTGCAGTATTGCAAGATATACATTTTAGCCCAACAGACGGCGCTATTTATATTATTTGATGAGTATGCAGGTGTGGTTTATGCTTACTGCAGTGGTGTAGGGGTTTCATACTTGCGACCGATTTGTGTAGAAGAAATGACGAGAGATGTGATGGTGGTGGATTGGAAAAGGTGGGGAAGAGAAATCACGTGACCTCAAATCACCTACATAGTAGGGCCAACATAGTACCTATTTCATTCACTAAAATGACCATAAGTGTGTCACAGATTCCTCTGTAAGAACTTGGTATGTGCTTTGTATTAACATTATAACATTAAATGCTTGCATGTGTTTGGGTGCTTATTTGAAAACCAATCTTCATGAGCCTAATTACCATAATATTAATATATTTAAATAAATTAAACAATTAATTTCTTAGCTTGAACATTTATCTTTATAATATGACTTATTTGGATTAAATGGAGATACATAACAGAACAGGAGCACTGGTGATATTTAAAGGGGCACTAAGAGATGTGTTGGAGGCTGCGCCCTCAATTATGATAAAAACTGGGATTAGTATATTTTTATAATTGTATTACATGTATGAACTTACACCTCTAAGGATTAAGAACAATCAGCCCTCTTTGTACAAGAAAACGTCGATTCAAAAATGCTCTTAGAGCCGCAACGAGCATTTTACGTCCGACAGTATCCCCCTGCAGTACGCGTGATACATAACGCGAACCATATTTGCATAGAGGGCTTTTTTCAATAAATAGCGATGATATTGTTTTAATCAAGTTTTGCTGTTTTTTTGTTAGTAGAAACAACAATAATGGCAATTTGTAATATTCATCTTGAATTCTGAAGTAAATGTTTAAACATTTAAAAATTTCAACACCACTTAATGTCCCTTTAACTACAAATAGCCCAATATGGGGGGGGGGGGGGGGGGGGGGGGGGGGGGTTAAGGGCAAATAAATCAAACGCAAAAAAATAATATATACAAAATAAACAATTAACTAAATATTTGTCTCGTCGTGCATGGCCGCATGCATAGCCGCCTGCGGCGACCATTCACGACGATTACGAGACCATCGTATAGCAACGCAGCTATTGTTATAATTATAGTGGGTGGTTTTGGATGACAATAGGTAATGTCGTTGGTGTTTGGCTAATTGTCAACCAATACGCAATATATATTATGAGACCAATAATATATAGTTTGGGGCTTAATGCATACCTTACAGTGCGTATATGGTCATCCCATGCGCCTTACACATTAACCACCCACCCACCCCCTCCCGCTCTCAATTTGTATTTAATTGTTTTGTTTTGTCTCATTACTCCTGGATAATTTTTAGACCTGGAAGAAGTTTCCTTTGCTATAAGTGAAAAGTTAATGTATTATCTCCCGATGTGATAAACCACTCAAATGTTCTCAATAGATCAACATTGCAAAAGTAATTGTAGCTTCTTTAATAAAGTAACACTGGCATGAAAAATGTCAACTCCACATTTTAAATTTGACGGTAGCTCATTAGAAAAGTATAAACACCACATGGACAAATTGGATCAAAATCGGGTCATCCACCTTTAATACCTGACTTGTATTTATGTTTTGTTATGTCTCTATTTACATATATAGTACGCAAAGGTGGCAATGCCATAGAAAAGGATTCAGACAACGGGAGCGAGGATGTTTGGTTGTTTCACTTTGGACCAGCTGACAACCGAGAGGAATACGTGTAAGTAAACCATGATGTTTCGCTACTCCTTAGGCCCCAACAAAATGTGTTATGTTGTCCTCGGCCGCCCGCTCGTCATTTTAGGGCCGCTCCGATTTTTTTTCTTTTCAGATTTTTTTCTTTTTAAAAATCTGTTTTTTTTTCCAGTTTTTTTCTTCAGATTTTCTTTTTTAACAGTTTAAGTGGCATTACTATTAAATTAAGTGTTTATAACATATATGTGCGGCTCTTAGAGTGATTTTAACTTCTTGTTGGCTGAACTTTGAGCTTCTGTTGGTAAAAGATTTTTTTTTTTTTTTTAATTTAAAAAAAATCCGCCCGCCCGCCCCTCCTCTCTGAAAGCTGTGGAGGACAACATAACATTTTTTTTTTGCCTTATACACGCTCCACTAGCTGGGCTACGTTGCTCGTGTCGTGTGTTACACAAAGTCTGAAGAGGCGCTTATGATTGATATTAGGGCAATACATAATGTCAATGTTTTGTCTAAAATAGTGCAATACTGATATTTCTGAAGTCAATGCGTTTAGTTTGAATCATCGTTTGATTATAGCGATTTTTTTCTTCAGAAATCTTCCCCAACTTTCAAATCGTATCTCCTTATATCAAGATTTAATACAAGACATGTCTGTACTCATTGAAATGTATGTGTCATGGTGATTCCAAATAATGGTGACGAAATTCAATATTGTTGACTGCCGTGTGGAAAGTGTTAAGAATGACGTTGGTGGACATGTATGTTACCTTGATATATCAAGGGTGTTTAAAGAAAGAAGACACACCATTACTCGTGTAAATAATAGATAACCTAGCCTTGTCCAGGTTGGGTCTATGGTTTGAACAATAACACATAATTATAACATTTAAATTAATGGAGAGGAAAAATCACTAACTATGTTACAACGTTGAACAGTGATTGTCTTTTTACCTGTCCCTACCGAATTAATGACGTTCTTAACACTTTCCACGCGGCAGGCGTCTGCAGACGACATTCCAGCATTTCACGAAATCATTAAAATAATTGTCAACATTATTGAATTTCATTACCATATTTTCAATCACCACGAGAAATACCTTGTAATATATACAAATATGCCTAGAATTGGTTCAGTAATTCTTGAGATAGACTTTGACAATTGGGAAAATTTGCTGAATAATCTGTTTTGTATATAATAAAACTAACAGCCGCGTGCAAAGTGTGAATGCTCCATACACGTTATTGGGAGTAATATAACTGGGCTCTTCCAGTTGAAATACACACACCTTAGTATGGAAGGGGTGACCTTAATCTTTCACACAGGAGTGTGGGTTTTTTTCAATTGGAGTGACCATGCAGGTAAACGCCAATTGCAATGCACACTCCCTGAGGCAAAGATTAAGGTCATGTCTTCCATGGGGGGTTATGGATTGAAAGCGGAATAGCCATTGACGACTTTCCGTCAAAACGGCCACTCAGTGATCGGTGATTTATTTGTTGGAACCAATCAGCAACAGTTTTACGGTGTTGTTCTATACGGAATAAACGCTAACCTCGTTGTAGCATCATCCAAGCGCCACAATTATTTCCCATTGAAAAGCATGCCCAGCAATTACGCAGAGCACTGTAGCGGTATCATTGTATGGGAATCATCCAAACAGAACGCGAATAGCAATATTACAACTATACTTAAGTCAGTTTTGTTATTGATGGTAGAGATAATTAATGGAATGTGTTGACTATAAGCACACGGGTTTAAAAAAACCACAACTCTTGTGCCTAGTCAGCGAAAAGTCAATGGTATATACAGGGTGAGTCAAAAAAAAGTGTACCCTAATTGAAAAAATCAACAAAACAAAAAAAAGATTGTCCACAAAATCAAGGCAAACAAAACATTAAATGATTGCGCCATTTCTTTGCTACCATCTGGAAAAAAAATCAAGCTATTTGATGATACCGTTAAGTAAATATGACTATTTCTGTACAGGAGCCGTTTTTTCACCTAAAACACGGTTTTAATGTCAAGCTTAACGAGCTCAATAATGTTTACTAGGATTATGATGTAAAGCATTACACATCTTGTTTAATAAAAGAATTAAGTAGACAATACACTTGTTCAAAATTGTCTCCTAATAGATTAAAACAATAGACAGCTTTAAGGCCTATTTATGACACAATTACCACACTTTAATCATTTCATAACAAAGGAATTGATCCTTTCGCTGTCGGTATTGTAATCTTTTATTGGTCGTATCTTATGAAATATAATGGTCAAGATCTGGAAAGCGTGTTCGGACGTTAAATTGGTCACTTTTATTCAAAACAGTGTAAAATAAGTTTCCCTAAACCAATCTAAACCAGATAAAATTCATATTAAAGCTAATTGATTTGTCTTTATACCGTAGTATATATATTGTTTTGAAAACAAACGAATACTTTTTCTAAAAAAAATCGCTGAAGTTGAGTACACTTTTTTTTGACTCACCCTGTACCATACAAGGCCGGTTAAGGACACCCTTCGGTGATTCTGCATTTTGATTGCTTCTTTTCAATTACGCAAATCCAGACGAAAGTGCATTGTATAGAATATTCCAAACGGAACGGAACTATTAACAACAAAAATCATATCAGTGTTGTTTTTTGGTTTGCCCTGGTTCGGTAATATTATTGATATGAGGCTGAACTGATAACAGTAAGGCCACAATGCACAAATTAACCAACATAATACAAATTGGCAAATTATGTTTATATATATATACAATACGTCCTTATACCATTTTACCATCTAAAAGATATAAAGTAATGGACGCAAGTGCACTAAACACACACCAAGAATCAGAAAAAAACTACTACAAGAGGATAACTCGAAAATATAAAACGCAAAGAGCAAAAGAAAGATATAAAAAAGAGATACTCGCGATGTCTATATATCGAAATTCACTTAACACTCTCCACGCGGCTATTGGTTTAACCACGGTACAAAACAGATTTTTCAGAAACCTTTCCTAACTTTCATGTCTATCTCAAGGATAACTGAACAATTAATAGGCACGTTTGTACTTATTTTGATGCATTTCACATGGTGATTCCAAATATGGTAAATGACATTCAATAATGTTGACATTTTTGAAACATTTTGTGCAATTTTGGACTGTCGTCTGCAGACGCCTGCCGCGTGGAAAGTGTTAACTTAACTGACATTGTGCTATAATTTAATAGTGGTGTACTTCAGTGTTGCGATTAGGACATTTTGGTTGTCCGCCACAATCTGTGGTTGTCCGTATATTATGTTTTGATTTGGTTTAGTGGTTGAACATATGGTATGGCGTATGGAATGAATAGGAAACCTGTACAAATAAATGCCCAAAGTAGGTCATGGAAGACTGGAACATGTAAACATGGTAAATGTCGATGTTAAATGGATATTTGCCAACTTTGCAGTACTGAAACCCCTGAAACTTTAAAGGGGCACTAAGAGATCCGTCATGAAAGTAGCCTCTCAATTTGTTAAGAAGTTGGGGTTTTCACATATATGATATACGTTATGCTTATATACGTACTAAGTACCACCTAAAATTTAATTTGCAGTATTTCAAGAGAAGTTCATGGATTTGATAGTCATTTGAGTTTCGATGTAGATCACATCGAAACTACCCAAATTCATCTAAAAGGCCACAGATGACTTCTTACTTATATGTATCATGTTTATTAAAAATAACCTTGAAGACCACCATGGCTTGTTGCGTGATGCATAGTCACGACCTCCATGATTCAATTGGTGGTGATTTTTAACCAAAATACAACAAAAAGTGAAAAACACTAATATAATGTACCTTCGGAAATGCTCAGAAAATGTCTTTATTTTTCATTTTTACTGTTTGATTTTTGAAGAAATCTTATATGAGAGGGTTTCTATGTACAGGGTGTCCCACAAGTCTATGCACGACTTTGAATCTTTGTATTTCACAAAATATAAGTCGTATTGAAAATATGAATACATATTTAGAAAGAGGAGATATGGGAAATCATTTTGAAACCAAACATTGAAGTAACATCTGTTTGTAATGCCACCATCGAAGTAAAATATATATTACTGCAAAAATGTAATTTTATATTTCGGAGGAATAAAGCTCATAAATCCACACCTATTGAGATTAACGAAAAGACGGTTAGAGTTGGTTACACGGAAAGTGATCCGTCAATTGTAATATTTAAATTTTACATTACATTGATCCCATCATAATAACAAACTATATCACACATAATGTCCGTTTCTATAGTGAAATCTAGTTTAAATGTTTCCATTTATACAGGGACGTGTGCTAATGCAAGCCAAAACACAGACCTAAAAATTGAATAACGTAACAGAAAAGTGAACACACACATCATACAGCTGTCAAACATGTTAACATTTAAACTTACCGGATAATTTTAATGCTGCTTGTTTTAGTCTTTTTTCTACCACATCGAGACAAATCATGCACAGTTCCTGTGTTCAAAAATGTATCCACCAACTTCAGAATGGATATTCTTGAAATGTTTTCTGAACTTTTGTTGAGTGATTTGAACTGAGTTTGTTTTAGCGTAGAACCATACAATTTGTATTCGCTTATCTATGCTGTAAACCACCTTGAATGAAGACTTTTGCTGTGCAATTGTGTCTAATATGCCTATTTATGTTGTGATTGACCGAGTTTGGTAATAAAACATTAATGTTGCAAGGTAATCAGTGAACTGTGACTAATGCGCAACGTTGCTTTCATACCGTTAATTTATGCGCACCTGATTTTAGCAACAATGTGTGGTATAGGTAGGTCTGGCACACGGCCACAAACTTTCAACCAGTTTTATGTTGTGGGTTCACCAATATGGTTGTGTTTGGTATCAACATAATTTCCCAAATCTCGTCTATCAAAATATGGTTAAATTTATACCATATGATTTATATTTTATGAGATATGACTCTTCAAAAACGTGCATAGACTTTTGGGACACCCTGTATATCATCTATCTAAACATGGTAACAGTTTTAAATTTCATTTTATGAGAAATCACTCTGTGCCCCTTTTAATTGTATTAGAATTCAGCTGTTGATTTTTGTTCCATTAACAGTTCTGTGAAATAATTAAATTCATGCGTTAACTTTTAGTAAGATTTTGATTGTCCACCGGACAACTGCAAAAGTGCATTTTGGTTGTCCGTGGCTAATTGTGGTTGTCTCGGGCAAGACAACCACCTAAAGGGTTCAACAAAAGAAAGTATACCACTTTGTTTATGTCATTTTGAGTAACTTTCAATTTGTTTCTTGACCAAACAGGCTAAATAGGCATTTAGATAAATATTTTAGGCATAATTTGATACCAAATTCGTCCCCTAACAACAAAGATAAACCATGATTAGCACCATTTAAAGGAAAATATCCCATTTTCAAAAGTCGCATTTCCAATACACAGCACGAGAAGATTTGGTTAATCTGTCCATGTTCTCCCCATCCATAACATTCCTTTACATTCAAATCCTTCCCCCATGCATCAGTTTACATTTGAATTAGCCCGCGCATTGAGGGATATGCGCGGTGATCAGTACGGGATAAATACGGCATATGTGTGTGTTAACAATTGGCCTATTCTTCTCGTGCTGTGTATTGGAAATGCGACTTTTGAAAATTGGATATTTTCCTTTAAATGGTGCTAATCATGGTTTATCTTTGTTGTTAGGGGGCAAATTTGATATCAAATTATGCCTAAAAGATTCATCTAAATGCCTATCTAGCCTGTTTGCACAAAAACAAATTGAAAGTTACTCAAAATGACATAAACAAAGTGGTATACTTTCTTTTGTTGAACCCTTTATATAATTCGAACGCCGGGGTACTGTTTAGTTCACTATTTTCAATGTTGTTCGTTCCTACGTTTTCTGTATCTGTTGTCCGTGATGACGGGTGGTATATTCACTTGAAACCTCGGTCTGATTACGTCTTAATACGTTCTATTTCTTACCCTTCCGTTCTAGAGATGAACTAACCGGTGAGGTTAAGGGATACTATGTTGATTTATTAGAAGCTGGTAAGTTATTGGTGACGTTTGTAATCATAATAGTTATTATATGGGCTTATTTTACATATAGTTCGGAACCAATTGAAAGTGTCACGTCACTATACATATTTAAAATTCTAGGTGATTAATGACCATAGCAGTTTCATCGGTAAACGAAGGTGTTACAATGTGTGTATGTATGGCATTTGTAAAAATATTGCAAAACCTGCACCACTAATGTTAGTAAGTTTAAAGGCATATTATGTGATCTTTTCCAGAGAGCGCCCTCTATTCATTATTTTTTTTAGAAAGCGGATTTTCTTGCAGATTTACATTTCTGATCATAAATCATACGTACATTCCAAGTTACAGAGCGATACGATTCCTAATTACCTCAAAATCATGGTTTTAGAGTGAATTTAGAGTGAAAATAATAAACTGTCGGATTATCCGACAGTTTATTTTCACTCTAAAATCATGATTTAGAAGTGATTAAGAATCGTATCGCCCTGTAACTTGGAATGTATGTGCGATTTATGATCAGAAATGTAAATCTGCAGGAAAATCTTCTTTCAATTTTGTTTTCGATGTTGAGGGCGTTCCCTGGAAAGATCACATAATATACCTTTAAAGCAATAGTTTGTCATTTAGTTTTCAAATATTTAAACATTTTGCTGTCTCTCTCTCTCTTATAATGACGTTTGACAATCTGGAAAAACTTTGATGCACTTGTAAATTACTTTGACTGTATTTTCCCTAAACACAACAACAAAGTATACCACACAGTACACTCGCTACCGTGTCCATGTGGTTTAAGACTATTTGAACAATTTGTAATTTGAATGAAAAACTTAAAATGTTACCATTATTTTATTATCAACAAAAGTATGTGAGATTGCAGACAAGGCCTGTCAGATTGTGTATGATTTACAAGGAAATTGTTGGGACGACGTTGATGGCGTACCAGTCGGTGGATTTGGCGTATTCAACTTCTACTACGATGCTTGCGTAGGTCAGTAAACACTTCTTTCTTTATATAACATTCGTTCGTCTGTTTATTATTTTATAACCGAGTGCAGGTTTTCGAAGTCACACCCTTCAAATTAGTGGTGGTGGTGGGTGTCGTGTCGGGCGTTATATGTTACGCAATTTGTAAAACTCGGTTTCGGTACCCAAAGGGCGCGGTTCGAAATTACCAACTTCGCGTTTGTGATATATGATCTATGATCATTTTATTATTATAAATATTAGTATAATAATAAAATAACAAAATTACTTTAATTGCGGAATAAGGGGAATTGCCTTTGTTTACAAATTCGCTTTAACGTCGTTTAAACAAAGCACAGAATCGCCTTAACGTCATTTACACAATGGACGGAATAAACTGCATTGTCCGGATTCTCCTTAAAAAATACCTAAGCTTATAATTAGTGTTATTAGTGTTATTATTATTATTATTATTATTATTATTATTATTATTATTATTATTATTATTATTATACCGTTATTGTTTTCTCAACCTACTTGATTATTCTCTATTTGCGGGTGTGTAGCATTGTCATGTATTATTTTGATGTATTGTTAGCACTGCTCAATGATATAATGACAACTAAGAGCGATACGTCAGCTGTCCGAATCGGGATATATTTGTTTTGGAAATATCAGGGTTACCCTATGTAAATGTTGTACTTAAATGTTCACAAATATCATGAACTTTAAGAAAAATGTAAAGATGAAATACCCAATCGCTTTATAAGCGAGAAAATTGACGTTTTGTGACACCCTTGTAACATGTAGAAGTATATATAGGGGACCGATTTAGTGATGTGGAATATGAAACGAAATAATCCTGGTCTGCGGATGGATGAATCGCTCAGTTTACGTCAAAGTGTTCATGGATGTTTTGGTACATTTTCGAAGTTTTCAACCATTGTCCATATTCTAAAAATCACCATGTTTTAAATTGTTGTTGGAAAAAAGTTATTATTGGGTGTGTGGGGGTCTGTGTGGGTAAGGATGTGAATCTAAACATTGTACTGTTTCTAACCGTCCCTTTTGTAGTTGTTTTCACTACTTTTGATAACAAAGATAATGGGTCGTTCGGGCGGTAGAACAGGTCTTAAAACCCGTTGTAATGTTTCGTTTAGATGTCAGTATTATGTGTTAATAACATAGGCCTATTCCAAACAATTTTAACACATGTTTAGGTTGGTTGCCGACAAATCCTCGACTCCGAACCTTCCAGTTTTCTGAATCTTTCAATCAGAACAAAGTCGTTGGATTTAATGTTCTGGCTGGCAACCCTGGCAGATTTGATCCTACCGATTTGACGGACAAGAAGATCGGATTTGTCCAAGGATTCTTCACAGCTCCAGACTGTGTCACCAGTCAAGGAGACGCTATTACCGTAAGAAAAGAGAGAGAGAAGAAGAGGAGGGGAAGGGGCTTTCACGTTTACATTTTTGATAGAGTGTGTCAGTGGAGGTTAATAATAATAATAATAAAACCGCATTTATATAGCGCTTTACGAAACACCTCAAAGCGCTTAACAAACATAAAAAGAACAATATACACATGAATTAAAGAACCTAATAAAACTAAAACAAGGACAAAACAAAAACAAAGCAACGATGAAGAACTACTTGTAAGCAGTGTTCGAATTAAGGGGAAAAAATCAGGTTATCCGGCGGATAACCATGATATAAAATCAGGTTATACGCCAACATTTTTGGTTATCCGCCAAAGTTAAGGTTTCTCTGGAATTTCAGAGGTATACGAAACGAAAAAGCACATTTTCTGCAATTTAATCATATACCACATGACACATTCTAAAAATATATAAATTCAGTAAATAAACATGCCAACAGCATCTAAATATTATTAAAGTACATTTCTATTTTACAGGGCTCAGACCTCTCTGAAGATCAAATCATTTACTACGCCAGCACCCTCAAGTCTAAAGAAGCTCTGCTTAATGGTGATGTGAGTTTGCATATATACTTTTATTTTTTATTGAATGACCAGTAAAATAAAAAAATAAGTAAAATTACGTAATATAAAACCACATTATTATTATTAGTGTTAGTGTTATACGCCTAAAACCGTCATTAAGGCGACAGAGAACAATGCGTTTTATTCCGTCTTTTGTTCGTTAGGGCGATATGAATGGTTTAAAATGACGTTAAGGCGAATTTTTGTCAAAAGAAATTCGCCTTATTCCACTATTAGGATGATTATTATTATTATTATTATTATTATATTATTATTATTATTATTATTATTATTATTATTATTATTATTATTATTATTATTATTAGTGTTAGTGTTATTAGTATTATTAGTGTTAGTGTTATTATTACTATTATTATTATTACATAGGTTGAGTCAGTTTTTGAAGTTGCTGATAGCTTCAACAGCAACGAATTTGAATTTCTAAACAACGACTCACCAATATACTGCGCAGTCGGTGGTGCCGCTATGATGACGAGGAAAGATAACGGACTGAAGTCCTGGTTTGACCCTGCTCTGCAGGAATTGTTGGCCTCTGATAAGTACCAGGAGATATGTGATCGAATCGAGGAAGAACATGGTAAGATAATTCAGTGTGTCCCGCGCAAATGGGAACGACTGAGAATGAAAAAAACTATGACCACCAAAGTTGATAAACCAACAAAACTGGTTCGTTTCTTGCACGGAAACTCATTTCAAGCGACGGGACAACTCCGTCAATCAGTCAATAATGTCGATATTGCAACACCAGTGGGTTGCACTGTTTACATTTTGCACGTTAAGTGCAATTTCGTATTTGATTCATCTTATTGTGTACAGAGATGTGCCGGTATGTCAGAACAGCGACGAAGTGTATTGTATATGTTCGAACTCACGACATTTACCAATTACATTTTACCATTTTTACTTTTCATGACAATTCTTTGAGTGCGTGTGTACTCAACACGTAGTGTTAAATCAACATCACGTTTGGAGCCAACGATGCAAACTGTCAAAAGTATTGCTTTTCGAGGGGAAAAAAGAACATTTCAATTATGTTGGAAGTGATATGCTAGTCAAAAAACTGGCATACAAGGTATACAACAACGAGCGGCGGTTAAAATGACAGTGACATATGAACTGTGGTTATTGACACACTCTGCATACTGCTTGCTGTATATGCTTATTATTAAATTTAATTATTTGTATAATTGATTAAATTCTGTTTCTTTTCTTTCGTACCAACAGGTGATCACCCTGGAGCCAACCGTGACGAGATCTGCTTAGAATAAATAACGCCTTTAATTTACAAAATAGGCAAATAATCGGGAGATGTTTGCATATAAAGTGCTCAACAAAAGAAAGTCATACACTTTGTTTTGATCCTTTAGAGTAACTTTCGATTATTTTTTGACCAAACAGACTAAATAGACATTTGGATAAATCTTTTCGGCACAATTTGATACTAAAATTGTCACCTAACAACAAAGACAACCCATGATTAGCACCATTTAAAGAAAATTGGTCACTTTTCAAAAGTCACATTTTCAACGCACGCAAGCCGCGGCAAATGCTGTGCGTGGCACTCTGAATGGCCGGAAATGAAATGGATATTGATCACACAGTGGAACTGCGTCGGGTTGTGCCTGAGCGAGCGGGCTGTTTGATTATGAACAGGCAACATGTGGTATTTTCTTTCCGCGTAGTGTATTGAAAATGTGACTTTTGAAAAGTGACTAATTTTCCTTAAATGGTGCTAATCATGGTTTATCTTTGTTCTTAGGTGGCAATTTTGGTATCAAATTGTGCCGGAAAGATTCATCCAAAAGTCTATCTAGTCTGTTTGGTCAAAACATAATCGGAAGTTACTCTAAAGGACACGTCGCTATTTAGGCCTACGTTACTATATAAAAATAAAAATGTGTTAGCTTTTTTATTACCAACACATTTTGGCTATGATATACACAATCATTTTAATTGGTTCCTACTGTGTTTCCGAGTCATGACTCTATACTATAATTGTAATAACATAAGCCAATTTTGGCTAGGGTATATAATAAAACTAAATAAATGAACACGTCTGAATTTCTTGATTGTTTGTGAGCGTAAAAAGAGCCCCAAAAGAAACACATACCTTGGTTTACTATTTTGCTTGGAAAAATGTAGGACTCAATCAGTCCAGACGAGCTTACAGATCGGGCCGAAAAGATACCTTTTTAAAGATAAGTATCTCTCTTAAAATAAATCCGCAGTACTAAACTTTAAACAATATGTGGGAAGAGACAACCTGTAGAAATATTTCGAAACCTGATGACTTGTTGACACCCCTTAGGGTCCATATCCAAACTCTCAGTGCTTTTAAATCATTTTTCTAGCGATTTAAAAGCGCTTTTCCAACGGTATTTCGTTCTATTGTTAAAAGCATCGAAAAAAGATCGGTGATTAACTAGAAACCTCTCTACTTATCTGGCGTTAACAATAGAACTATTGTAGTACTCTCGATGGCTGCATTAGTGAAGCAGACAGATCAAAGGCGCAAGGAAGGTTGTGTTATATTCTTTAAGAAATACTATAATATAGTATTTCTTAAAGAATATAACACAACCTTCCTTGCGCCTTTGATCTGTCTGCTTCACTAATGCAGCCATCGAGAGTACTACAATAGTTATA
The DNA here is from genome assembly GCA_035610835.1 of Ophiura sarsii. Taxonomy (NCBI): domain Eukaryota; kingdom Metazoa; phylum Echinodermata; class Ophiuroidea; order Amphilepidida; family Ophiuridae; genus Ophiura; species Ophiura sarsii. The sequence goes on along the minus strand of CM069459.1, from coordinate 45,056,596 downwards.
TTGTTAACGCCAGATAAGTAGAGAGGTTTCTAGTTAATCACCGATCTTTTTCCGACGCTTTTAACAATAGAAAGAAATACCGTTGGAAAAGCGCTTTTAAATCGCTAGAAAAATGATTTAAAAGCACTGAGAGTTTGGATATGGACCCTTAATATAAAACACACACTGAAAGGTATTTGTCACATAACTTCACACTACTATTATATACATTTGTTCACTTGCAGAACGTAAAGTGTAAGTCGCTGTTATCACATCCAGCTAGCTTGTTCCTCACATTCTATGTATATGGAATTTAAAAAAAAAAGTTTCACTTATTACAGTTTGTGTGCACAACATTACAAATGATCATAATAAGGATTAGACAATATTTTCTTTTCTCTTCACTACCTTTCCCCCTCTCTTGCACCATTTTAAGCTCATAATACGGTTTTTTTATATCATGAAAGTGCAGTCTTACCATGTTTACAGTTCGGGAAACTTGTACCTGTACGTTGGCAACACAGATAGCTAATTCGAGGGCTCAGTAACACAAGGCCTTATCTCAATTTTTTCAAAAAATGACATTTTAGTATCAAAATGTTCAGAAAGAAATTCTCTTTCCAGTAACACACAGCCTTATCTTATAACACAACCCTTTCAAAGTTATAGCCAGTATCACAAGGCCTCATCTCCATCTCCCCAAATGTGTTTAAAAATCTTCAATAGGATTTTTCTCAAATTGTTCAAAATGGAGATAAGGCCTTGTGTTTCTGAGCCCTCGAATTGTTTGATTGTATTTGTTTCAAAATAGTTCTGTAAGCCTTTTCTATCCAAATATGTTTTTAGTTTTTTTACTGCGAATTATTTTACCTGGGATATACAGTTTCAGAAAAGTATCGACACTATTGGGACACCCTGTATGAACAATACTTATTCATAAATGTCGATAACTAATATGCCATGGTTAGACTATTTACGGACTAACTTTAAAATGGAGCGTTCGTTTCCAATACGGTAGACCAACGACGGGGCAGACTGAGCGTGTGGAAATTCAAACTGTAGACATTCCGGACAGTGGCGGCACGACAGGAGGGCAAGGGGCTTGCCCCCCCACCAATATATATATATATATATACATATATTTGTTTGCCCTCCCACTTTGACCCCCTAAAATTTCAATTTGATAGTTAAAATTATAAAAATAGACAATGTTAGCATAAAAAGGAGAAACAAATCCCGCTGTGCGCACATTTTCTTACTAAATTAGGTTAAATTATACCAAATGTTGACAATTTAAAGCATAGAACAAATTTGCCCGCATACCAAATTAGTTAGTATTAGACCGAATGTTAACAATTTAAGCGTAAAATGGCACAACAAACGTAGCGCGCGTCATTTGTGTTCATGCCCCACTAAACAAAATTCATGCCACTATGCCATGCCATTATAAATATGTCTTCATATCACCAGTCACCTGTCCCTAATGATACAGTAACCCGTTACCCCACGACATATTCATGACATTGGGCTATTGTATGTGATGTCAACACCATGTCCAGAGATTTCAAAATGGAGTCACCGAATGCAGGTAACTCGCTCTCTTAATCAGCTAAAATGCCCCTTTTGTTACAGTTTGTTTTCGTAAATTCGGACTTTTCTTATTCATACTTCAGCAGTTCACTTCAGCAGTTCGATTAATTTCCCGTCATTATAAGATGTTGTATTCAAAACAAATGTGTCTGTGCAGGTTTCTCATCAGTTTCATTGATTGGGATCTCTGAATCAGCCAGCCAAAAATTATGACAATACAGGGTGGTCCAAAAAAAACTATACCCAACTTTGGAGGCCATTTTCTCCTAGATGATAAAATATTTTAGTAATTTGGTTTGCATATTATTAAAGCATATAGTGTTGAGCATTATTGGTGAAAATAGGGAAGATATTACATTAATATTTTTTGAGATATTGCTATTTTTAGCGAGTATGTGTAAAAATGGCTTTTAAAAAGCAGTTAAGGATTAAGTTTAATAATGGGTCTTGGGTCATTACATTATTGTGTCATATCATATTGTCATAAAAGTGCATATCATGTTGATGCATTGACAGCTCCCGTGGAAAAGCCATTTTTACACATACTCGCTAAAAATAGCAATATCTCAAAAAATATTAATGTAATATCTTCCCTATTTTCACCAATAATGCTCAACGATATATGCTTTAATAATATGCAAACCAAATTACTAAAATATTTAGGAGATCATCTAGGAGAAAATGGCCTCCAAATTTGGGTATAGGTGTTTTTTTGGACCACCCTGTAGTAACGTCATTCCGTGGATTGGCTTTAACAATACCTGGTTCTACAAAATATTGAATTAACATCATAACGCAATGGTCGAATTCAAATTCCTTTTTTTAATGAAAGCTAAATTGGTGGTATTTTGGGCCTGGCATTTTTGAGGCACCTTTTCTAATTGCATATACATTAGGGGGGGGGGGGGGGGGGGGGGGGGGGGGGGGGGGGGGGCTGAAATATTGTTTTAAGTAATCAGGGGGGTGTCAGGGTCCAAGGTTATAAATAGATTATTATACGCAACGCAATGCGCAATGCAACGCAGTACGCGGGCGTCGTGACAACGAGGCAACAGCAGGGCGCAGGAAACATGGAAACAAAACAAAGAAAGGCAGAAGGAGATACGACGGAAAACGGGACGGAAGGGCTGTGGGCCTGAGGGCGAATGCCAATCATCATGAGTTCTAGATCATAGACGTGAATGGAACAGAGAGAAGAGCCCAGTGGATACATCAGGAAAATACCTCATGGAGTTACAAATAAACTCAGAGAACTTGAGAACTGTAATCCAGGGTACCTCTGCGGCAGATACATACCATGAAAAGTGGATAACCGTTTGAACTGTTTGAACCTTACTTCGAAGAATATGCGGCAGATTCATAACAGGACATTGACAAATGGAGAACTGTCTTGATATTTATACGTCGGAGTTGGATGGCAAACCGCCGTACCTGAAACATATACGAACGATAAGTGCACTTAGTCTTCTTCTGTAATCAGTGATCACTGACCGCGATAGCGCATTGCTTTGCCAATTTCATCATATTATGCTATGTCTGTTATATTAAATTGTTGTTAATTTAAAGTCTGTCTAGAGTAAAGTGTTTCAGTGAACTCGAGCTAACTCGGCTCGTGACAGGGGGAACCCGAAATTTGTGACCGAAAATAGAGGGGGAATCCGAAAACAAATGAATACAAACATTGCCGTATTTAATGATCGCTCCCTAATTGCGCTTGAATTTGAAATTGTCCAAATAACATTCACTATAAATAGTGTGTAATGAATCTGAAGTCAACTCAGTGAAGTCATCTATTTCCGACAATAATGTAATAATGCAATAATGCAATAATGTTTCGACCTGTGTTTGAGAATTTTACTTTTGTTAATGAAACAGAAGTTTGTAAAATTATATCCAAAATTCCAAACATTGACCCATTTCCCACATGGTTGTTAAAATTGACCCATTTCCCACATGGTTGTTAAAACAATGTTCTGACATTATGACCCCTACTATTGTTTCTCTTGTGAATAACTCCTTCAGCTCTGGATGTTCCCAGCCATTCTTAGGGAAGCAGTGATTACACCTCTTATCAAGAAATCAAACCTGAATCCAGATGTGTTGAAAAACTATCGTCCCGTGTCAAACCTTCCCACCCTCGGTAAGATACTTGAATATCCTGCTGTCTCGAGGTTTTAATGAACATCTTCAGTCAAAAAATCTAACTGAGAAATTCCAGTCAGCTTACAAGTCAGGTCATAGTACGGAAACAGCCCTGTTGCGAGTTAAGAATGACATTTCTCATGAATTGGGTCATCGTAGAATTGTGTTGCTTGTATTACTTGACATGTCAGCAGCTTTCGATACCATTGACCATGACATTCTTGTAAATAGGTTTCACACAGAGTATGGTACCGGAGGCTGTGTTTTAAATTGGTTCAACTCATATCGCAGAGACCGTAGTAGTAGAGTAAGTATCTCTGGTAGTTTTTCATGTGTTCATCCGCTTAAGTATGGCGTTCCTCAGGGATCAGTTGCAGGTCCACCGATCTTCACCTCGTACTCTAGGCCAGTCACTGAAATCTTCGAACGCTTTGATGTTCCCTGCCACATATACGCTGACGACACCCAGCTATATGTTAGTTACGATCCTCGGGTTCCCGGCGATAGAGATGCTGCGCAGAATAGATTAACAAATTGTATGCTGAGGTAAAGGCTTGGATGATACAACACAAACTTTGTTTAAATGACACAAAGACTGAGTTTTTCATCCTCTCGTCGCAAGGGCAATTAAAGTCTGTGTTTCGTGGTGGCTTGAAGATCGGTGAATCTATGATTGAACCCTCGTCATCTATTAAGAACTTAGGTATTGTATTTGATTCTTGTTTGAATAAAATATATTTTAGTACAGATTTAGAGAATACTAGTAATAGTATCAAATCAAAACACTCCATTTTAATAGTGTAGCGATCCTAACAGTATATACCACCACCCGCGTGAACTTTTTCTTTTGGCGATCTGGTACGTGTAAGCGGTCAACGAATGCGAGTATACCGGAACACGTTTTGAGCAGATTCTACGAAAGAGCTATCACACCGCCATTGAAAAGTTCAAAAAGTCATTTGAAAAGGGGAAAATATTTGTGTACTTGTATGTAAAATTGTGGCATTTAGACTGCATATTTTTTTTCTCATAAATCGTTATCATTCGTCAACAAGTGTTAATCTTCGGTAGCAAATAAGGCTTTTCAAAGGACTTTTTTAGTAACGCACCTCGAGAGCAATTTTGGTGGATTTGTGCGCATTATAAATCCACATTATTATCATTATTTAGTATTATTATCATTATTTAGTATTATTATTATTATAATTATTTATATCAACATGATGATCCGAATCAAATGACAGCTTGATTACATGTGTGTGGACTTCTTTTACTGCGGTGTTTGCGATAGGAAGCAATTTATATTCTACATGTATTATACATATTACAATTGGGGATCAGTACGTTGTGTTCTGATGTGGGTGATTTCAATTAATTGACAGTCAAACGTTGTTATCCATTTGGGCCAAGGTATTTTTCACCCTACAGACAACTAGCTCTCAAATCTCGATTAGTTGCCTGTTTTCTTTTTTCATTTATCAGATGGAAAGGCAGATATCGTCACGGTTTCCACCAGGTTTATCACCTATAGGATAAAAAGAAGATAATAGAATTCGATCAATTATACAAATACATTAAAGGTAGATGTTCTGATTGCTGGTCCGATTTTCAATGTTATGTTTTTCATTTGACAAGAAAGGTCATCCTTAAAATTGTCACATTTCAAAGCATAACTTCAATGGTTCTGATTTTAGAAGCACAAGTTCACATCAAGTTTGCCAATTGAGTACACTCTCAGAAATTTAAGAACCTTTTTTGTCCTCTATTTAGAACCCTTAATGGTTCTTGAGTAGCACCAAAATTGGTTCTTCAGACACCTTACAGAACCTTTTTTGGTCTCTTTAGAACCTTTATTGGTTCTGAAAATGGTTCTCAAATTTTCAAGAACCTTTTTCGAAGGTTCAAGAGAAGGGTTCCTCATAGAACCTTCATAAAAGGTTCTTCAAAAATTAAGAAACCTTTGAAGAACCTTTTATGGTTCTATAGAGACTAAAAATGGTTCTGCAAGTTGTCTTAAGAACCAATTTTGGTTCCATTCAAGAACCATCAAGGGTTCTAAATAGAGGACAGATTTAGAACCTTTTTTCTGAGTGTGTAGTACACAAACTGGCTGGTGGTTAACCACCTTTGGCAGTAATTCATCACATGTTAGCCTATAATTTCTTAACGGAACATTTCTAGCCCCTAAGATTTTACAGACATAATGAGAAAAATATGGATCAAAATATCATGATGTCAAAACAAAAATCATAGCCCAACAAAAAGGTGATCGGAACATATCTACATCTACATCTACATCAATACTCGGTAGAATCCATAAGTCAGGATATTAACGCCAATGCCCCAGTTTCCTTGGGACAATGTGTGTACAGCCACAGACCGGGATGATCCCCTGCTCTTTTAAATAGCCACTGTCATAATGCTATGGACGAAATTTAAGCTATTTGACGCGAGCTTGTTTTATTGAGTGTTGTTCGAGGAGCTGCGTCCAGTTGAATGACAACAACAATTGACAAATCAGGACGCGCGCACATTCTTTAGAAATCGTCCGGTACGCAATTTCATGTGAACATGAAATTGTGTATTTACCTTTCATTTTTGGATTGTCATTTCTTTAATATTCAACCGATCCTAGCGTGCAATATCGCATACTAAAGACAATACATTTCTCCACAACTTTACAATTTAATATTTTTAGGTAGGATATATATTTTTAGAGTTAAAAGCCCATTCATTACCTGTATAGTTACTTTTTTGATGACTGTAGTATTAATACATACCAGGTTGTGTTTTGCTGACTATACAATTAAACTTGATCAATGTATCATGCACCCATTAGTGGTGAAAAAGTAAATTGTTGAACACTATTTCTAAAATGCCACATTCCATTGGCATTGTGAGAGGACCCAAGCTTAAATGCAAACATTCATTTGCTCAATTGCTCAAAATAAAATTGGTAAGACATTGTTCACACGTACACACGAATACCGACTCAAAAAATGTTTTATGTTGTCAAAAACGGCCACACTTTTACAGATTTACAGATTATTGTTATACTACGTTCATGTTGATGGGAGAACAACCGAAAGAAGAACAAGCCCGGCATACCGACCGACCGACCTACCCAATTTGTTTAGTTCTTGATTTTGAACTAAATCGGGCAATAACTAGACACCAACTCGAAGTTGTTTCGCACACTGCTACTTTGAGTAACTATGCAACGGTTCAAAAGTTGAGTAAACAATGCCCAATATGTTCAACAGTTAAGTAAAAATGCCCAATGTGTTCAATCGTTGAGGAAAAATGCCCAACTCTTTTTTCTTGAACTATTGAACATGGCATTGTTTACTCAACTGTTGGACTGTTGCATACTTACTCAACGTTGAGTAAACGTTTTACTCAACATGTTAGCAGTGCATTAATTGTATTCAATGGGGAACCCCTCATATATATACTGGGGTCTTTTTCAGGGGGGGGGGGGGGTATTTTTTCCCGGTAAACACCAGTTCGACCCTATTAAGTAAACAAATTGCGCAGCTGCGTTGTTTATTCCAGCGAATGACTTTGAATCTTAAAGTTGATGCGCGCGGGCAGCGCGTGAAATTTTAACAACATATCTTTAAACATCTGGTCATTATTAAGGTATTTTTTTCTTCCAAACGGGCTTCTATATTGATATTCCTGGACAAATGCGTGCGTAGCGCGAGAATTTTTGTTATACTAAATTGCCCATCATCAAACCGGGCAAGGAGCAAAGTAACACATTTAGATGGGATTTAAGTGAATATAGATTTTCTCTTTCCTTTTCCCTTTTATCTTCCTCTTCTCCCTTTCCTTTCTTTTCCTTTTCCCTTTTCTCTACATCTCTTTGCTCTCTTCTTCCCTTCTCTTCGACTTTTTATTAGCCCGGTAGTTTGAGCTGGCCTTCCCGGTCAAAGACGCTAGTGTTGCTTTATGTATTTACCTATAACATGTATGGCTATTTAATGGCTATATAATGAAATGAAAATAACGTTCTCAATGTATTTTCTGGGGCTCATGGCTGAGAAGTAGGATGTCATCTGCAAATCTGAGATGGGTAAGGTGTTCACCATCGACTACAACTCCAATACCTTGCCAATCCAGGTTTCTGAAAACATCCTCCATGGCTGCAGTGAATAGCTTTGGGGAGATTGGATCACCTTGTCTCACACCTTTCAGATTTTTGGGCTTCAGTTGTGGTGCTCTCTAGGTGGATTATAGCACTTGGATCCTTATAGATTGCCTTGATTAGGCGGATGTACTTTTCATCACTGACCTACTTTTCCAGCGCATGTAATAGAGACTGGTGGTCTAGACTGTCAAATGCCTTCTCATAGTCCACAAAACCGAGATATATATTGAAGCGATATTCTTTCGACTTCTCTATATAAAGTGCTCAACAAAAGAAAGTCGTACACTTTGTTTAGGTCAATTAAAGTAACTTTTGATTGTTTTTTTACCAAACAGGCTAGATAGACATTTGGATGAATCTTTTAGGCACATTTTGATACCAAACATAGCACCTAGCAACAAAAATAAACCATGATTAGCGCCATTTAAAGAAAATTAGTCACTTTTCAAAAGTCACATTTTCAATTACTCCCCGGGAGGGAAATGGGTGTGTGCGAGGTTCACCCTGTGTGTGACACTGTTATTAACCGGATTGACCGGCGGGCAATCGATCGCACAGTGCAGCCATATACACTTCCCTGCGCTGGGCGTACACTTAGTGAGCGGGATATTTGATTCTGAACATAAAGGGCATTATGTGCTTGTTATTCAATTGGTGTTTTCTTCCGCGTAGTGTATTGAAAATGTGACTTTTGAAAAGTGACTAATTTTCTATAAATGGTGCTAATCATGGTTTATCTTTGTTGTTAGGTGTTATGTTTGGTATCAAAATGTGCCTAAATAATTCATCTAATTGTCTATCTAGCCTGTTTGGTAAACAAATATTAGAAAGTTACTTTAAATTACCTAAACAAAGTGTACGACTTTCTTTTGTTGAGCACTTTATAACCTGGCTCAATGTTTGAAGATGGTCTGGTTCTGAATCCTGCTCTAAAACCTGCTTGTTCTCTAGGCTGGTTTTCATCAAGCTGTTTCTCAACTCTGGCAAGAATAATTCTTGTAAAGACTTTGTACATGTGAGCCAGCAGGCTGATAGGTCTATAGTTTTGTATGTCCTTCATATCCCCTTTCTTGAACAATATAATAACCTTTGATTCGTTCCACTGGGTAGGCACTTTCTCAAGTTGCATGATCTTGTTGAACAGTTTGGTTAGGATTGTTACAGTTTCTTCTCCTCCTAACTTGAGAATGTCTGATGTTAATTGATCCTCCCCAGGAGCCTTTTCTTTCTTCATCTGGTTTACTGCACTCTCCAATTCTTCCTTGAGCATGTTGAGAATAGGTGGAACATTCTCTGCTTTTCTACTCCAGTGTTCGTTCTGTCTCCAGTCTGGTTTGTCTGTGTTGTATAGTTCTCTGTAGAATTCTTCAATGGTCTCTGTTATTTTTACTTTGTCTGTAACTTCTGATCCATCCTTTGTTTTAATTGCCGCTAGCAGCTTCCTCCCTTCCTCCAATTTCCTATTGATGATTTTTGGTCCTTTGTTACTTTCTTGTACCTTCCTCACCATTTTAGTTCTGTACTTTCTCTTTTGATTTTGACGCATCTTACGGATTGTCTTATTTAGTTCAGTGTATTCTATCTGGTTACGGGGTGATATCTGTCTGAGGGGTTTGAGCGCTTTTCTTTTCTCATTGAGTCTACGAATGTCTTCTCTCTCCGGATCTGTGTTGTTTACTATTTTCTTCTTTTCTTTTGCCAGCTTCTCTGCTTCCTCCATGAATGTATTAGCAATTTGATCGTAGAGTTGGTCAAGTGGTCCATCTTCAGCTAGATCTTCTAGTGATGCGAATCTGTTGTGAAGTTCCAGTTTGAATTGCTATTGTTTGTAGGAGAGCACTTATATATCAATATGTCTCTTTTTGGTTCTTTTGGTCCTTCTCAGTCTCTCCATCTTCTTATTTATCCGGCCTCACTTTGGCTCTGACAAATCGATGGTCACTTCCCATGTCAACCTTTGGTACTGTTGCAACATCCCGTAAGATTCTTTGGTGGTCACAAATGATGTAGTCTATCATGTTGTGAGTTGCTCCGTTTGGGATTTACCAGGTCCAGTAGTGTTTGCTTGGTTTTTTGAAGAATGTGTTGCCAATTTGTAAATTCCTGCTGGATACAAATTGAAGAAGTCTCTCTCCTCTCTCATTTCGACCTTCGATACCAAATGGGCCGATTCCTCTTCCTTCCTTTTCTTTTCTTATTCCTACTTTTGCGTTGAAATCCCCCATGAGTATTTCTCAGTTGTTTTAACATTTTGCAACCATCTTGGATATTATATATAAAATACTCAAACTAAATCTACAGCACCTAGGCTTTATCAAAGACATAATGAATGATGTCCCATTATATTTTAGGGTATTGGTATTACAAAGTATGGTCATTTACAATGCAAAACAATTGTTTAAGGTCATTTAACATCAACGTATCCATTCTGGCAGCCACTTTGGAAAGTGATACTGAATCAAAATTGTCAAAGAGGTGGGCCTTATTTCTAAAAGCAATAGCTTAGCAGTTCAGTTTAGAACATACTATTTGGTGAATTTGATGTAATACTACACTCTTACAATAGCTACGGATTATCATACACTCATGTACATGTAGACTATTTTTACATTTACAGCGGCCATTTTGGTGGCCATCTTGGTTTTAAAGTATGTTATTACAATGCAAATGTACTGGTTATGAGTTACTAGTTGTCTTATACATACACAACAATGTTAAACCTATACTTTCATCATATATTTTGGCTGATATTATCCAATTTTATGCAATTCCAACAATTTGTTCAGTCATTTTGAGACCACTGATTTTGGGAGCCATTTTGGGAGCCATTTTTGATTTTTAAGCATGTTAACAAAGCAAAAGTACTAGATATAAGTTACTAGTTATCTAATACATACATTTCATCATTAAAACTATATTTTCATCATACATTTATGATGATTTTGGGGGCCATTTTGGATTTGAACTGTTTTAACAAAGCAAAAATACGTGATATGAGTTACTAGTGGTCTAACACATATATCCCATCGTTAAAATTATATTTTCATCATACATTTTGGTTGATATTATGCTATTTTATGGAATTTTGACCACTTTTGACCATTTTGGAAGGTGTCTCAGGGCAAAAAAAGCTAATACTATGTTCATGTTGGGTTATCATTATAGCAAATTCCTTTTCAGACACAATGTTGCAAGGGACTCACTGTACAATCTTACCATGTTCTCCCTCGATTCGATTGCATATCTCTTGGTACTTGTCGGAGGCCAACAATTCTTGCAAAGCAGGGTCAAACCAGTACTTCAGACCGTTATCTTTCCTCATCATCATGGCGGGACCACTGACAGCGCAGTATAATGGTGTGTCGTCGTTGAGAAATTCAAACTCTTCCTGATTGTCGACGTTAGTCTTCGCGACAAACAGGGCATCGACCTATATATAAGAAAAGAAATTACAAGAAAAAGGGTACAAATATCGTGTTATAAAAATATCGTGTTATAAAAATATCAGAAGTGTAAATATCAATTACGGAGCTGACAGTGTGTCACACGAATGTTACGATTCATTGGGGTTTTCTATGTGTGTGCGTTTTTCGCACAGACTACAGTCTGTGATATAGGTTGGTTTTCGCACAGTAGGGAGCCTGTTTTCACACAGACTACACCCTGACTGAAAAAAAATGTGTTGATGGTAATTTACATTATTTGTGTTGTTTTTCTTGACGAAAGTGGCAAATTGGAAAGAATGTGTCAATGTTCATATGGTTTCCCGATCGAAAGAATGAAATCCATAGGATATCAACAAAGTTAGCTATCAAGTATTAAAAAGAGAATTGTACGTGATTTTGCTCAGTTCTCTCACCATTTTGCTTTGTTTGAGTTATCTATAAATAGCTTCAATAACAGTTTGTATAAGCATTAGAAATCAGCATGGTGTGTGAACATGCACCACACACCATCAATACATTGTACATGTACAGTGTATGTAACACAGATTTAGGAGGATATCGGGTTAGTGTCGGGCTGGCAAGTGTATAGCGGTTTGGATGAATAAAGAAAGTATCCCTTTAAAGGGAAAGCCAAGTCTAAGATATTTCCGTCAGAAGAATGAATAATGCCCAGGTAATCAGGTCACTGCAAATAATCGTTTCGGCTACTCACAATATGCGCCGTGCACAATGCGTAATAGATTTTCTTTCAGACTTCTCCATTTCAGACTCATATTTTATGTCTGTCAATTTTGAGACCTATATCCTTTTGACCTGTGAGGAGTTTTTACGAGAAAAATATTTGAAATATAAATGTTCAACTTGCTCTTTGCCGTTTACCAACCACGGACAGTCTCCTTAACATTGACCCTATAGAATGTAAACGAACATTACCAAAAACGTATTGGGGCTCGTGTCAATTGATGGTATGATTATATGTTTTACAGATGATTAGTATAACTAACATGACCAGCTTCACAAAAAATGGGTTAAGGATCCTTTCCTTTACCAACGTTATAGGAATTTTCATGACCTTAACAAGTAACATTATAATAATAATAACCTGATATTCCTCATGAAATTTACTTTCATGGAGTGTATATCTTCGTTGAAGGAAGAGCTTTTAGGGAGTATCTACGTTGAAGGAAGAGCTTTTAGGGTACTGCACCGCGATAGAATTTGTTCGTCAATTTTTGTAATATTCACTGTGAACAAGGTTTGAACGATTTTAAAAATAAATCTCGAATAATAACTAACTTTTCGAGCTACAGCCATTCAAAACACGTGTTTTTAGCCATTTTTGACTACTATTTAGTACACAATCCTAAGGAAATAAAATTTTAGGCCACACATTTTTGGATTTAAAACAAAACTGCTCCGCCAATTTTGTTGTAAATTTTATAAAAGTTGCGCATTAATGTTAATAGGCACTACAGATTAATGAAATAAAAATATAGGGTTACCAGCTAAGTTTTCGAAATGCTTCCATAGAAAGGACGTTTTTTTTGGTTCAAAAGTCTTACAAATTGAAAACCGCGTTATGGTAGGGCGTAGGACGCGTCGTAAAGTACGCACTATAAAACGCAGAACTAGTCCGTGTTGCGTAATGCGACATAGCATGATCACACTGTCATCATGCGTATAAGGAATTGGAAGCCCTTTTTATGGGATTTCAATGGGAATCGACAGTAGTGTTGGAAGGGGGAGCTGGGCCTCTGGCCATGCAAGTATTAAACTAAACGTATACGTGAACTCATAAAACAGGCAACATATCGGGGGGAGGTAGGTTTCGATGAAAAAAAAGGACAGCATAAACATGATAAAATCAATCCCCTTTCGCAAACTGATGAAGGGTGATCGTTTTGATAAACGGTGTTTTCGCAGGTTGCTCGTGATTAAGGCCCGTGTTTTAAGCCTAATTTCAATCTGGATTTCAATTGTGCAAAACGCAAATAAAAGTAACATTTCATAGACCTAGCAATCGAAATGATATTATTGTAATCCTTTTTCCTTGGATGTCTTCATTTAATAGGCCCTTCATTTGATAGGCACCTGAAATTATGGGAATCCCCCTGCCTCGCAGCTTCGCTCCCTGACCCCCCCCCCCCCCCCCCCCCCCCATGAAATGACAAACGCTGTGTATATTAATACTAATAAGTCGGTTAGGGAACAGTTCCATTTGTACGCGATAAATTTATCGCGACTGTATCGGGGCCTGATATGTTTTGGACGCGATGTTTTTCAAGTTGATTCGCGATAAAATAGTCATCAGGCCCCGATAAAATAGCCCTCGGGGCCCGATACGAGGCCTCTGCTAATCCCTGGGGTATGTTTAGCAAATAGAGCGAGACATTGTTTAGCAAATACACGAGGATAATACAATTTACGTTAAACATCCATAATCAATAACATTATCTCTAAAAACATGAAATGCTGAATTTGTACCTTACAACTAGAATAAATAACCCGAAGCTCTATTTACATACCGACCACTTATCTTTCGTTATATTTAAACAAGCGGTAATACGCTTCGCGATAAATAATCCTTTGCTACTCGCAACTGTTCGCGATAAAAATCTCATCGGGGCCTGATAAAAAACTCATCGGGTCGCGGAACATTCTCGCAATTTTTATCGCGTACAAATGGAACTGTTCCCTTATGCCCCTGGATCACAGGCACACTCCCCCAAAATGAAGACCCCATTGCTATTACATAGCAGCCTTTTTCTTTCATATTATTATCAGACATTGCCTACTGGTCGTATTTAATTTAAGGTCCTCCTAGAAAAGCCGGGAGAAAAGCACCACGCCAGCAGTGGTCTTTGTTAATCTGATAAGAACTCCTTCATGAATATGCTTATCCTTCAAACCTAATGACAGGTTGCTATCTACGAAGGTTGAATCAGGTTGCTACCTACTGAAGACAGTGATGGAAATATATTTCATGATGTTTGAAGTCATACTTTTTAGGCCTGCTCTTTATCTACGATTCCCTGTACGCCTAGAACATTAGTTCCTTGTTTTAATCGTAGTAATCTATCCACGGTGTAATTATCAAGAAAAATGCTGCATGCGACAATCAAAGTATGTCTCACGTTTTCAAATAGCGGCACGTACAGAACCTGTGTGTTGATCGGTCGCGCATTGTTTAGCGTACACTTGCGCACGGGTGGCACATGAGTCGCACTCTATTAATTTACGCGCAAGTGTTTTACTTGTAGCGACATATCAAGCAACAATTATAGATGTCAGTTTATAATGCAAAGTATTCTAAACCACACTAACTGCTTTAAATGGAAGGACATTTATTTGAAAGGGTAAATTTAAAAAGGGTTTCATGATTACACGAAGAAAGGGGTATATGTTTGTGTCTAATAAGTATGTGTGATCTCTAGGGTTAAAGGGTGTATCTTCGCTGTAAGAATGGGAAGGGACAGGTATTTTCTATTACTTTATATGAGCATGATTCATGAGTTTTGGGTACCCAAAACGTGTTGGGAATGGTCACAGTTAGCCTACCGAGGGCGCAAATGGCATAGAAATAATTCACATGAATAAAAAAATGCTAACAAATACTGTATTAATGTAACACGTTTCACTTTTAAGTGAAAATAAATATCCCAAATTAAAGTGAAATGTATATGAGTCTGTGTTATCCCTTTTAAAGGGATTTTTTATTTAATTTAATTTTTGATGACGCGGTCGTTTTTATGAGCTTTAATTGAACTGTGTATGTTTGATTTATGTCTATAGCTTATTTTATATTTTTACAGTGTTTGTATTCAAACAGGTTTTCGGATGAAAAGGCCGTGATCAGCAAAACTAACTACGTGGTCCAAAGATCCGCATGTCTTTTTAGACAAAAAGAAGAAGAAAAAAAAAACATTCTAGAAGAAAACTCACCTCACCATCACGCAGACCTTCTTTGGCTTCGTCGATGCTTGCGTAGTTGATGTTTTCAGCGAGGTCTGAGCCCTGTGAAATACAAAATGTCAAATATAAGGATGCGCTCAATGCTCAAGGATGTTGTGGAATGGAAATGTGAAGCCTCACATATGGACGACCCGAGAATGCACCACTATATATTTATGGAGTTCGAGAATAAAAATGGGGTCTGGGTTTACGTTATGTACTGTCAAACCACTCCTGACTAACACAACGCCTATATGAATACGAGCACCCTGTGCCAGGAGCGCAGGGTAAGGCGCGCGCAGCCTTCCGCGATATTCGCCAACCTACCGATTCCCGCGTATTTTGATTGTTTATATCAGCACGGAGTAACAACAATAAGTTGTCTGTCGAATTCAGTAGCATGAAACTTAAAGTATCAACTCGTCCATTTGACATTAACTTATTCACACTCTGCTGCATGACGATAGCCAGAGTTGTTGAGTAATAATCTCATTTATGATTTAAAACTGTTTAAATAGGTGTGACTCCTGATTATTGATACTCCAGCTCGCGGATCCTTTAGTAAGGCACCATGCTTTGTTTAAAGGTAATAAATTAGGCGATAAGAGAACAATTAGATCCATATGAAAGAAAAAAGTATAATTCTTTTGGAATCTTCTTTAAAATTCCGTATCGCCTGATTTTTCGCAGAGAATGAAGGGCTTGAAAAGTGGCTATCGGGCGCCTTTTACATTCAAATGACCAGGATCGTTTAGTAAGGCACCATGCTTTGTTTAAAGTTAATAAATTAGGCGATAAGAGAAAAAATAGATCCATATGAAAGAAAAAAGTATAATTCTTTTGGAATCTTCTTTAAAATTCCGTATCGCCTGATTTTTCGCAGAGAATGAAGGGCTTGAAAAGTGGCTATCGGGCGCCTTTTACATTCAAATGACCAGGATCGTTTAGTAAGGCACCATGCTTTGTTTAAAGTTAATAAATTAGGCGATAAGAGAAAAAATAGATCCATATGAAAGAAAAAAGTATAATTCTTTTGGAATCTTCTTTAAAATTCCGTATCGCCTGATTTTTCGCAGAGAATGAAGGGCTTGAAAAGTGGCTATCGGGCGCCTTTTACATTCAAATGACCAGGATCGTTTAGTAAGGCACCATGCTTTGTTTAAAGTTAATAAATTAGGCGATAAGAGAAAAAATAGATCCATATGAAAGAAAAAAGTATAATTCTTTTGGAATCTTCTTTAAAATTCCGTATCGCCTGATTTTTCGCAGAGAATGAAGGGCTTGAAAAGTGGCTATCGGGCGCCTTTTACATTCAAATGACCAGGATCGTTTAGTAAGGCACCATGCTTTGTTTAAAGTTAATAAATTAGGCGATAAGAGAACAAATAGATCCATATGAAAGAAAAAAGTATAATTCTTTTGGAATCTTCTTTAAAATTCCGTATCGCCTGATTTTTCGCAGAGAATGAAGGGCTTGAAAAGTGGCTATCGGGCGCCTTTTACATTCAAATGACTAGGCAATCAAAGGAGCGATTCTGATGTCGATAACTCCCTTTGCCAAATCGAAATGAATGTTGGGACTTTCTTAAATCACCCTCTGTGTAGCCTTATCTCCCACGGTCGATGGATTGAAGAACTGTGATGACTATAACAGGTCAACAGGGAGGACTAACATTGTAGGTCCGTGGCCACTGGGAATTAATACCGGGACGCAGAAGTGGCAGGCGAGTGACTCAACCATTCCACCACGAGCGCTGGGCTGCTCAAGCTGAATGTTCGGTGACGATCTATATATATATACCTTGGGCTATTTCAGCATGGGATAGAGCTCGTATGCGAGTGCCAACAATCGTATTGTGTATTGGTTTAGTGTTAGGGTTAGGTAAAACGGGCATGTTCCCCCTAACTTAGTTGGTGCTGTTTTTTCAAACAAATCCGTAAACATTAGTTTGTCTTTGTGCTGCAAAATCCATAAGCAGTGATCTTGTTTCGTGAAGATTACGAAAACAGTGTCAAATTAACAGTTTGTTTGGTCATATGACATGGTTTCAAACCTCCATCGGCACTCCCCCTTCAAAAATAACCCCCACCAGAGCTTTGTACTTACAGTTATTCCTTGCATGGCGACACAGTCCGGGTCAGTGAAAAATCCAAGAACGAATCCGATCTTCTTATCTGTCAAATCAGTGGGGTCAAAGCTGTCAGAGCTGCCAGCCAGAACAGCAAAACCAGTGACTTTGTTCTGATTGAAAGAATCGGAAAACTTGAAGGTTCGGACGCGAGCAGTTGTCGGTAACCAGCCTACAGTGATAATATGTTGTTGGTATAATATGTTATTAACACAAAATATCATGAACAATGCCGACATGTGAAAAATGCCAACGAGACAACCTGTTATTCGGCCCAACTGACACACATGCTCCGAATATCATTGTTGTTTCTTTTCTTTTTTGGAAACATTAACACGACTTTATTGTATTTGCAACAATTGTCACAGTTTTAAAACAAATTATTAAATGTAACATTTCGGAAAATAACTTGCTAGAACGACCAAACCTAACTTTTTTTTAAATATTTTATTGTTTATTTCTATCATAATTTTCACATTTCACATACATGTAGTTTCATCATGTTTACATTGCATTATCAATACATGTTTAGCACATTTTTATATGCTTTTCATAATTTTCAAATTTTATGCATAGCACATTTTCATATGCTTTTCAGCACGTTTACATTTCATATCATGTATAGCACATTTTCATATACTAGTACATGTTCATATGCTTTTCAGCATGTTTACATTTCATATCATGTATAGCACATTTTCATATACTAGTACATTTTCATATGCTTTTCAGCATGTTTACATATGTTTTTCACATTTCAATGACATGTATAACACATTTTCATGTGCGTTTCATGTTTACATTGCATATCATTACATAACACATTTTATATGCTTTTCGGCATGTTTACATTGCATTTCATATACATGTTTAGCACATTTTCTTTTCAGCATTTTTATATATTTATATGCTTTTCGGCATGTTTACATTCATAATTTCCATCATTTCATATCAAATACATGTATAACATTCATCATGTTTACACATTTTCATATGCTTTTCAGCATGTTTACATTGCATATCATGTATAACGTTTTCATATGCTTTTCAGCATGTTTACACATTTTCGGCATGTTTACATTCATGTTCACGTTTCAATAACACATTTTCATGTGCCTTTTCGTGTTTACATTGGATATCATTACATAACACATTTGTATATGCTTTTCGGCACATTTCATAGTTTCATCATGTTTACATTTCATATCAATTACATGTAGGCCTATAACACAGGTTATTATTACATTTTTTATCAATATGTTCATATGCATATTCATATTATTACAAAAAACATAATTGTTCAATATTATATACATCAGGTATCGAGTTATTTGTATATACACTCATATATGATGTTATTATAAGTTTTACATCAAATCATGTTTATAATATTTAATTTGAACCAATAACCAATATACATGCCCAAACCTAACACCCCCCCCCCCCCCCCCATAGACAGTGCAAACTGTATTGATATAATGTATTTTGTCAGTCTACTCACCTACGCAGGCGTCATAGTAGAAGTTGAATAAGCCAAATCCACCAACTTGTACGCCATCAACGTTGTCCCAACAATTATTATGTAAGTCATACACAATTTGACAGTTCTTGTCTGCAATCTCACATACTGTTGATGATAAAGGGATATACATTACATTTTTGGTGTAAGTTTGAAATCGAACGATTGTGTTTCATTCTATCTGTTCGTCCCGTAGATGGCCGAGTGGGTATAGGATGGGAGGGCTGTGAAAAATCAAGCCCATAATACGTTTACACTTTCCACGCGACAGGCAGTTGTTGCAGACGACATTCCAAAATTGTTTTGAAACATTTCAAAATTGTTGAATTTCATTACTATATTTGGAACACCATGATAAATGCATTGAAATAAATACCAACATGCCTAGTATTGGTTCAGTAATACTTGATATAGACTTTGAAAATTGGGTTTCTGAAAAATCAGTTTTGTATGGTAAAACTAATGGCCGCATGAAAAGTGTTGAGCCATAGGCCTTCTAAAATGTTAAGGTTCCAAAATTTTAATTCGAATCATCAATACTATTTAGAATCACTGAACATAGATTACCAATTCATCACGATTTGTTAAACAGTACTTTACGTAAGCTGTAAGTTTAGCTAGTTATACGATCTGAAATGGTCTTTTAAATAGCTCATTGGAAATTGCCTTTAAACACATTTTAACGGTCAATTACCAGAATATGGCTATTTTTCATATCCTTACAACAGTATCGAGTGAACGGTATATTGCAACTTTTTAATTGTTATGCTAAAGAGTTATGTTATCTGTTTTTGAATTAAACATCCCCAGATCATTACGAGACCGTCAAATGCGAAGTAGTCGGGGGTGGATTCGGTGGGTGGATTCGGTGGGTGGGGGCTGCCATAGAGATTACACTCAAAACGGTCAAAACAGTGTCTTTTATTAAAGTCTTATATATTGAAAACTATAACTCATAGGCATCTCAAACTGCACAGGTATTACAATCAAGAACACACATATCTGATAATATATAATTTGTCACCAAAAATCTAATTAATTAATTGCTTAATTAAGTGCTAATTAGTTTTGAAGGTGCATTTATCAGGTTTCTGGGTGTCAAAAAGTATTCATGTTTTTTTCTGTGTATAATTAATGCACACCCTGTATAATATCACTTAGTATTTACATATCTGGTATCCTTGTAGTAATAGGTTTCCAAATATCTTTACTCCTTTTAGATCGGATGTATACTATAACAGTTATGTGGATTTGAATCACAATTGGTGAAATTGCTCTCAATTTACCGAGAGTAACTGTTTACACCAACTTTTGACATTATGACTATATGCTACATTAACTCATAATATAACCAGATTATGATTTCAAACGTAACTAATAACTTACCACACTCTAATACATCAACATAATAACCCTTCACCTCACCAGTCAGTGGATCCCTGGAATAATAATTTAAAAAAAACATAAAATGGAATATGCGCACAATCTCATGTTTGCAGAAAATAATACTGATATAAAATCGATCCCTGTTTCTTATATGATTCCACACTAGTAATTAATGTTAGTCCTTGCCGAAGTCAATCCAAGGGCGTCCCCAGACCCTTTTCATTGGGGGGGGGGGGGGGGGGGGGGGGGGGGGGTGTAAAGGTCATCAATTGCCGACAGAGCCATTTGTGCCGACAAAAAAAAAATTTCGGCACGCTTCGCTCGCCGGAATTCATACACGCATATTATGGACTGTATGGTCAGGGGTGTCAATCAGTTTTCAGACATGGGGGAGGGACACAAATTTGATAATGATAATTGAAATGTTAAATATAACTGTTTTGATAGGGGGGCACACAACCTCAAGCCATCTTGTTTATCTTAAATATTGAAACGTTGAAACTAATACAACGCGCGCAAAATCCTGCAGAAAATATGCGCGCACAATTTTTTCAGTTTTTGAACTAAAATGGTCATGGAAAACTGTCCTGAAGCTTTCTTGAAGCGCGCAAAAATTGGCATTTCTAACACTTAAATAGTCAAGTATGACGTTTTTGACGGTTTGATATTGCATAGTTACACATATCAAGTCCTGATCCAAGTCGTATGGTTTGAGGGCCATATAATGTTAAAACCTGTAGAAAATATGCGCGCAGAGCGCGCAAAATTTTTCAGTTTTTAATGACTAAAATGGTCATTGAAAACTGTTTGGAAGCCTTCTGATACTATAAATTAAGCTTAAATAATGAAACATTGAAACTAATACGCGCGAAGCGCGCAACATTTTGCATTTCTAACACTTAAAGGGTCCAGTATAACGTTTTTAACGTCACCCATATAATATTTGGTTTGGTTCGAGACCATTATAATGTTGATACCTGTAGAAAGAATGCGCGCAAAGCGCAAACAGATTTTCAGTTTTTAAGCTAAAATGGTCATGGAAAACTTTCCTGAAGCCATCTTGTTCAGCTTGAATAATGAAACATTTAAACTAATACGCGCGAAGCGCGCAACATTTGGCATTTCTTAAACTTAAAGGGCCCAGTATGACGTTTTTAACGTCCCCCATATAATATTTGATTTGGTTCGAGATCCATTATAATGTTGGAACCTGTAGAAAGAATGCGCGCGAAGCGCACAAAGATTTTCAGTTTTTAAACTAAAATGGTCATGGAACACTTTCCTGAAGCCATCTTGTTTTTGTTGAATAATGCTAACAAAACATGGTCAAATGTTCAGTATAGTCATGATAGGCCTACAGCCTGTATGTCTCACGCAAATAACGACAGTTGTGCTTATTGTCTTAATTATAATGATAATTTGCATTGTTCAAGTCGAAGTT
The DNA here is from genome assembly GCA_035610835.1 of Ophiura sarsii. Taxonomy (NCBI): domain Eukaryota; kingdom Metazoa; phylum Echinodermata; class Ophiuroidea; order Amphilepidida; family Ophiuridae; genus Ophiura; species Ophiura sarsii. The sequence continues at coordinate 45,034,860 of CM069459.1, read as the reverse complement.
AGGACAGAGTCTACTTATAAGTTCTTACTTTGCATTGACACCTAAACGTTGGAGTTGGACTTACTTTTGCGATAGACTGATAGTGGGCTTGCAGAGTCTACAATCAGTACAATGAGAGCAATTGGCCTACATCAACTTAAATAATTATAGGCGAATTATTTAATATTTCGTAACCTATGTGCAACATGATTGGCCATTGGCGACAATATTGACTTGGGTTTGCATTGACAACGACGATGAAATAGGTCTAGTTAGTATAATTAAATAGCAATACAGGTCCCACACATTGCCCGTTAGGCCTAGCCTAGGCCTAGCCTATACTATTCCGACACAATTTTTTTGCGTGTCTTGACAATGAGCAAAACAAAGACTTGGGCCTAGGCTGTTCATGTGCGCCGACACAAAATCTCATAAAAAAATGGGCTCGTTCACAGTGCCTACAAATTCATAGGCCTTCATTGCCTTTGTTCATTTTTGATTTGATTTGTGTTAACATAACATATATGCCGACACAAGCATTATCATTTGCGCATACGATAATTGTTATAGGGCTTTCTTCCTCTTTTCCATTCTTTCTTTCCTCTTTCCTTTCTCTTTCTTTCTTTCTTTTTCTTTCTTTCTTTCCTCTTTCCTTTCCCTTTCTCTTTCTTTCTTTCTTTCTTCCCTTCTTTCTTTCCCTTTTCCTTTCTCTTTCCTTTTTTTCTTTCTCCCTTTTCTTCCCCCTTCCTTTGATTTGCCCACAGCACCATAATTTTGCCGACAGATTTGATGAATGGGGGGGGTGTGACACCCCCCCACACCCCCCCTCTGGGGACGCCCTTGAGTCAATCAAACTCTTTTTGCCAGCTGGGCGTCCTGTGGCCCAATGATTACATAAGTAATCAGACATGTTACTTATTGCTCCCAAATGATTAAAGTTGTGGTTTAATCCTGATTTTAGGACTATTATCTAATACCACAGTGCAAAAATAAATATTTGTTAATACATTTTGTAGGTTTTTTGGATGCATTTTGATTGTAAATGTTCCAGTCACATTTCTCAACTTTTTCTGATAAATAAGGGCGCTACACAAGTTGTCCAACTCTGGTATCTAATTTCTCGCAACTTTCAGGGATACTACACTTAACTGTTTTGTTTAAATGATCAAAGATATCATGAAATGTAAGGAAAATGTCAAATTGAAAAATCCAGTCGCTTTATAAGCGAGGAAATGGGCTTTTTGTAACAACCATTTAACATTGTTTAACGTGTAAACCTATAGGAATAATTTTATATGCGCACATTACAATGCACCAACTGTATTCCATCAAGATATTTTCGTGTGTGCTGGTAAAGTGTCATGCCATTATAAATAAAAATGGTTACAAAAATCTGCACCTCAACATAAAACATGCCACAATATCATAATACCACAGCCCCTTGCCCGCCCTGAAGACCAAAGAGTGACAACAAATGTGATTTTTTACCTCCAGAATCATGAAAATCATATTTTTGACACTTTTTGGTCAATAATTCCAACAAATAATAAAGATTTTCAACAACAACAAAAAACATACCTAGGGAATTATATTAGGATTATAATAAAACTAATATGAACAAATTTGACAAAATATATTTCGAGTTATCTTTGCAAAACCTAAAATGAGTCAAAAAACGTGTTTTTTATATATTTTTTCAAAATTACCAATTGCATGTTCATGGTTAGCATGGTTAGATACATTGAACCCTTTTCTTCAAGAAAATGTATACTTTTATATAGATTAGATCAATACTGAAGGAGTAACATCAGTTTTACGGAGACTATGCCGAGGGTCTACATACACCGCCCTTAAACGCAATGTGAATGACTGTTTTAAAATTCAGACTAAAGTATTTGGTGTGATGTTTATAAAACAACATTTTGCATCGAATACGACCTATCTTGGTAAGTATACGTAAGTTTTAAATACATATTTGTGGCGAAAATACATTTTGAATTGCGTTCAAAGTAAAGGCGAGACAATCTTTCTCAGTTTTGTCAATGTGACCAATACCGCACCTGGACAGATAAGACATGTTGATGGCAAACATAGCAGAAGCCATACATGTAACCTGTTGATTTCATTTCACTTGTATTTTCAAACTTATATTTTTGTTTAAAAATAGTATTATTCTATAGAAGAAAGTAATATACGTGGGTAGTGTACAGATAAATGTCAAAAAGTGTACAATGATGATACAGTAAATCTGTGCATTAAACCTTGGTTTTTTGTGTTATTATTTAAGCATTTTATCCGCGATATACCAAACCAGGCCAAGCCAATATCAAAACTGAATCAAAAATTGGTTTTAATAGTCATGATTTTAGTTCCGTTCCGTTTAGAATATTTCGTACAAACCACCTTTGTCTGGATTTGCGTAGGTGAAACGAGTTAATTAAAGTTCAGTATCACCGATGGATATCCTTAGCTTTATGGCCTTTGTAGTTATATATCATACGATATTGCATTTTCATTGACTAGACAGTTTGAAACCCTGGTGCTTATTCAACCCATTCCATTAATTATTCTCTACACTCAATAACTGACGTGGCAAGCAGTTGTATTTACTATTCGCGTTCTGTGTGGATGATTCACGTACAAAAGTGACATGTACCGATACAATGCATTATTGTCTTTATGGAATGTGTCTTAACACTTTCCACGCGGCAGGCAGCTACAGACGACATTGCAAAATTGCACAAAATGTTTCAAAAATGTCAAAATTCTTAAATGTCATTACCATTTTATGAATCACCATGAGAAACGCATTGAAATGAGTACAAACATGCATAGTATTGGTCCAGTAATCCTTGAGATAGACCCTGTAAGTTGGAAAGTTTTCTGAAAATTCTGTTTTGTATATGGTGAAACTTACAGCCGCGTGGAAAGTGTTAACACTTTCCACGCGGTTGCTATTGGTTTTACCATATTATACAAAACGAGATTTTTAGATACCTTTCCCAACTTTCAAGGTCTATGTCATGGTTTACAGAACCAATACTAGACAAGTTTGTTCTTATTTCAATGCATTGCTCAAGGTGATTCGAAATGTAATGACATTCAATAATGTTGACATTTTTGAAACCCTTTTTGACATTTTGGAAAGTCGTCTGCAGCGTGGAAAGTGTTAAAGGAATATTGAGAGAGACTTACGACACTGGCCAACGATTTACCCAATTATATTTCGTTCTAGATTAACACGTAATCGCGGATACCAATTGAAATAATTCTAAAAATCACATTCATAGGTACAACTACGATATATAATTTCAAAACCGATGGAATTGGAAAACCAATTGCAGTGCAAATATCCTTTCGCTTCCCAAGTTAATTCATGAACGAGCTCAACATTTTAAAATCAGTCACATGCGAAACTCGAAATTGCATATTATTCACTTTGATATTGACATGATTGAGAGGAAGTGTTAGGGAAGTAGACTGGGTCCCCGTGTCCCTCTATATGGCCGCCATCTTTAAAAATGGCGGACCAAACATTTGAGCACCCTCGCAGGGGCCGTGTGGAAAATCGGGAAGACAGGATGATCCAGTCTATTAGGGAAGTAGCCATCTTAAAGGTAACACTAGTAAAACACTATCAAAGTAAATTTTGGCTAGAATACACATCATTTTGTCAAGTAATGGTTATAATTATTTTGAACTCATTCACCGGATTGTATTTAATGAGGAGAATTGTGGGTCCGAACCGTGTTACAAACACTTGTACTGGTAGCTAATCCAAAACACTGAATGTCTCTAATAAATCCCTAACCCCACTAGACCATACAAAATCATCTAAATCATCGTGCTGCTGCATTGGCTCGATTACGTCACCTACCGCAGGCATAATATGTGGCCACGAAGTTTGTGGCCGCATATGCGCTGGGGAGTTAGCTCAGTTGAAAGGGGCACAGACTGGGGTGCGAATGGTCCCTGGATCAAATCCCAGGAGGTGCTCGGTGATTTTTCGGGTTAAAACAATTGTACTTTTTCCCCCTCCCCCCCCCCCCCCCCCCATACACGCAAAAACATAGCCGTGGGAGTTAGGGTTAATCATGTAAATATATGCCGTCAACTGGGGTTCGTGTTCAGTTGTTGTGTATTGATTAACTATGTCATGGAAGCAGACCTGGAAATAGCACCCGCCCGCCTGCCCATAGAGGGTAGCTATTGCATCGGGCAGGTGAAGACACAAAAGCACCCGCCCGACTGGCGGATAACAATTTTCTAACTCGTAAGCGTAAGTGTGTTACACTGGCTGGTGGAATTTCTGTTGGATATTTCTTGTTGTGATTTACATGCCCTACTGGTTGGTTGAACAAATCTGAAATTCTAGCCCTGCATAGAAGTAATTATGGGCGCAGTCGCTAATTCTCCAAGTGATAGCTAGACACCGGTGACCAATGTAAGGTTATTGGGCAGGATACAAATCTGTGTAAACACAGACATTTATATTGACATGATTGACCTTAATCTCTATCATCAATGATCATGAGGCAATGCAAAGAGTATGTAACTCACGATACGAGGGAGAGAGCCAAATAGGTGGATATTGAAGGAGTAGAGAAACATTATCTGTCTACTTACAGGTATTCTTCTCGAAGGTCAGCCGGTCCAAAGTGAAACAACCAAACATCGTCGTCCACGTTGACTGAATCCTTCGGTATGGCATCACCACCTTTGCGTGCTGCAAGTGTCAATAGAGACATAACAATATACATTATTACATACAAGGCAGGTGGATGACCAGATTGTGGCCCTATAAGTGCATTTTTAAAATAAATTTGTGGGTATTTCGCATACATAAAATAACTTTCTGCAGCTGGTGCTTTAAAAGTATCCACTTGTTTGAATGAGGTATCAAACTGCGGTCCATATAAAGATAGATGATTTCCCTTAGTTAAGGGATTTTTTAAAACACGATTTTCTATGGTAAATACCTTGGGGAATTGGCCTGGACACTAAAGGTTTATGTGATAATGATCAAAATGATTTTGAACCATCAAGTGTTAAATCACTCATTTAGCGCAAAAAAAGTAGCATTATAGTTAACATATGTGACCAAGAACTGAAGAAATACATGCCAAGTAACAAGTACATTGGAAACAAATACGATTTCTAACGTATACATTTATTGTTCTTACAACAAATACAAATGCACTTAACCTTTTTTTGCGCTCCAAGTACTCGACATATAGAGTTCACTATAGTTCTACATGAAGACACAGTAATACCATCAAATAAACAAGTGAGTGAAATTGACCCTGCCAGTTGTAAATGTTGATAGAAGCAAAAATGTCTTTTAAATGTTGCCTATTGAACGGAAACTATTCGAGTGCTTTATCTTGTGGAGGTAATTCATAAACTGTTCACGTACACCATCTACATCTACATCTATTATCGGAAATAATTTCGCAGTGCTGACACTAACTAGGACTTTCTTCTGATACCAGCATCTCTATTTTAAATGTGTGAAAGTAATTTGATCGGTCCCCCATCTTTAAGTAAACCCTACTTTTATGATTAAAAGATGGTTCAAAAGTGTAATCTGTGTTTGTAACCACCATGTATACAAACAAAATATCAACATTGACATATTCATTTTTAAAACATAGACATAAATACTTGAAAAGTGTTAAAATATGTTTGACAAGATAAGTTTTTCTTTGAAATGGTTACTTACTTTTCTCTGACAAAATCCCTGGTACCAGACAGACAGCAAGACACAATGCCGCGACACTTAAAACAAGCCGAGCCATGATGGTGATAACGTTTTCAAATATTAAATTTGGAGAGAGACACACGATGCAGCCGTGACTTAGTCAGAAACATAAATAATGATTTTGTTTTGTTGTGTGGGTGTTAAAGAACATTAGGCCTACCACATTAACATTATATAGTGGAATTTTCCATCAGGCAGTGACCAAACCATAGTGGGATTTTAGGCTGTTTAAAAAAATAGTTTGTACGGGCAAACGAACCTCTTAAAAGTAAGGTCGGCCGGTCGGGCGTTTTTTTCCCAAACCATTTCTGGAAACAGCACGGTGGAGTAGCTAGCTGCCAACTGTTGAGAATTGCCGTGGGTCGGGAGAGCGGGGAGGAGTGGGGGGTGGGGGGGGGGGGGGGGGGAGGGGGGGGGGGGGTGGGGGGAGGAAGTGATATTGCATGAAGTGATATTGCATGCATAGTGCATACAGCCACTCAGCCAGATCCGTAGTGACATATTTTGACTGCCATATTGCATGTTTTGCCAAAACAGGCCACTGGAAGCATTACACCAGTGAACAACAACTATGAAGAGCTGTGTTGCAAAAGGGCCTACATCCACTTCTACCTGTTACTTATTTTGCATTATTGAATGGATGGCCATTCACGATTTGGAATGTAGCATGTATTGTTGGTGCCTCAATTGGCGTGCATGGATGCACTAATCCAAGTCAAGAAGACAGCCAAACAATATTTTGATTAATTAATAATGCAAAGTGAGTAACATGTAGAAGTAGTCTGTAGGCCCTTATGCAAAAAAATCTCTTCATATAATGTATGCAGCTCCACTTTAAAAAACACCCCTATATAAAATGAATTATCCTCACATTGTGCACACCTAGAGGGCAGTGAGCTTGCCATATATGGTAGTCATGACCTTACACTATATAATCTTGATTCAGGTATAATTACTTATCAACAGGTTTTTTAGTTAGGACTGTTTTTACCAATTTTCTAAACTTAAATATATTGGGCCGATTTAAACAAACATAACCTGAGATATTGTACTAAGCACTTCAATCCATTAAGTGATATGCTCAGATTTTGCATCCCTTGAGTGAACAATGTGAGGAAAAGACTGAGAATTTAAATATGGGTATTTAAGAAATGGAAAAGCTTGTTTAATTACTAAATCCATCAATATTTGTCAATCAAATTGGGTAAAAATCACCGTAAACATGTTATATATCTATTACCGATCACTCACAAAACGTGTCGTCTGTTATAATATACACACATAATGAGGTCAAATAGTTACACTCTGGTGAACACGACCGATTGATAGTGCCTCGTCACACGCATGAGCAATAAAATCTTGAAGTAATGGGCTCAGTTGACAACCAGTACAATACAGCTATTGATTTTCGCTGGGGTTGGCTTTTTCAATCTGTTTATAGCTCAATTAACTTTATAAAATCAATACCGAAAGTCTATGAATGTTTTTTTTTATAGAACGATTTTAGAGAGAGCTATAATGACCGCAAAGTAACAGATTGATAGTGTAAATTGGTCCGGTTACAGCATTAAGTCAACCGGCGGTTGTTCAGTGTTGCATGCTTGAATATTCATATACAAGTAAAACATTTGACCTGAAAGAACCGGGCGGAACCGCCCGTAACCGGCGGTCAACGGGCGGTCGAGTTTTGACGTCTTCCCTAACGAATACAACGTATGCCAAATATGTCACGAACGAATGATAACTTTAAACACGAACATTCACCCACATTTCCAAAACGTCGGGCACACGATAGCTCTATACGGAACAATTTATCGATTTCAACTTGAATAGACAATTCCTAAACGAAAGAACACTACAATCCCCCAAAAGAATAAATAATTCACGCATAACTTCAAAACTATCGCTTCAACGCATGCATATGAAATTATTTCGTTTAATTTCAGATTGTACACGTGACGCTTGATTGAATATTGACATAGCTATAAATAATTCAAGATAAAGTTCATTTTTGTTATTTTCTAGTAGGCCTATCATACAGTTGTTTTTTAAACTTTACAGAGGCACAAAGAGATTTCTCAAAAAAAAGAAATTCAACATTTTAGCTGGATAGATGGATATACACACTATAAAGAAAACAAATCAGTTAATATGAAAACAAAATACATTTTCTTAGCATTTCCAAAGGTATATTAGTGCTGTGATGTGTTTTAGTTAAAAATCACCACCAATTGAATCAGGGAGTTCATGACTATGCATCACGCAACAAGCAATGGGCGGTCTTCAAGGTTATTTTGAGTAAACATTAAACAAATAAGTAAGAAGCCATTCTGTGGCCTTTTAGATGAATTTTCGGTAATTTCGATGTAATCTACATCGAAACTCAAAACGCTATCAAATCCATGAATTTTAAATGAAATACTTCAAATTAAGCTCTATAATTTTAGGTGGTAGTTAGTACGTAAATAATCATTGCGTATGTGAAAAACCGAACTTCCTCAAAAATGAGGGCGCCCTCCATGAAGGCCCTTTAATCTACCAAACTACGAGGGTGATTTTATAAGTTCTACCTCCTACCACATAACTTTGTTGTTAAATGAGCCAGTTATATGACATATTACACAATTATAGCTTGAAACCTCAGCTACAAATACATTATAAATTTATCTGAGTAATCATTGTACTTTTCTGGAGATGCAGTGAAAACCAAAGCTCCATTTGGTGTGACGGAATCGGATGGAAAAAAACCCAGCAAAATATCCCTTAAGTGCAATTCATTTGACCGATTTTAAGAGACAAAACGTACATGTATATATACCTTTTGGGCAAGTATAACCATTATAAATGTCAGATATCTCTTTAACCGACTACACACAAAAAAGGAGACTGGTTTCTCAGGAGAACTATGCCCTCTGATTGCCAATAACCAGATTAGGAAAACCATTAGGTTTACCCCTCCCCTAAATAACTCTGCAAACGTCATTATTTGATATTAATAAGAACTAAGAGATCTTTAATAAACAGGACTAAATAGAGGGATTACAAGGCTCTCGAGGAGATGATTTTCTAGCATTGACTACCTGATTGACTATTCTGGAGGTTGCACATAAGAAAATGACATAAAGTGACTATTATGTTAAAGATTTAACGTTCGCGGTATCACTGGGCTTGACTTGTTACAACGAAGATTTGATCAGCAGTATTCCAGTATTGCAATACATTCGAATTAATATAACACTATTTGGAAGCCTACAGGAGTTAATAATTGCTTACACTCTTATTTATACATGATAATACTGTAATATATCAGATATCATTAATTGATTTCCATTTTCAGTATTTAAATCGTGCTCTTACCATAAAATACCGGGAAAATCCGTAAAAAACATGTATTTATATTTAAGGCAATTTTCCGTTTCCGTTGTCCAAAACCTCTCTCTGGAGACCGCATTATAACAGAAGTGAAACCGATATCAGTTATGATTTACTATAAATGTGTAGCTATGATTCAGAGTTATAATCATGACAAATGTCATGAGGCTGACATTCATGTTAGCGATGTTATGATTGAGGAGATAGAACTTATTGAATGACCCTCGTAGGTTGCATGACAAAGGGTACAAATACATGTTCCCTCGAGGGAGGGGGTTCGACGATTTAGTATGTCAATGTTTCCTGTGATTTTCAAACTAATTCTCAGTGGAATTGAACTCAGGGGACTCAGTAATTCAGTTTGTGGCGACCTTCACCTCTGGTATACGGTCTCTGTCTACACCTATGATTTATTGTTATCTGTAAGAGTAGACTTTGGGTTAATCCTTAGTGTAAGACTGCACATAATTAACCTAGCTCCAAATATTGTATTCGGGATTAAAAAAGTATACAGCTTTATACCGTAGTAGGGTCTTATACATGTCAAAGGCTGCATTTGTTAAATCGTCCTTCTCCAAATTGCAAACATTGGACAGAGACCTTCTTAATTGTCCTACGCAAACAATAGTTTGTCCGACGACTTTGATCAAGTCAAGGCTGAATCTGACCGTGCGCGACGATTTGTTTGACTTTTTTGACTAAGTCAAATCTGCATCTGTCAAATCGTCCTCGAAAGTGTTCCACGATTTTGTATACAATCTTACTGACACTGCGCATTAGCACTGGAAGTCAACCATGCGAGAAATTAACAAGATAACTTCTTAATTATCCTAAGTGAACAATATTGTGTCCGACGTTGTTGACCAAGTCAAACCTACATCAGTCCTAACGTCCGTCTCCCAAGTGAATCTTTGAAAACATTTTCACTCATGGCTCGGCTTGTTTTAAGTGTCGCGGCATTGTGTCTTGCTGTGTGCCTGCTACCAGGAATTATATCACAGAAATGTAAGTAACCTTTTCAGGAGAAAAAAAATCGTGTTAAACTTATTTTTAAAGTTTTCAAATATATATTTTAGAATGAATTCAACCATTTTGATGTTGTTGTTTTATGTATTAATGGTGGTTTCAAACACTGATCACACTTTAAAAATAGCTTTGATCATAATGGTTATTAGTAGCATTCTGAATGTTTACATTTCTTTATTTCTAGAATGGTGGTTACACACAAAAGTGGTGGTTACATACACTGGTCATACTTAAAGATGGGCGACTCCATCAAATTTCGTTTCTGATCACAACATTGTTCATGTTGGTATCCGAAGAAAGTACTTTTTTTCTCATTACCCCTGTGAAATCTTAGGTCTATAAGAGGTGTTTTATTTAGATGTGAAAAGTTGATGAATTACCTGCAGAAGTGATAAACCACCAGACTATATACCTAGCACATAAAGTCCCTGACCAGATGCTTTGAGGTTAGCTTATTCAAAATATATAATCGGTACCAAATATCTGAGATATACATTAAATGACCACATTTCTTCTCCGCAGTTTGATACCTCATTCAATAAAATCGAATGGATACTTCAACTTCGCTGTTGTTATGCGCGGTCATTGAAATCGCAATAACTTTAAAAGTATCTATTCGATTTTGTTGAATGACGTATCAAACTGCGGAGAAGAAGTTTGCTCATTAATGTGTATTATCTCAAAATGTTGGTACCGATTATCTATTTCGAATTAGTCAACCTCAAAGCACTTGGTCAGGGACTTTATGTGCTAGGTGTATAGTTTTGGTACTGTTCAATTGGCAAATTTTGAAGGTATTTTGGCTTTTTGGCTTTTTGGCACTGACAGAGGCAAGGTAACGGTATGATGTTTATCATGTAGCATAGTAAACACTATGCGAACACATTCAGTCAAAATTGGGTCTCCCACCTTTAATACCTAACTTGTTTATACGTTTTGTTATGTCTCTATTTACATCTATAGATCGCAAAGGTGGTAATGCCATAGAGAATAATTCAGACAACTTGGACGACGATGTTTGGTTGTTTCACTTTGGACCAGCTGATAATCGAGCAGAATATCTGTAAGTAAACCAATAATCTATAATCCTATAAGCTCTACCATTTGGGACCCCTTTCTCGTTTCGTGGGTTACACAAGGTTGCAGATTACTTGACGATTTACATTGATCACATTTATGTCAATTATTTAGTGCCGTATTATCGCACTAAACGCGTATTTACCCTAAAACCATCGCTATCTAAACTCGTGCTTAGCATGTTGAGTGAAACGCAAGTATATGAAATAATGTGGCCTAACCCAGAGCTCGACCCATGAGTCTCCATAGTTAGTAATTAAATGCATCTGATTCTACCCTCCAGATAAGACCAGGGCTAACAAAGATATTTGTTAATTCAGATTATTAATCATTGTAATTAATGTCATTGTATACTAGTTTATTTTAATTTGACCAGTAGACCACAACCCAGTGAACTTTTGAATGGATTAATAAGTTATGGGGGTAAATTGCCATTAGGTCTAAAACCATTTGGTCTAATACCCATGTAGTCTAATACCAATTGGTCTAAGACCAGTTGGGCTAAATGTCAGTTGGTCTAACATCCAACTGGTCTTATAACCATTTAGTATAATAACCATTTTGTCTAAAACCCAGTTGGTCTAATGCCAATTGGTATTATTTCCACTTGGTCTAATATCCATCTGGTCTAATATCAATTTGGTCTAATACCCATTTGGTCTAATACCCATATTGTCTTATAGAGGGCGTTACTTGTTTGTAGGTATAAATATGACTATGTCCAAGAAGCAGGTGCGAAGATAAACAAGTTCATAACGAACGGAAAGTATGCACATAGTCTATAGAAAACAATCCGATTCAGGTTTTTCACAACTTGTTGGCCTATATTGTACATGTCGTTATTGGATGTGTCATCCCAAATACATTAGCCTGGACAACATGCGCATCACTCAAATTCACTCAAATTAACGCTCACTTAATGCTCCCAATTTGTTAACATTGACAGCGTATATGTTCAAATATAATTGTTTGTCTTTTTTATTTTAAATTCCAGGGATCCAATAAGTGGCGAGGTCAATGGATACTATGTTGATGTATTGGAATCGGGTAAGTTATCGATGACGTATGAAATCATAATCTGGTTATTCATAAGTTAATTTAGCATAGCTTGGGCCCAGTGCCAATTTAAAGTGCAACTCACATACAATGCGTTGCCCTTATAACACTTTAAGATGAGAAAAGTCCGCGGCACTTCCAATCCAATGGTGGGCGAATGTGATTTGGGAGAACACTAATTTGGAATATTGTGTTGGTAAAACAGTATTGCAACATGCATTACATACCATCATTTAAACACTAAAACCAACCATATCTACGAATACCAATCACATTTAAAAAAAAACACTTTACAATATAAACCTACCGTAAGGCGACGATAAAAACGCTGTCTACTGGCAAATAGAGCTCTTAAGGTTTTTATGCTTAAAAATGTTCGTGACATTGTTGGTGACTTTCAACAGTGTTTGAAATTTAAATAAAATAGACATTTCAAAATGTCTAAATATGTTTCTTCAATACAAAAAATAAAAATACAAATTGGGCGGTCGGGCCCGTAGAACAGTTTATTTGTGTCGTTATAATAATGTGTAAAACAAAGGCATACTTTTTAAATTTATTTACAGAATATTTTTACGAGCTTTAAGACCAATTCAGCAGATCGTTGTAAATATTACGAGCTGTATGTACATGTACGTGACAAATTTGTACCAGCATGTAGATATTGGATTCACTCTCAATTGTGTTGCTGATTCTTACATAGTGGGTGTGGTTTTGGATGTCAGCAGGCAATTTGATTGGTTTTCAGCCGATACGCACTATATATTATGAGACAATGGTGTATAGTTTGGGGCGGGGCTTAATTCATTCGAATAATAATACCTTCAGTGCGTATGATCATCGCGTTAGCGTGACCTACACAAAATCGCCGGCCCTACACCAATTCGTCAAAGTCGTATGCGAAGCAGAAAGTTGGTAAACAGCTCCGATGGATTCGCCGATTTTATAAAGGGGGAAATGTGTTGTTGTTTGATTAAAATAAATCTAACAAACTGCGTTATTTTATGATAACATATCAAAATAACCAATAAACTAAATAAGAATAGCGACCATACACGACTCCAAATATGGTACAGCCTATACATTATAAGACCATCGTGTATAGCAAAACAGCTAATAGCTATATGTTATTCTTTAATTCGTTTTATAAGTTTTGAACTTAACCAACGTGCGTGATATAGTTTTAGTATTGTAAGCATCCTTGCGTTTCTGATAGCCCATATCTACGGTACCCTATTCGTCAATTAAAAGTAGAAAAGTGAAAACAAGAAGAAAGAAAGAACAGAACACAAAATATCTTTCGATATTCATAAATATGAACAACTTATATTATATATTCCCATTATTATCAACAGTATGTGAGATTGCAGACAAGAACTGTCAAATTGTATACGACTTGCAATCAAATTGTTGGAGCAGCGTTGATGGCGTGCCAGTTGGTGGATTTGGCGTCTTCAACTTCTACTACGATGCCTGCGTAGGTGAGTAGACTTTTCACACAATTCTTTCTATCAATAACAGTTTATGTCTGTTTATCATGTAACCGAGTACACTTTTTTTTCGGAATACAGCCCCCTCCCCCCCCCCCCCCCCGACGTAGGTTGAGGTGTGTGTGTATGTAAAAGGGGCTCGAAATCAGTGATACCAAATACCTCAGTCTTAAAAATGTAGCTTATCGCCCTAACGCCATCCATTAGCTTTTGTAACTCAAATTGACAATTTTTCAGTTATAAAGAGTACAACAGGTACAGATTTCACACGTTTTCACTGCCAAATGTTATAATTTTCCAACAAGCGGTACAATAACTTGTTCAGGAACCTTGCCTTTTCGGGAAGTATTACCCATAACCCCTTGCAAACGTATATACTCATAGTAATCATGGTATTCATACCAAAAATACAAATGTATTTATTTAAACCGAAGATGATCGATCCATGAACTATTTAATTGACGATCAGTAAATGAATCAAGATAGTAAATAAACTGTTTAGTCATAATTAATAGCTTTATTTTGGGGATTTTCCTATGTTAATTAGCTCATTAAATATTCCTTTACGTTCCAGTTACCTGTATAGTTTAAGCCCAAGTTTGAGATATTATCTGACAGTATGAACTGGCCATGACGCTAGTATCTGCGTGTGAACATGGTGTGAATGGTGTGAACACCCTGGACCAAATGCCTGGACGACCCAAAAGGCAGTCAAAACTCCGGTGATGAGCCTTGGCACATGTATCCATTGGGCTAATTTTAAACTAAAATCTGCTCTATATCGTAACTTCTCTCGAAATTTGAACTTTTGATTTAACAAAATCTGAAATTGCACTAGTTTTTAAAAAAATAATTGGAGTTCAAACATTGAATTTCTTAACGCAAGAACTTTGACATGTCGCGTGTTGGGCATTAAGTTCCACCCGAGAATTGGTCAATCAAACACCATTGACCGCATGTATGGGTATCACTTTTAGCTAACTTCGTTAATATCCAATGGATTTCACTCGTTCGACCACCAAACAATATGAACATTATTCATGTTTTAACATTAAAAAACGAAAATCAGCAAAACCTATAATTATTTTGTTTCTAAAGACCCGCACTAGTACTAAGTCCTTCCTACCATGTGCCAAACCAGGATACAACCCCTGGCGCCGCAGGGCCTTGGGCAGTGATTGGCGAGCGATCCTAGAAGCCGCGCTAGGAACTGCACAGGCGTGGTGCAATAAATCAAATAAATCGGCCAAAGAAAGTCAAGATATATTACACCTGATAAAGCTTGGAATCGGAGGCAACAAGTAGGCTGGAAACGTAATGCAAACTCTTTTTGAAAATAAAGTACGCCTAACACTTTTTTTCATTCGACAGATTTTTGCATAATTGTATGATCTTCCACATTACACTAAGTGTTGCCAAGACCATAGACTATAACTGCTATGATAAAAGTACATTGGCTCTATAAACGAGTAAATTCGCGCTCGGCGCGCAAAATATTGGTGGCGTGATCTCGTCTGCATGTTCGTCATTCTGGTGACAATAATATTATACCAAATCAATGTTGTCACCTTAGGTTGGTTGCCGACAAGTCCTCGACTCCGAACCTTCCAGTTTTCTGATTCGTTCAATCAGAACAAAGCCGTTGGATTTACTGTTCTGGCTGGCAACCTTGGCAGCTTTGACTCCACCGATTTGACAGACAAGAAGATCGGATTTGTCCTAGGATTCTTCTCAGATCCAGACTGTGTCACCATGCAAGGAGACGCTGTAACCGTAAGTATATAGCTCGGGAGGGGGGGGGGGGGGGGGGGGGGGGGGGAGACACTCGCATTGATTGACGGGTGGGGGGGGGGGCGGTAGGGTTAGGGTTAGGGTACGACGCTCACCCGTTTTTAGATTTGGAATGTTATTCGATCAATGATCGATAGTGGCCCTTGTATTCCTTGCTGTACATTCAAAAGTAGCAACTTTATGACCGTTTTCAGGACAATCGTTGGAAACAGTATTGTGAAAGCCTGTATGCATCACAAGAAGGGATACATTTTACACCAGAAGAGTCTCCCACCACCTGGTGAAGATGAGCCTGATATTCTTCTGTCATAGGTCCAAAAAGTTAACAAAATCAAAAGGCACCGTGTATTGAATAAATTCCACGTGAACTCTATGAGATTCCACGTGAATTACCAGAGCAGCAAAAACCCGGCTAATTGTCCGAGTCCTTCCAAATGTTTTTTTGTTGTTTGAATTTCTATTCGAACACTTATTTAGGACGTTACAATCACCTAAAGTACGTTGTGATTTTGTTGAGACACACTGTATATTGGTCACTTAAACTTGTATCAGCAATACTATGGATCTTAAATGTTGCTCGGGCTGTCTGACATGATCTGACTGTGGCTTTCCATTTACAAAAGTGAGGATCCCTCCCAGAAATATTGCTGAAGAGAAAGTGTAATTGTTATTAAGTACATCGATGATCCGTTTCGACGCTAGGCTTTAACGTGACCACCAAAGAGTCAATAATGGACGTGTATGTAGAGAAAGGAATTGCCTTCACTCTGAAAAGGCAAAACAATAATGAAATGAAAAATATTTCTAATACTGTATTCAGAATATATGGTTGTTACATTCTGTATAATGGTGCGTACCATTCTTTGATATATCGTTATTTATCATGTTTATAGAATGTATGAGAATTGTCCGAAAAATACAATACACCCAGACCCCGTGTTACTCTAGTCTCTCCCACCCCCTGAATATATAATGCTCGGGGGAGGGGTGTACTTTTTGGTAGCGATGTCCCGCTAGCACAAATTAAAATGGACCCAAACATTTACCAATTTTCGGGGGAAGATGGACGTATTATGTTTACCGGAATTCCATAATTTTGACCGATTTTGCTCACATTTTCGCGAAAAACAGAAAAATAAGGATTTTAGACCAAAAGATTTACCAAACATGGCTATGAAAAGTGGCCATTCGTTAACCAGACGGGTGAAAAAAGGGACCATATTTGGCGGCACATTCCAGGGTGCGTCCATGCATGAAGCTAGAAAATGGTCCATGTCATGCATGTGAGGCTTCACATTTCCCTTCAACAAGATCCTTAACACTAAACAGCATCCTTATATTTGACATTTTGTATTTCACAGGGATCAGAACTCTCTGCAGATCAAATCATTTACTACGCAAGCATCGACGAAACCAAAGAAGCCCTGCGTAATGGTGATGTGAGTTTGTTTATTTATTCAAGTTTTGTTCTATGGCGATATTTTTTGTATTATACATTCGAGGTTTTGTCTAAAGCGACATGTGGATATCAGCCCAATCGTTAACGTAGTTAATATTGGTGTTCACGATATTTTCCTCGGATACCTTTTTCAATACAAACCCAGTCAAATTTTTTTTGACTGGGTTTGTATTTAATAAGCTATCGAAATAAAATCGAAAATTGTCAGAAAATCATCCTTACGTAAATCAGGTTATGAAACCGCTGCCTCAAACAACGGGATCAATTATAAGAAATTAACTTTTTTTATTTCGTTATTTCGTTATTTCGTTATTTCGTTATTTCGTTATTTCGTTATTTCGTTATTTCGTTATTTCGTTATTTCGTTATTTCAATATTTCGTTATTTCGTTATTTCGTTATTTCGTTATTTCGTTTTTTCGCTATTTTGATATCATTCGTGTCGTCGTGTACGGCCGGTCAAAATATGGTACAGCCTATACATTATGAGACCAACGTATAAAGCAAAACAGCTACGAACTATATCTTATTCTCTAAAAAAATGTTAGATTCTAGCAATATTATAATTGAATTTAAATTGTACACGTCTGAAATATTCATGACGACCTTTCATTCTGTATTCACCCAATATGTTACAATCTCTCTTCTCAAATTACCATACGTAGGTTGATGCCGTATTTGCAGCCGGGGATCTTTTCGAAAATGAGGAGTTTGATTTTCTTAACGAAGACTCACCAATATCTTGCGCTGTCGGTGGTCCAGCCATGATAATGAGGAAAGATAACGGACTGAAGTCCTGGTTTGATCCTGCTCTTCAAGAATTGTTGGCATCCGATAAGTACCAGGAGATATGTGATCGAATCGAGGGAGAACATGGTAAGATGTTACAGTGTGTCCCACGAAAATTAGGTCTGAAGAGGAGAGAGCTATGACCCATTGGATAAACAAGTTGATAAACCAAAAAGAAACTGTTTTTTGTTTCTTGCACTGAAAAACCTTCAAAGACACGCCACAACTCTTTTATGACGTGAATTTAGGGGAATAACTCGCATGGCGGAGAGATTACAAAACACACTAAAGACTACAATTGAATTAAACTAAGTTTATCATACATTATTATTTATTTAAACGTTCAACTAATACTAATATAGAAATCAACACCCAGCAACTTGACTATAAATGTGTAACTATGATAACTCGCACCAATCCGAGCTTTAATGTATACTTTAGAAGCCTCCCTCACCTGTTGTCATTTAAAACATGGCCTGAATCAGAACGTGTATATTTCCTTTAACTCATGGTTTGGCGAGTCGGCTGAAACTGACGTCCACGTATTCGAAAGTAGGATTCGAACATGGCGGGACTAAGCAATTCACGTATTTTGATTTCAAGTTCGAGAACAACAAGTAATACATGTAGAAATTTTCAAAACATGTAAAAACAAATCAACTGTATCAAATTGTTTTATTAATCTTAAATTTCGAAAAAGGGTCAGTAAATGTGAACATTAGCCCAACAGACATTCACAGGGTAATAATGGTGCATCTCAAAATGGTGATTTGAAATAGCTCTGCTGGACAAATCAATTGGTTGACTGCTACTCACGGAGTTTGCATACAAGAAACACAAATGGACAGGGGTTGAAAATACCGATGAAAGTGATAAAATAACTTCGACAATTGCTCATACATAAAAAAAACCTTTCATTGACACCATCTGTACATAATACTCTCTATGGAATTATTAATTATAAGTATCTGTATAATTGATCAAATTGTATTATTTTCTTTCTGACCAACAGGTGATCGACCTGGCGCAAGCCGTGACGAAATCTGCCTAGTGTAGACAACATCTACAATTTACAAAATAGGAAACTGATCAAGAGATGTTTGCCGTTTGCCTGTAGAACAAAAAGAAACTATGCTACCGCAGCAGAACAAACGCACTGACCCCAACGAACTACAAAGTTCAACAAAAATAAGTTCCCCTTAAGATTATGCGTGATATTTATAAAATGAGTTATTCCATCGAAACGATTTTTGGCACACATTAATGTACGTGTGCACAGCAACATTAGAACGGTCTATAACTACGCAGGTGTAGTAATGCTTGAATGAGCACACATTGAATGGAGGAATATCTCAATTCAAAAGTTGCTAAATAATGTATTGAAGGAGGATGATTAAGCAGCTTGAACCAGGGTCTTGAACCAGGACATTTGCTTGAACACCGCATTTTCACCTTTGGAAATGAGGTATTCCTCAAGTCAATGTGTGCTCACTCAAGTAGCACAACAACTGTGCGGTGTTCACACAACAGGATCCGATGAGAGTGCATGCATCATTTGGAGTCAATCCCGTCTAGAAATACACCTAGTTGTTATCATGTGATTCACTTTTGTTCAAAGACTCCTGCATGTGTTCCGTGCTATCTTTTAATCTTATTTCCGAGTCATGACTATATACTATAATTGTAATTGCAATAGCCAACTTGTAAATATTGGCAACGGTATTATAATCAAACCGAATAAATGAAGACGTCTGAATTGCTTGATTGTGTGAACGTAAAAAAGAGCCCCCAAAAGAAACACATACCAGGGTTTACTATTTTGCTTGGAAAATGTAGGACTCGATCAGTTCAGACGAGTTTACAGATCAGGAGAAGATACTAAATGTGGTAAAAGACAATCCCATTGTCGAACAGTTCTACAATTACAAGTGCTATGGTATGACATGCGGTACATGAAGCTTCAAGTAAGATATTACCCGTTGTGATATTGTCTGTGAGAAGAAGAAGAAAAAAAAACATTTTACAAATTAACAGAGAGAAAAATCACTGACAGTATTTATAAATATGTCTCCATATCACCAGTCACCTTTCCCTAATGATAAGGTAACCCGTTACCCCACGACACATTCATGACATTGGGCTATTGTATGTGAAGTCAAGACCATGTCCAGAGATTTCAAAAGGGAGTCACCGAATACAGGTAACTCGCTCTCTTAATCAACTGAAATGTCCATTTTGTTTTAGTTTGTTTTCGTAAATTCAGACTTTTCTTATTCATACTTCAGCAGTTCGATTTATTTCCCGTTATGATAAGATTGTTTATCCTACCATCAAGACGATTCTCGTGTTCCTATTGGATAAGCGCCTGAATTTAGTGACTAGATATATTCCGTATCCGACCCCGTATACGGTCAGTAAGGAATGCGCGCGCATGCGTTAGTAGGGTTGCTACGTGACGTTCGTCAGATTGTTGATCAACAATGGCGTTTGTGTCAGCGTCAAAGCCGGACCCTGCAGTAAATCCTAAGCGCCGTAGGTTTAAAACAGAATCATTTGTTCTTGTTTTGTTTGAATAGTGTTTTAGTAGGAGTAGGATAAAATCGTTATTAGGTGAGGTTGGGTCGGATACGGATTATATCTAGCCTCGGAGTCTGTATCGGGACTCGGGCTGCGCCCTCGTCCCGATACAGAATCCTCAGCTAGATATAATCCGTATCCGACCCAACCTCACCTAATAACTAATAGTATCCAACCCTATGTGCCTGTTCAGGTTCATCACAATACCGAGTTCTACACACATTGATGTAACATTATAACGCAATGGTCGAATTCAAATTCTAAATTTGTGGTATTAAGGCATTTTTGAGGAACCTTTTCTATTTGCATATGGTCGTAGTAGTGAGTTCTTAATGTGTACTATGTTTTTTATTCCGTTGTTGTTGTTGTTGTTGTTGCTGCTGTTTATGTTTCTATGATGTTACGTATATTTATAAAGGCGGATGCTAAAGTGAGAACTTTTATTTGAGCTCTTAAGATTTTGCAACCCTAGTTCATAAAAAATGCCTTGAATACATTAATTGCGCTTGAATTTGAAATTGTCCAAATAACCTTCTGTATATTATATACCTAGCCAAAATCGTAAAAGAGGTATTCAGCTCCAATGGCGGACAGAAACAATCAAACAGTGTATAACAGGAAGGATTTTAGAATACTTTAGTGACTTTATGTGGAATGTTAGCACTAGACTTGCGTCTCCTCAATAGCCCGAAACTGTGACACTCTGAACCTTGTACTGCAAGGCAACTCTCTTATTGGGCTATTGAACTGAAAACATCTAAAATGATTAAACAAAATACCTAGGGCTGGAAAATTGACTTTTTAAAGTTCATTTTGAAGAAGAAAAAATATGCTGTTTGCATTGTCTGAAGAAACAATATTTAAAAGCATTGAAATAATGGGAGGAAATGTTTTTTTTGATTATTTCAACTAAGTATGCAAATTAAGATTAACATCATTTATTTATGAGCAAAAATCACACCATAACTGATAAATTCTATACAGGTAGTACTCTGTAAAAGTTCATCCAAATTTGAATGATGGCCTACAATATTCAAATATGCTGTTGGGAGTCGTTATGGTCCGTTGCACTATATTATACTAGTTTTCGCACGAGAGTCAACAAGAAGCTGTACGGGAATGAATATTGTTTTCCAAATAATACCAAACAAATTTGATAACAACAGTGAAGCACTTATTCGAAGAGCATCTTCCGCTCTTTTAAACACTTTCCACGCGGCTATTAGTTGTATCATTATACAAAACAGATTTTTCAGAAACCTTTCCAAACTTTCAAAGTCTATCTCAATAATTACCGTACTAATACTAGGCATGTTTGTATCTCTTTCAATGCATTTTTCATGGTGATTCTAAATATGGTAATGAAATTCAATAATTTTGACATTTTTTAAACATTTTGTGACATTTTGGAATGTCGTCTGCAGCCGCCTGCCGCGTGGAAAGCATTAATGAAGAAACACAACCACTGACATTGACCCTTGCTATCAAGACGGGATCGAGAGCTAGTCATGTTTTAATATTTAAAAACAAATATTTTGGAAGGTTTAGTAAGGTTTCGAAATTGTTTGTCTTGAATATAAATGAAAGTAAACACGTGTTTAAAGACCGTGTTGAACGTCGTTGAACAATTATCCAAACATATGTTAATATCGTTTTGGAAACTTGATGAAAACAAGCACAAAATATTAGCTACCATTTTGTTTTCGTCTATGTATCATAATTGTAGTTATAAATATACAGTTATGTTAGATACCCTTATTTGGAATAATCCGTTCCCTTTAATCGGTCGAGGGAAC
Organism: Ophiura sarsii; assembly: GCA_035610835.1. NCBI lineage: Eukaryota > Metazoa > Echinodermata > Ophiuroidea > Amphilepidida > Ophiuridae > Ophiura > Ophiura sarsii. The sequence continues at coordinate 45,012,688 of CM069459.1, read as the reverse complement.
TATTGAACAGGGTGGGTTACAAAGGTAAACTCCGAAGCAAATAATACAGACGACAAATGATTTCGTTTAGTAATTGTGACATGTAAAATATTTATTCACACAACATCTTACACATAGAGAACAAACTAAATCAAGAATGCTTTTAATTTGCATAAAACATGTTTTAGTTCAGAGTTAGAGAATACTTGTAATAGTATCAATTCAAAACGCTCCATTTTAGTAATGTAGCGGTCCAAAAAGTATTTACCACCAATCGCGTGAACTTTTTTTGTTGTTGGCGATCCGGTACGTGTTTAATAGCGGTGAACGAATGCGAGCATACCGGAACACGTTTATTGCAGCTATTTTGCATAATGAAAGAGATAACCCTGATTTTTCGGTCGATAAACCAGGTTTATCGGTTGATAAACCACGTTTACCAGCCGATAAACCTGGTTTATCAAAAACCCTGCTTTTCTAATCGATAAACCTGGTTTATCGATTCGATAAGCAAGTTTTTTGAAAAACCTGGTTTATCGATCGAAAAACCAGGTTTTGGGGCACTGTCACAAAATTTTGCACGGTCAAACAAATTCGCACGATCACAACATTTCGCAGTAACCCATTCTTCTTTTCTTTCTTTCCCCTTTTTTCTCCTTTTCCTTTTTCTTTTTCCTCCCTTTTTCCTTTCTCTCTCTCTTTTCTTTCCCTTTCCTTCTTCTTTTCCTCTTTTCCCTTCCCTCCATTTTTCCTGGTGGGTAGGTTTGAATTTCCTGCTGAACACCTTCAGGGGGGGGGGGGGGGGGAGCACTGTGCCCCCCTGCCCCCCGGCTGTTACGCCACTGCGCACCGCTAAAGTTCAAAAAGTCATTTGAAAAGTGGGGAATAGTTGTGTATTTGAATGTAAAAATGTGGCATTTACGATGGTCATTCAATAACTTCTACCTCCTAACTCATTACATCGCTAATATCAATGTCAGTCTAATGACATTTGTCATGATTATAGCTCTGAATCATAGCTTCACATGATAATTCATACCTGTTTTACATTTGTTATGATGCGATCAAAGCCAGAGAGAGATTTTGGACAACGGACACGGAAAATTACCCTAAAGAAAAATACATGTTTTTTTCGTTTTCTCTCCGTATTACATGATTACATACAATAGCACGATTTAAATACTAAAAATAGAGAACAATTGATGATTTCTGAATATAATACTGTATTATCATGTATAAATCAGATCGAAGGCAATATTAACCTCTGTAGGCTTGAAAATAGTATAATATCAACTCGAATGTAGTTCTCCGTCTTTAGCAAACTTGAATACTGCTATTCAGTCACATTTTCGTTGTTACAAGTCAAGCCACAGTCATGACAGTGATGCCTCGAATAGGTTAAGTCTTAACATGACAGTCACTTTATGAGTGTTCCTTTTATATATATATATATATATATAACCTTATCAGAATAGTCAATCAGGTTGTCAGTAAATGAAGAAAAAAACTCTTTGAGAGACTTCACTTAGTCCCGTATAATGTAGATCCCTAGTTCTAATGAAAAGCAAATATGACTTTTGCAGCTCGGTTCTCTTAGGGTAGATTTAAAGTTAATGGCTGTCCTGGTATGGTTTTGGCTAATTAGAGGGCATTTTCCCCAAGAAATCAGTCACTTTTATTGTTTATAGTCTGTTCAAGAGATATTTGTCATTTAGTACGGTTTTAATTATCCGATAGGGACGTTTTGTATATTATAATTGTTCAAATAAATAGCACTTATTAGCTATTTGGCTGTCTTTTAGCCGTTTCCGTCGAACTAAATAGACGTTTGATTTTCGCTGGATTTCTGGAAAAGAACAACCACTACTCATACCAATTTACTATGAATTTGTAGCCGGATTTTGATGCTACAATTGTGTAATATTTTATTAGACTGGCTTATATAATAGCGACGTTATGAATAAGGAGGTAGAACTTATTAAATGACCCTCGTAGAACTGCATATTTAGTTTATGAATCGTCAACAAGTGTTAGTTTTCGGTAGCAAATGAGAGTCTCGAGCGCCATTTGGGTGGATTTGTGCGCATTATAAATCTACATTACTATTAGTTAGTATAAACATTAATATTATTATTTATATCAACATACGATGATCCGAATCAAATAACCGCTTGATTGCATGTGTGTGACTTCTCTTGCTGCGGTGCTTACATATGAAGCTATTTATATATTCTACATTTATCATACTTATAGGATATTAAAATTGGGAATCAGTACGTTGTGTTCTGCTGTTGGTGATTTTAATTAAAGGTAGATGTTCCGATTTTCAACTTGAAGTTTTCTATTCTACATGAAAGGTCATCCTTAAAAACGTCGTGTCCCAAAATTTGAGATGCATAGCTATTATGGTTCTTATTTTAGACGCACAAGATGCTGTGAACTGTACCCATTGAGTAGTACACAAACTATATCGGTGGTAACCACCATTCGCGGTAATTCAACGCTATTTCGTCGATTTCTCTGTCATTATACCGAATTAGGCCGTCAAATTTCACTATGATGATGAGAACAATACGAGCTTTCATATGATATGAAAATCTCCGTATGTTTGAAATAATTCTGTGTTACGAAAATGTGATCGGGTCATCCACCTTTAATTGACAGTCAAACGTTGTTATCCATTTGGGCCAAGGTATTTTTCACCCTAGCTCTGAAATCTCGATTAGTTGCCTGTTTTCTTTTTCATTTAGCAGATGTCTACTCTAGGCAGATTTCGTCACGGTTTCCACCAGGTCTATCACCTATAATAGGATAGAAAGAAGATAATAGAATTCGATCAATTATACAAATATATTAAAGGTAGATGTTCTGATTGCTGGTCGATTTTCAAATTGATGTTTTCCATTTCAGATTTTTAACAAGAATTGGTGTTCCTGCTTTTCGTTACACGGGACCTGAATATTTTGACTCACCCTTATCAATCTATTTTTTTCTTCAAATTTTACTCTAAATTCACTCTAAAACTATGATTTTGAGATTATTAGGAATCGTATCGCTCTGTAACTTGGAATATATTTATGATTATGATCAGAAAAGTAAATTTGCAAGAAAATCTGCTTCCATTTTTTTCTCAAGGATTAAGGGCGTCCCCTAGAAAATATCACATAATATAACTTTAACCTTAACTCCCCCGGTCGATTGATCGAAGAACGAGGATGCCAATAGGGAGTTCAACAGGGAGGACTTACTTTTTTGGTCTGCCACCGGGAATTGAACCCGAGTCGCCGGATTGGCAGGCGAGTGACTCAATAACTACACCACGAGCGCTGGTCTGCCCAGGCTGATACCGGGAGGCCATACCGGCATGAGATAGACCTTGTGTGCGCGTGCAAACAGGTGCTGACCGTATATATGATTATGTATAGTTTTAGTTAGTGTTAGTATTAAAACAAACGGGGGTTATCGTTTTGTATAAACACTTTGCCACGAAGGTATATGTCCGGGCATGTTCCCCCCTCCATAAACATGAAATTGTCTTTTGTGCTGCAAAATCCATAACAAAACTATCAAATCAGCCGTCCTGGGTCATATATGACATGGTTTCAGACCTCCAGCGGCACTCCTCTTCACAACAATAATGTTAGTGCCCCCATCCGAGCCAGTGGCGTAGCTGGGATTTTTTCAGGGGGGGCAGGATTTCTGAAATTTTCGTAAAAGGTTGCCCCAAAATTTTTCCAAGTCACCAACTCGTGATTTTCACGTAAGTGGGGGGGGGGGGGGGGGGGGGTCCAAAAAGTTCGCGTAAGTGGGGGGGGGGGGGGGGGGGGGTGGGAGGGGGGTCCAAAAATGTCGGACGGTCCAAAAAAAAATCGCACAGTACATGTACTATATGTACAATTTTGCCTTATATTTGACTAATATGCCCACACAAAACCAGTACCAGCACGCAATCTCGGTCATTTATCTTTTTTTTCCCCATTTTCTTTCTTTCCCCTTTATTATTTTTTTTTTAGAGGGGCTGGGGCGGGGGCACAAATGGGTTTTGGGGGCGGGGGCACAAATGGGTTTTTCCCGTCAGTGGGGGCATTTGCCCCCCCCCCCCCCTGCCCCCCCTGCCCCCCCTCTGAGCTACGCCACTGATCCGAGCTATGTACTTACAGTGATATCTCCTTGCATGGTGACACAGTCCGGGTCAGTGAAAAATCCACGGACAAATCAGATCTTCTTGTCAGTCAAATCGGTTTGGACAAAGCTGTTGTCAGGCAGAACAGAAAAACCAGAGACTTTGTTCTGATTGAAAGAATCGGAAAACTGGAAGGTTCGGATTCGGGGAGTTGTAGGTAACCAACCTAAAGTGATAATAACATGTTTTGGTTTAAAATGTTATTAACACAAAATATCACGAAAATGCAGACGTGGGAAACTTACAAGTGGAGACAATCTTTCATTCGGTCTGAATACCATTGTTGTTTCTATTATTGTTTGAAAACATTTACACGTTTTTATTCTATTTACAACAATGTTCACAATTCTTAAACAAATTACAAAATGGAGCAACAACTAAAATTCATAAAATGTAAAGAAAAACACCCATTGTTAACCAATTAAAATAAAACTGACATTTATTTTTAAAATGATTGATAAAATATGGTCGAAATTTTCGAAATTTTCGCCATAATGCACGAATATTTTGAGAAAAAACATTTGCTTGAACGACTAAACCTAACTGAGAAGTTCGCCCGTAGAAATGAGTTTTTTTTAGTTATCTAATTGTAAAAGTGTTTGCCTGTAGGCGACGAAACACACACACTCTATGTTACGGGCCCGACCGACCCATTTTTGTGAGATTTATGTAAGAAAACAAAAGCAATTGTAAAATCAGTTCTAGGCCGAAAATCTGGCGAAAAAGAAAATTCACAATTTTGTTTTTAAAAAAATCCCGATTTTTGCAGATTCTAGGTGAAAAACACCCCAAAACGCCCGACTAACCGACCTTACGTGACAGGTCCGTCCGCTCTTAAAGCAGATGTGTGTTTTGTCGTTGCCTTATTGGAGTCTCTCAAAGGTAAATATTAAAAGTCGGGTCATTCGGTGACATGTGCGACATTTGGTAACTTGACTATATTATTAGCTCCTAGTTTGACCTTTAAAGATTTTAGTTCAAGAGATCAGCTATGTTTTTTTGGGGTGATGAACAAAATCTAAAAAAAAAGTGGATATTTGGTTGACAAATAAAAAAAAATTGGGTCACTGAGTTATATTAAATGATAAATAGTGGCGTCTCTAGGCAGTGCCAAAACTGTACAAAAAAAGGAATAATTGGGTTACAGCAAGAGTCATAAATGATGGTGGACGTTTTGTTTTGATCATGGTAAGCAGTGACTAGTTGGGTCCGAAAACAAGTGCACCCAGCAAACAGTATTTATATTAAAATACTTTTGCCAGTCTACTAACCTACGCAGGCGTCATAGTAGAAGTTGAATAAGCCAAATCCACCAACTGGTACGCCATCAACGTTGTCCCAACAATTTGCATTTAGGTCATACACAATTTGACAGTTCCTGTCTGCCATCTCACATACTGTTGATGATAAAGGGAAGTACATTTACATTTTGTGTAAGTTTGAAATCAAACGATTGTGTTTCATCCTGTCTGTTCGTCTCGTTGATGGCCGCGTGGGGTAGGATTGGAGGGGCTTTGAAAAACCAATTCCTTCTCGGAGAAGCATATAATATGTTAAACCATTATAATAGGCCTACCACACTGTTGAAGTTTCAAGATTTACATTCAAATCAACAACACTATTTAGTCTATCATGTTCGATTCCATTATTAACATGTTGTTACCAATTCGTCACGACTTCTTAAACATTACATAAGTTGTATAAGCTTAGCTCGTAACACGATCTAATTTTAAAAAGCTCATTGGAAATTGTCTTTGACGGTCAATTACCAGAATAGGCTATTGTTCACATACTTACAATTGTATCGAGTGAACGATATATATTGCAGCCTTTGTTGCTGATTGTTTTGTTAAAGATCTGTAATTCTGCTATATTCATACATCAAATATATGGTTATTTTAGTGCTTGAATACTAATAATTATTATGTGATGCATTATTCTAAAGTAGCTTCAATAAGTACACTCTAAAAACTGTGCTTAGCGAGTAAACACTATTCTAAACACATTCTTGCCATCACTTTGTAAACATGTTTAGAGGCTAAACGTGGCTAAACGTCATGTGTCAAATCACTAAACATTGGTGTTCAATTTCAAAACACTAACAGTCAATACGCTAAACATACCTTTTCTAAACACATCTTTGTCATCACTTTCTAAACACACTTTTTAGAGTGTAGTGAAGTGTCACTTTATTTGTCAGTGGTTCCGAACTGTATGCTACATTTTAATGCATACACATAACCAGAGTATGATTTCAAACGTAACCAATCACTTACCTGATTCCAATACATCTACATAGTATCCATTGACCTCACCAGTTAGTGTATCACTAGAATTAATCCCAAAAAATAAATAGAATAAACACACAACCTCGTACACGGTGTCCCAGTATGATCTGTACTATATTTGAAGAAAATTATAATAATTATATAATATCTATCCGTGAATTTTATATTTGCACGTTGCAAATGTTCTATTCTATTCTATTCTATACAAACATTTATTAAGTGCTCTACAGAGAACACAGCGCTTAACAATGATAAAACAAAAATATATACATAATAAAGCATAGATAGAAATACAAAAATCAACGTGAGAATAAATATGTTTTCAAGATACGCTTGAAACCAGACACAGACTCTGCTTCTCGGTACTCCATGTGTATGTTATTCCGATCAAATACGTGGAGCACCGACAGCAAAGAAGGAATCACCAGCCTTTTTGTGAGATCTCAGAGTGGACAGGCGAATGCAGTCTGAGTGAGAGCGAAGTCGGCGTCTAGCATCAAAGGGATCATTCTTTGTAAACAGATAGGCTGTTCCAGATAAGAAGGAGCTTCGCCATGGAGACATTGGTAAATATACAACAGGAGCTTGTACTGAATTCGCTCATTAACAGGGAGCCAATGCAATTCCTGCAACAAGCCGGCAGAGGGCTGTTCTCGACCACAACTAAAAACTAACCACGCGGCCTTGTTTTGAAGACGCTGTAAACGCTTTAAAGATCTAATGCACGTGCGCCCAGCAACAGAGAGTTTGCGTAATCAAGGCGCGATTGATTTCCATTAAGATATCTTCGTTTGTGCTGGTGAAGTGTCATGATATTTAAACGAAATGGTTACACACATCATGATGCCACAACAGATGGAAACTATATATACTGCTAACATGGCTGACAGTCAGTAAGATCGAAAACAACAAAAAAGATTCGTTTGTATCATTACGTCATTATAGCTGCTGTCAATCACGCCTATTGGTAACCTTATACTTCAATGACGTGCCCAGTTCATCTCTGATATTCATTATTTGGCTTTAAATCTAGATTCCAGATACTCTATGTTAGGATCAATTGACCCGATAACACACCTATGACATTATTTTGCCGCCGATAAATGTTTCTTTTCGTCGGTGATAATCTAGTTAATACCTACCGGATTCACAAATTTTACTATTCACTTTAACTCATAGAAATTAACCTTTAAAATATATAATCGCCCTATAATACTTTACTGGCATACTGCAAAAACAAAATGGCGGCCACCAGTGGTCGGAGGACACGAATTTAAACAAAAAATTCGTATTTTCAAATTATGCTGGTTCTTTACATCGATGGGCTCCATACAACTCATCCATAGAATGCAGACTACGCGCAATAAATTCCATCTGGGGTCACTTCTCTGAGGGGAGGGTATCCTTCCTCCGGAGAAAACCAGTTCGACCCTATCGTTAAAAACAAATAGCCCGACTGAGCTCTCTATTTCACCGAATGACTTCGAATCATAAATGATAAATAAAAAAATACGCGTACACACATTGTTTCAACCTGGATCCTGCAATTGAAAAAAATGCACGTATGCGTGAAATTCGGTCATTTTATACTATAAAACACTTGATGAAAGACACTGACGTTAAGTAAATGCACGCTCACACATGCATTGCTTATCAACAACAAAATATACTTGATTATTTTCCTTCTCCTCTTATTCCTTCCTACCCTTCGTGTTTTCCTCTCCTTCAATCCTTTCGCTGCCTCTCTTTCGTTTCTTTCCTTTTCCCTCATCTTCCCTCCTCTTTTCTCTTCCTCTTCTTCCTTTCATTCCCTTTTTCCTTCCCATTTTGCTCTTCCTCTTCTCCATTTCTTCCCTTTTCTCTTCAATTTCACTACGCCTTTTTAGCCCGGTAATTTGAGCCGACCTTCCCTGTCAAATCCGTCAGGAGGCCCTCCCTAACGCTACTGTCATTGATTGTGTGAAATGACGTAAACAATTACGTTCCATCAATACCGGCTTCACGCCAGAAAGCATAACAGATTTGCTGATTGGCAAAAAAGTACATTGTGGCTATGTCCTTGACAGCGTCTGACGTCACACGCATGGTGTAGTGCACTCCCCAGGCGCGTTGGCGTGCGGATCCAGGGCACCCTGTGATCCAGGGTACAGGGAATCAGCATTAGCCTTTATACAGCGTGTCCCAAAAACCAATCCAATGTAAACTTTTTGAAACACAAAGATTTGAATAGAGCGTGGTCAGAACCCATTTGTCCCGATTTAAGGAATAAACCATCCGTGCGTTGCATGAAAATGTGCGCTATGTGCAGTATTCCCGGCATGGGGTTTATTCTCTGAAAGAACTTAACAATAACTCGGACTATAACAAAGAACTTTTTTTAATGTTTATGTAAATAATGAACTTGTATTATTGGTATATGACAAAGATAATTGTATTTACTGCCCAAGTCTTTGTAAAGAATGAATGCAAGGGCGAAGACACAACAATGTTCAATTGCAACACATCGGGGTGTTCCTTGAAAAGTGGGACAAATGGGTTTTGACCACGCTCTATTAAAATCTTTGTATTTCAAAAAGTTTATATTGGATTAATTACAGAGTTTAACCAATTAGGGTCAGGTATATTTTGTTTAACATCCCTAAATATAAACTATCTATGTTTCCTACATTTTTAGTTGTAAGCTCGCAAACTTTTGAACCCAGTTTTTTGGGACACGCTGTATAGTCTGTTTTACTTTCTCTGGACGGTGACGTCATTCCATAGGCGCAACATTTACCAACGGGCACGTGTCCTCTGTATTTCTAGGTTTTGGGTGTGTGTCTTATGCCAGTGCGTCGAGTATGCGAGCGCGTTAAGTGCAATCAGTCAGTATCCCACTCCCTCAACACATTTGGATGTGGACCTGTGATTTGACATTTCGCCAGTAATAAATAATCTAAGGATGTGTCTATTTCCCAATGTGTGGTCCAATTAAAATACTTGAAAGGACATAATTATGCCAAAGGGCATAAACTATCTTTGAAAGTGGACCAAGTAGTCAGCGGTTGATAAAATCTTAGATAATTTATTACCGGCGAAATGTAAAAAATCACAGGACCAAATGTGTTAAGGGAGTAGGAACTTAACAGTGAATAGCGCAATGATGCCACTGCCCTGTGGAAGTGAAATAGACTACCAGGCAAATTGTATCTTAACATTACAAACACCGTACTTACTAATTGTTGTCAGTTTGTTGGCAACTTTGAGGACAATGTTTGCATCGAATACGGGATATTTCCGCTTTAAACCTGGTAATTACGTGGCAGATTTCAATATATAATTTGTTGTGGCGAAACGATTTTCACTTTTTTGCGTTCAAATTAAAGATGAGTTACCTTTTCTCTGTTGTTTTATTAATATCACCATACCACACCAGAAAAAAAATGTCGATGACAAACAAATAGTAGAAGACATACTGTGAATGTAACTAAACCTGTTGATTTCATATCATTGGTATTTTCAAACTTATAATTTTATTATTTTATTTAAAAAATTGTAAAGTCTAGACAGATATCTATCCTAAAGTGAATAGTTTTGATTGATGATCCACTAACTAATATGTGCATTAACCTTGAGTTGTTTTCTTGTTATACTATTAGTTCAGCCTTTCATCTATGATATACCAATCCAGGGCAAAGCCAACAACCGCACTGAATGAAAAATTGGTTTTTAATAGTTCCGTTTCGTTTGGAATAGTCCGTACAATGTACCTTTGTCTGGATTTGCGTACATGTAGGTGAAACACGTCAAAGGAAGTAAGTCAAGAACACGGACTTTGGTAAGCCTCTTTTCCAGAATGTACAGAAAACATAGAGGGCTAAAGTAGCATTTCCAAGCAGAAACGTTCCTGCAAACATGACTTTAGTATATCAATTAATTGAGTAATATTTATTATTCCCTCTTAATGGTAATGTCATTATGTCTTGGAACTAGTAGTAGTACTTCCATGACTTTGTTTGCGGTGTAAACTGCGTTCAATACTGCGTTACAGTATTGTCCTTGAAAAAATAAGAAGAGAGTGTGTTCCTATTTTCAAAGCACGCATCTCTTTCGGCAGCCAAGCTGTGACCACGCTCTATTCAAATACCAGTCACCTCTGAGCGCCGATTGTTGTAAATTAGCATAAATGATATGTTGTCAAGGAGTTGACTGTTACCATCTCATTATCAATAGAGGGGTGTTTCCGCATCCCACAAGTGTTATGCTAGCTAGACACCAGTGACGATTAAGTACATGTATAAGATAAATGATAGTTGTTGGACAGTATTTAGATACAATATATTTAAACATGGACATTTCTATATTGACCTTCATCTTAATCATGAAGCAATGTAAATCTTGTGTAATTCACGACATGAGTAGCGAAACATTATCGATTTACTTACAGGTATTCTTCTCGAGAATTTACCGGTCCAAAGTGAAACAACCAAATATCGTCGTCCACGTTGTCAGAACCCTTCTCTATGGCATTGCCACCTTTGCGAACTATGTATGTAAAAAGAGACATAACAAAACATAAATACAAGTCAGGTATTAAGGGAGGTGTCATTAGAGGGGCGGACTGGGGTTTGAGAACGGCAAATGATGTTGAACCTGGCCGCAAGGGGTGTCTGATGGAAATTGCCGAAATTGCGCAAAAATAATCTAAAGACAAATCTCTAAAGTGCCACAAATGTGATTTCATAACTAAAAAAATAAAGTAATATAATAGACTCGGACAAACTGGCGAGAATTAAATTAACAAAGATCTTAAAAATACACTGTCTCGAAAAAGTGTTTGAATGGGACTTTTAAGTTCAAAACTTAATTTATGTTTTATCTAAACAAAACCAGATCCTAGAGAAATGATTTTTGTGCAGTTTCGGCATTTTTACCAGAAGAAAAAAAGCCTTTCAAATGTTGCCTATTGAACAGATTGTATTCGAGTGGTTTATTAGTTCTGGTGATCATGGTGATAATCTATCAACTTTTCACGTATAATTATCATCTACAGGAAACATATACGATGCCTACAATTACGCAGGAGTATTGACACTAACATGGGCTTTCTTCTGATACCAAAATATCTATTTTTAATTTGAAAAAGTAAGTTGATCGGGTAACCCTACTTTTATGATTAAAAAAGTGGGTTTAAAAGTGTGATCAGTGTTTGTAACCACTATCAATACAAACAAAATATCAACATTGACATTATTCATTTTTAAAATATAGACATGAATACTTGAAAGGTGGTAAAATATGTTTGACAAAATATGTTTTCTTTGAAAAGGTTACTTCTCTGACAAAATCCCTGGTACCAGGCAGACAGCAAGACACAATGCCGCGACACTTAAAACAAACCGAGCCATGGTGGTGATGACGTTTCCAAATATTAAATCTGGAGAGAGACAAACGATGCAGCCGTTACTTACTCAGAAATATAAATATGTTGTGTTGTGTGTTGTGGTGTTAAAGAACATTTAGGCCAACAACGTTAATATTTTATAGTGGAATTTTCCATCACGCGGTGCAAAAACCATAGTGGGTTTTCCCATTAGGCTATTACAAAAAAAAGTGGTACGGGCAAACGATCGAACCTCTTAGGTAGGTTTGGCTAGTCGGGCGTTTTTACCCAAACAATTTCTGGAAACAGTGGAGTAGCTAGCTACCAACTTTTCAGAATTGCCGCCAGGTCGGGAGGTAGGGGAGGGGAATGGTACAGTATGGTGTCCGCTATCTGGAATTTACTTTGTTTTTATATAATTCAAACATAGAAAATTATTCTTGAATTTGAGATATTACACGCTAAGAATGGCTGATTATTAAGGAAGTTACAATCCCAAATGTACTGTCAAGTCTGATTTTCATTTTCACATTTTCATTTTCAACACGGGGACTCAGACCGGCAAATTATTGATTACTGGTAGTGGTAGTGCCAATTCACCCGTCGATGGCCTGGTTGTTGGATAGTCGGCCGGGGGCATTGTTACGGATGATCAATACGACACACACGCTTTACCTGTCATACTCTCCCCGTGTTGAAAAGAAAATGTTAAAATGAAAATCAGACTTGCCCTAACGTTTGGGATCGTAACTTCCTCATTAATCAACCATTCTTAGCGCGTAATATCTCAAATTTAAGAAGAGAAATGTCTCAACAACTTTATAATTAAATATGTTTATGTAGGAGTTATACTTTTAGAGTTATCAGCATGTTTATTACCTGGTCAGTTACTTATTGTGATGAATGTATCTAGGAAGATTTCTTGATGCACCCCATCATGCTTAGCAAAACAAACAGTGCCACACATGTGTTAAAGTAATTAACAGCTGGAGGTCGTCTGGACTTCCACCTTCCAATACATGGTATATAGAAAGCATAACTTGGTCAAATAATGAAAAGAAGTTGAATTTCAACTAAAACATACATACATGTTATTCCAAAAATAAAGGTTCTTTAAGAATAAAAACAAGAAAGGACCGAATTTAAGGCAAATCAATTGTACTACTAGCAGAAGGATTTTCTTAAAGACCCTCGTTTGACCACATTATAAGTCTTTCATTGTACTGTAATGTCAATGGGAACCAGTAGACACTAGTGGCAGAAATCAGTAGGTCATGTGATGAAAATGATGCATGCTGGGGTGCATCAATAAATCTTCTTTGAGAAGACTGCTTCATTCACAGTTGTTTGATATTTTTTCTTCTGCAACCCCTCACATCGAATAATGTAACTTTATGACTATATGGTGTAATTATTGATTACTAACTTGTGGTGAAATGTTCATAATTGTGTGATATGCGACTACAAACCGTGGACGCGGCCGTTTACAACATTTGAAAAAAAAATTAAACTTAATAAGTGTTAAGCTACTGTGCATAAGTGTGTGGAAAAGATTAGATGACACTTACATGTGTTTATAGAAAATGTCCCATGAACTTAAATCCATTGTAGCAGATCTTTATAAGTTTATACTAACGTGACAAATTGGGACCAACATGTCGGGCTCGCTATTTACCTCATTTACTGATATTCCTTTCAAAATGAAGCTCACTTGCGATACATTTCCCCGTTATACATGTACAATAGTCCGCGGAGCAGCGAGCCCGTGGTGATATAAAACTGCTCACAAAAAGTTAGGAAACTTTTTTGAATGAAGTATATTATTTATTATTTATTACCCTCTTTGTTTATGTTATATATCAATGGAAAGCTGAAGTGTTTCTCTTTAAAATTATACCACATTTGCAATGATTACATGTTGCTGAACTTGGCCACATGAATGAGAATGAGGCAAAGTCACAAATCAAATGTGCCAAAATTACCGTTAGCTGTGCTAAATAGTCAATAGGTAATGATCAATAATCAAACCGGTCATGCTTGAGAACCATGAATGGTTTACACAAAGATTTGCACCAGTGAGCACAACACATACAAGTTAACCCTCATATCTTTAGAAAAACATTGTTTGGGTATTTGCAAGACTGGGTTAACAGGTGGAAGGTCATTAAGTGCCAGGCTGTCATCAACGCCTTCGGATCATCCACTCGTTACTGAACTCAGTTCTTGTCTCAATAAAGTAAGCTGTCTTGCTTGTTTTTATTACAGTGTCAATTTGTTTGTTCACAAAGTAACACAAAATTGCTAATTTTGGCACATTTGATTCGTGACTTTGTCTCATTCTCATAAATGTGGCCAAGTCCAGCAACATGTCATCATTGCACATTTGGTATCATCTTAAAGACAAACACTTCAGCTTTCCATTGATAGGCAACATGATACAAGAGGGTAATAAATAATAAAGATATACTTGATTAAAAAAAGTTTCCTAACTTTTTGTGAGCAGTTTATATTTGAACAATAACACAATGTAGAATAAATCACCCTAAAATGTCCCCATAACAATCACCTTTTCCTCAATGGATAATGTGCTTAATGCTTCATGCATTATTAAGTAGTAATACATTAATCATTTACACCTACGATACGACATTCGGCTATTCCATTTTTAAATCTACATTACATCCCAAACGGAAGACATAACCTACACCAATCTTCTACACAGGTAGTGTCGATTTCAAAATTGAGTCACACATGCAGAACTGGTAACCATTTGAAATTCACACTCCATGTGTTGTAGATTAAGGTCATGTCTTCCAAAAGGGGTATATGGAATTCAAATAGAACCTGCGTTAGTCCGTCCACTCGGCTTTTGGTCAAAATGCAATATACTTATTTTCAAAAAATCTTCCTAGCTGTCTAAGCACAGAGGGTCAAATATAGAAGCAAATAACAGAGATAAGTTTATACGATATATAACATTATTGAAATATATAATATTCTGTCATTCTATATTTAACCAGCGATGTAACGTAGTACCCATCTTACTTTTACTACAGATCGAGGGTTAAGAGCCAGAAGGCCGTAACTCAAGAAATGCTATTTTGAGATAATCTACTTTCAAATATTTCGGACTCATTACAATACACTGTACAGTAGCACCAACTTATAACTCTAATTTTAGTCAAATTAAGAGTGTTTATGAGTTATCTCTTTATGGTTAGGTTATATGATTTATTTTTGTACCAACATATCGATTTGCCCATAAATTGAGTACGGCCTTCTGGCGCTCAACCCTCGAGATGGTCAAAGCCTATCTCTGTAATTACTGAGACAATACTAGGCATGTTTGTACTTATGTTAATGTATATATTTATCGTGGCTATTCCAAACATCGCAATGAAATTTGATTATTTTCGACAATGATTTTTTTCAACATCTCGTGTGCTTTTGCAACTGTCGTCTGCAGTCGCCTGTCGCGTGGTTCTATCAAAATAACAGTGCATTGTATCGGTAACTGTCACTGATTGCATTGAAATCATCCAACGAGAACGCTAATACCGAATTGGGTTATTCAATAATAATTGAGATACCTTTTATTGATGTCACTGGTTGAATAAGTACTGGGCTTTCAAAACAAACATAAATCTACCTAGTCAGCTAGAATTCAGTCGTTTATATATAATATAAATACATTCCATTGCCTAATTTCACCCACGCAAATGCAGACACAAAAGGTGTATCACTTTTGACTTCTCGCCACAAGAACGAGTTAAGTACCAAGTATACCGTGACAATATTGTATTATGAACATCACGTTCAACAATAAGTAATTGATATCAATTATTTAGAGTAGATAAGAATAGGACATATCAAAAGCCACTTGTCAATGGAGCAACTGTTTGTTAACCAAAATCGACAAACAAAAAACCCACAAAGTTTTGATCCCCGGGGTTTTGATGAATTATAAAGTTGCCAACTATTGACATAAGTTTTTCAACAACTCTCGACAGTTCGCTGAGTTGCACTAAGTTTTCAATATCATGCCCGTAATGTTCTTTATTTACAAGCTCTCAAAATAAAAAGACAATATAATATACAATATACGTACATAAAAACACACACCATATCAATCGGTATATTGTAATGACAACGATTAAAAAATAAAGAAATACAGTAATAAATAAATAATTATATTACAATGAAGGCTCCCATTTCATTAATACGTCTTCCCATTTTTCCTTTACTCATAGCATTTTGTCTTTTAACTTTTTGCACAGAATGGACCCATTGTTTAAAGTGATGAAAAACCAACCTCGATTCTTGAACTCAACAATTATAAATATACTTTGTTGCCAAGATGATAACCATATTAATGAAATTGGTATTGCTTACCTCATAATACCCAAGACAAACATTGATATACGAAATCATAATTTAGAATTTCAAATAATTTAACCATTTGATTGCTTCCTTCCAAAAGGAAGAAGCCAAATCACACATCCACATTAAATGCTTGACAGTGTCCTTCTCATCCTTACAGACAATACATTTGGCACTGAGATGCACTGGGTTAGCAAGTTTTTGCCAAAATGGGGTGGGGAGGGGGGGGGGGGGGGGGGGGTACCTTTTGAAGGCAACAACAGAAACAGACTGACTAATATTATTTACGAAGATCATACCATAATCTAGATGCACAGAGCGTTGACTCTTGTCATACGATACTCAAGACGAATATGATCTTTGATGATACATAGACTCAGTTTCATGAAAATACATCTTCAATTTGAGGTATTTTTTAATATTTACTCCATTGATTTGTTAACAAAGCCATAACTTTAAATGTCCATATAACTTGACAATTTGTAATTCGTGTTTTGAGACAAATGATCCGTAACTTGTGACAGGAATGAGATATAACATTGAATTGTGTACCAAATTGTCCATTCATGTATACAATATCATGAAAGAAAGAAATCAATTGCAATATCAACAGCCTGCTTGGATAATTGCCTAACTCATTTTGTCTAGTTTTTTTAGAAAACAACAACAATATGAAAAGCTAGTTAGGCAATTATGGAAGCAGGCTGACGACATGTTAAATAGCACCGTGAATAGTGCAGGTGAATTCCAACAGGAGCAGTAACTGTTGGATATAACAAGTTGGGGATATACCTTTAAGGCTTATGGCTTGTCATATGTGATGCGATCTGAGAAAACCCGTCGGATGTCGCAAAATGTGAACTAGGGATTATGGGTAAAATAAATAAAATAAAATAATAAAAAATAAAAAAAACTTTTTTCTTTTTTCTAGATTTTTTCTAGATTTTTTGAAAGAAAATTAGTTTCCAGTACTTTGTGTCATCATCTTCCATGAAATTTCACCTTGACAAACTTACTTAAGTCACTTTTATTATTAACCTTATAATGTTATTATATTGAGTTATGTATCTTTTTTTGGCCTGTTTTCATGATTTCTTGTTTTGTAGCTTTTGGTGACATCACAATCATCATTCACTCATAACTCTTTTTGTAGTGATCGTAGAAAAATTATCGAAACAGTTCTGTAATCAGCACAGTTTTAGCTTTCTTATGATATAAATATCTCCAATATGAAAAATACCACCATGTGGCGGGTTTTCACAGATCGCATCACATATGCCTAAAATGACCCATTTTAAACATTTTACATTACTATTACAATCTGCCTAACTCACAAGGCTGACTTTATAGGCAGAATAGCAATATCAACGCTTTTGAATGGTCAATGTCTTAGGTATTATTACAGCTTGTGCATTATGTAATGAAGTCATGATTTCAATGCACAATGTTGCTGAAAAAGTTAATTAGGCAATTATCATAGCAGGCTGACGATATTTATCTCATAACGTTCATTTATTCGCGTTGTGTTACCTTTTTAAATTGCATACAAGTGGAACCCCCTCCTTTTTTCTTTTTTTTTATCCTTTATCATCAACAGTATGTGATATTGCAGACAAGAAATGCCAAATTGTGTAGTGACTTACATCCAAATTGTTGGGACAACGTTGATGGCGTACCAGTTTGGTGGATTTGGCATGTTCAACTTCTATTACGATGCCTCGCGTAAAGTTGTACTAGGTATACAATGGTATAAGAAATCATTGATTTGTGCGTGATTACTGTCATAACTGTTTGCCATCTGAACGAGCCACCTATGTATCTGGATGAATGGGTCTGGAGTGATAACCGCAATTTGCGGGATAAAGGGTGTGACTAGCTGTGAATAAAAAAGTCCTTGAGTCTTTACACACACATTTTCAGTGCGTAATCGCACACAAATCAATGATTTCCTATACCTAGTGCAACTTTGCTGTTGTTATGCGCGTTCATTGAAATCGCCATACTTTAAAAGTATCCATTCGATTTTGTTGAATGAGGTATCAAACTGCGGAGAAGGTATTTGCTCATTTAATGTATATCTTAAATTGTTGGTATCGATTATTTATTTTGAATTAGCCAACCTGAAAGCACTACTTTATGTGCTAGAATACAGGTACACTGTTTATGCATCTGGAATAGGAGCTGCATAATTAGCAAATACAAATTTATCACGTATCTGCATTTTGATTTCACGTTTGAATACAAACAAGTAGTATTATCCACGCAAAGAAAACATTGATGCCAATGAATCGGTAAGGTCCAACCTACCCATTTTTTCAATCTTTCTAAAAAATAAAAAATAACAAAAATCAATAACAAAATTGTTCCCGAATTATTTTTAGAACAAAATTAAAAATCTAGAAACAAATTGTAATTTTTTATGGACAAAAACATGATTTTGTTTTGGTTGATTATTTTAAAAAAATTCCCATTTCTTTTGAAAAACATCTACATGCAAAAAAACCAACCAGAAAAACAAAACAAACAAACAACAACAACAACAACAACAAAAAACAAAAAAAACAAAAAAACCCAACAAAACACAAAAAACAACAAAAAAACAACAACAACAACAACAACAACAACAACAACAACAATAACATCGACGACGACATCAACAACAACAACAGCGACGACGACGACGACGATGTTGGTTTCAGTGCCGGACTGTATTAAAGGCATATAGTGGCGTCATAAGCAATTAAATATAAATTCTGGGTGGGGTTCAGTTAACGTGAACAAATCGTGGGAGGTAAAGAGAAAAAAATGAAGTAAGATGTGCGTTAACATTGACGGGTTTTGATGTCAACATTGCATGAAATAAGCCTCATTGGGGATCTCCCACCCCCCCCCCCCCCCCCCCCCCCACCCCACCCATCCCGTCATATTGCAATGCTGTGGAAGGAACCATAGTCCCCCTGGAACTACATGAAGCGTAAAACTATAGCGTTGCATGAAGAGATGAGAGCCTGATACGTTACTGTTCTGGGGACTATATCTCAATCACCGTCGCCACCAGTCAGAAACAGTTGTCTTCTACTAACTTTTGAAGAACAATTTTAGAACACGCCTACACTCTGATATCAAGTTTATGTGTAGTCAGCAAAACACAACCAGGTATATGCAAAATACAATTGTGTTTTCTCCATTTGATTCGATCTATACAGTTCAAAGATCTGTTTATAATTGTTGTATCACGGTTATGACTATATTCAATCATTTGTTATTGGCAACTAAATTGTATTGTATTCAACGTAATTACATGTTTACCAGACTACAAAGTTGATACTCTGTCAAGATAAAATCCAGGGATACTTGTTGTTTCTGGATCATTAGTTCCAATTCTAAAGGCCCACGCACCGTGACCTAATGAATTGGATTGGAAGCGTAGACAGTCCAAAAATGGAAAATCTCGACCACTTTTAATAAATGGTACCAAATAGCCATCGATTGTACCGACTTTTGCAATAGTTTATAAGCATGAACTGTGTTAACATGGTCACAGGTCTTACGTTTGACATGGTGATTTAAAAGTGTGTCTATAGCCTATACCAAACTGAGGATTTACTGTAAAATATATCAAGTTTATGAATAATAGATTCAGGTAAATCGAACCCGGAATGCCCACGTGGAAGTCAGGAACTTAACTGATTGCGCCACGGACTGAGCTGTATCATCAAAAGCAGGCTCATCGCGCCACGAGATAACCCCACGCAACCAGCAAATAGCAGCGTAGTGATTTGTAGCGCGCAGGAGGGTTAGAGTTAAGGGGAGGTTTGAAATACTAATCTTTAGACAAATCTACAAACACATTAAGATTACTTCTTTTCCAAAACATAGGACAAAGGTTGACATTTTCGGACTGATTGTTAAAGGGACATTAAGTGGTGTTGACAATTTTAAATGTTTAAAAATTTACTTCAGAATTCAAGATGAACATTAAAAATTGCCATTATTGTTGTTTCTACTAACAAAAACACGGCAAAACTTGATTAAAACAATATCATAGCTATTTATTGAAAAACGCCCTCTATGCAAATATGGTTCGCGTTATATATCACGCGTACTGCAGGGGGATACTGTCGGACGTAAAATGCTCGTCCCGGCTGTACGAGCATTTTTGAATCGACGTTTTCTTGTACAAAGAGGGCTGCTTTTTCTTAATCCTTATAGGTGTAAGTTCATACGTGTAATACAATTATAAAAATATACTAATCCCATTTTTTATCATAATTGAGGGCGCAGCCTCCAACACATCTCTTAGTGTCTCTTTAAAGACCTACATACCGACTCGTCGTGATTATTTAGAATGTTTGAACCCGGGAGTAAAGTATAGCTACTTTATATGGAAAGCCATCAAAGTCTCTCTTATGTATGGTAAATGTTGGCGCATGTGATATATATTTTGTAGTGGGACGATGTTGATGAATATCTAGCCTGCTAGTTACTTTCACAATCGTTCTCCCCAGTTTTGCTATTAGCTCAAAATGACATCGCTGGTAATTTACTGTGCAGTTAGGGCATACGTACTAGCAAAGTAGTTCACTTCTCTAGTTAGGGAACAGTTCCATTTGTACGCGATAAATTTATCGCGACTGTATCGGGGCCTGATATGTTTTGGACCCGATGTTTTTCAAGTTGATACGCGATAAAATAGTCATCAGGCCCCGATAAAATAGACATCGGGGCCCGATACGAGGCCTCTGCCATACCCTGGGGTATGTTTAGCAAATAGAGCGGGACATTGTTTAGCAAATACACGAGGATAACACAATTTACGTTAAACATCCATAATCAATAACATTATCTCTAAAAACATGAAATGCTGAATTTGTACCTTACAACTAGAATAAATAACCCGAAGCTCTATTTACATACCGACCACTTATCTTTCGTTATATTTAAACAAGCGGTAATACGCTTCTCGATAAATAATCCTTTGCTACTCGCAACTGTACGCGATAAAAATCTCATCGGGGCCTGATAAAAAACTCATCGGGGCCCGGAACATTCTCGCAATTTTTATCGCGTACAAATGGAACTGCTCCCTTAGTTACGCGAGTGTGGTGTTCTCAGCCGTATGTGTATAACTGACCGAATTCTATTATTTTCTTTCTAACCAACAGGCGATAAACCTGGCTTAAACCGTGACGAAATATGCGTAGTGTAGACAACATCTGCAATTAAAAAAACAGGCTAATATAAAAGAGATGCCTGCCTAGTACTTTAATGGATAACGACTTTGTGTGCAACCAGAATGAACTTATTGGCTATCGAAAAACTAATTCCAAGCATAGCAGAAAGCAACGCACTGAACCCCAACGAACTATATTCGAATATCCCATAATGATTATAAATGTAGAAGACATTTGTTGCTGCTTTCTTGTTTAATATAGTAAACACTGAATTCAAACGCCACACCTGTATTCAAGCGGATTTGTTACCTGTTACTACAGTTAAGTTGGAACATTATATTTTTAAGTTTATCCAAATTAAAAATGCTCGGAACAACACGCTTTATTACGATATGCAACATGTAATAATTGCTCTTTGTCTTCTCCATCAAAATTCAAATTGAAGATGCAAATGTCCTTTGTTTTCTATTGATTGTTGGCATGTTTATTGGACCATAGCTCGTATTACAGACTGGCTACTTAACGCTCATACATGTATGTATTTGAATCTGATCATACGATGATATAGTTGGTAAATACCTTTGAAGAAAGAATTTAGCTATATGTTGATAATATTCTTTTGTTGAATAAGTTAATTTGTTGTTGATGCTGTATTTTCCCTTTTTTATATGTTATTTTAAAATATGATATAAAATAAATTTAATTGGTTAATAGTTAATACGATGTGTCCGAGTAATTACTTTATTGTGACTATATTAGCCAATTTACAACTATTTTGTTAGCAAAAGAATACAATAAACTGCACACTTGTTTTATTTTACAATGCATTTAAGGGGGAAAAAAGCAGAAAGAGCTTAAGACATTGCATATCAGGCATACTTTTTTTGAGAAATGTCGGACTCGGTCAGACAGGGCAAATTTACAGATATTGAAAGGATAGCCAATCTTCTATAAAGACATATCCAATATTGAACAGGTCTTATTCCGCAATAAAGGCTATCCATGTAGTTATGCGCAACAGATTACAAAGGAGAAATCACCTGGGCTAATCGTCATTAACATTAATATGTGCATGACCTTCACTTCATTGCATGAACCATGTGAGCCGTATTACCAAATTGCACTACACTGAAATAGCAAATCTTAAACACAGTTATTATTCCCGACAAGATAAGATGGCTGCTATTCCGTTACATGGATAACCTCTATGTTTTAACGTTATTGTCTAATCTGAAATTAAAAATAATCATCATACAGAACATTTTCTTTTCTCTTCATTACCTCTCTCCCTCTCTCGCACCATTTTAAGCTCATATTACGATGGTTGTGTATATGAAAGTGCATTTTTACGGTTCGGGAAACTTGTACCTGTACACTGGCAACACAAATAGCTGATTGTTTAATTGTATTGGTTTAATAATAGATCTGTAAGCATTTTTCTATCCAAATATATTTTTAGTAGATTATTATACATAGAAACCCTCTCATGTAAGATGTCTTCAAACAAAATCAGTAAAATGAAAAAATAAAGATATTTTCTCAGCATTTCCGAAGGTATATTGGTGCTTTTCACCTTTTTTGTTGTTTGTATTTTGGTTAAAAGTCACCACCAATTGAATCAAGGCGGTCATGACTAAGCATCACTTAACGAGCCATAGGTGGTCTTCAAGGTTATTTTGAATAAACATGAAACAAATAAGTGAGAAACCACCTGTGGCCTTTTAGATAATTGTGGGTAGTTTCGATGTGATCATATAGAAACTCAAAATGCTAGCAAATCCATGAATTTCGCATGAAATACTGCAAATTAAGCTCTATAATCTTGGGGGTAGCTAGTACGTATAAGCATTACGTATATGTGAAAAACCCAACTTCTGAAAAAATTGAGGGCTTCCTCCATGAAGGATCTCTAAGTGCCCCTTTAATACTGCGAATTGTTTTACAGGGGATATACAGTTTCAGAAAGGTATCGAAACCATTGGGACAACCTGTATGGACAATAATTCATGAATGTCGATAACTTAATATTCAATGGTTAAACTATTCATGGACTATCTTTAAAATGTAGTGTTCAATGGGCTATTCCATTTATTAATGGTACACCCCCTATAGAAGGCAAGCATTTTTTTACTGAAAATTTTGGGAATTCCCACTGCAAAATTGTGCTGCCTTCTATAGGGGTGTGACCAAAACTGCTTCAAAAATTGGGAATTCCCAGGTTGTTTTTTGTTTTTAAAATTGGGAATTCCCATGCCTTCTATATGGGTGTGAGGCATGCAATTTATTTTTTGGGAATTCCCAGGCTGCTTTTTGATTTAAAAATTGGGAATTCCCATGCCTTCTATAGGGGTGTGAGGAATGCAATTTATTTTTTGGGAATTCCCAGGCTGCTTTTTGATTTAAAAATTGGGAATTCCCATGCCTTCTATAGGGGTGTGAGGCATGCAATTTATTTTTTGGGAATTCCCAGGCTGCTTTTTGTTTTAAAAATTGGGAATTCCCATGCCTTCTATAGGGGTGTGGTACTTTTTGGGTGTTGGTGGGGTGGGGAGGGGGGGGGGGGGGTGGGGTGGCACAGGATCAGAGTGCAGAGTTGAGAGGGTGGGGCTTATACATTGAAGTGGCAAGGATGTGTGGACAGGATTCGGGGTAATTGGTGAGGAACTTTAAGGCAAAACCACGGTGTAATTTGGTGAGGATAGTGCAAATCAGTGAGTGTGTGCAGGGGTGCGTTTGTTATCCTTATTTCTCTATAAGTTTTGATCAAAGTGGCGCCTAATTTGCATGAAAGATAGAGGAAATAACGGGACGTGTGATTTTAAGTATAGAAAATGGTCAACAATTGGCTCAAAAAAACAGCAAAAAACCTGGCATCATTCTGTTATACCCTACACACCAACATCGGTAGTATGCGTCGTTCTTAAAAAGTATGCACTATGAATACCTCTGTGAAGGGTATAACAGAATTACTTCAAAAACCTATCCAATTTTGCTCACAAATGCCACTAGAAGTGCACGATATTGTGCGTTGCGCATACTATTGCGTAATCATACCGTGTGGTAACGCGTCTCGTACATGTTTGCGGAAGGGCTCACTGCCGCGGCATTACGCACTTCTACACATGGCGCATAAGCCACACGGGAAAAGTTATAGACCTGTTGGTTATGGGTTATGTCAGGTGTCATGTTGGGTGGGGGTAAAACCACGTAAAAATGGTTTAGAATAGGCATAGGGTTATCATGGTTATAGTGACGAGGTACAAGTAGCGGGTTAATAAAGCAACCTGATTTTTTTAACTTTAAATTGGCGTGCCAAACAATCCAAGGGACCGAGGGTTAATGAAGAAGCCACGGGAAATGGTTTAGGAGGGTTATGATAATAAATAAATCTGGTTGGTGTGTGTGAGGGGGAGGGGGTGGGGTGTAGGGGATTTATGTAGTTCATGCAGTTTGAGAGGTAGGGGTTAATTAAGTAGCCGCGGTAAATGGTTTTGGAGGGTTATGATTATAAATCAAACTGGTTTGGTTTGCGTGTGGGGTGTGTGGGGTGGGGGTGTAGGGGTTTTATGTAGTTTCAGAGCATAGGTAATGTGGCATAACCATAAAAATAATAATGACTAATATCGCTACAAATAGCCTCGGCATAAAATAAATTATTTAAAAACCTTGTTTTTTTACGTTCAAGAGCGTTTTATAAAGGGAAAACCAATTCAACCTTGTTCATAGTTCTCCAATAATGCCTACATGATATTTGGCATATTCATTTATAAAACAACCAACAAACAAGCAAAATACCAAATCAACAAAGATTCCTATCTCCGGTAATTATAGAATACCAGTGATACCATTCGCTATACGGTATATGTTACATAATATTGCTATCTTCAGTAGATAGCAAACAAATTGAATGAATAACATGCTTTCTTCAGTATAACATGATCGCAATGTTATCTATAGATAGCAAATAAAATGGCTACTGTAATATTAGTATATTTAATAGCAGCAAAATAATTCAAACCTTAACCTAAATCAACCCATGCATTAAGCTTGAAACTGGTTAGTTCATGCAGACACATACCTGATGCATATGGAACCAAAACAACTGAAACTTTAGTGCAAACCTTAAGGGTGGTGATTGTGAATATAAATTAAACAAAAGCTCTGGATTCCATTAAAAATATGATAGCTATATGTGGTCAAATCATTCTCTGACTGTGGTGGAGACCAGTGGCGTAGCATTATAGGGCTCGGGGGCATTATTTCGATGGGAAAAAAAGAAAGGGGAATTGCGAAAAAGGGAAGGAAGAAAAGAAAAAGGGGAAGGGTAGAGGAAAAGAAAGGGGAAGGAAGAAAAGAGAAAGGAAGAGAAAAGAAATTCGAAAGAAAATAAATGTTTATCATCAGTGGTTAGTTAGGATCGGGAATCGTTAGGCGCGGCCGGGGGGAGGGGGATCAGACGATAGCGTGGCAACCGCGCAAAATCAAGACTCTCTGACCCTTGGTATCTTTCAAACGCATCGTTAACACGAAAAATGTGTCCCGGGATACGCCGTGGTGCAACTCACAAATTAAAATTAGTCTTCATCTACTGTACCAATGAGATATTATAAAATATTGTTGGAAAAAGTTATATATAAAAAGTATAATAGCGTCATATAATTTTAGTATGCCAGTTACTTTTTTGAACCCTAATGATGATGCCGAGATGGAGGTGTTTGTTTGTGTGCCAGTTAATATGCATTTAAACCTTTGATTTGTGTGTATATTTGTGGGGTGTGCAATCCCTGAACAAGAGTTCATGCAATATATAATATTAAGGAAACATAGTGTGAAAGATTCCATGTTGATCTATCATGGATTTCATCTTGGGTCTGACACACAAATTAAAGGTTTTAATGAAGAACTGACACACAAGAACTTAGTGGCGTGCCCAGGGGGGGGGGGGGGGGGGAGAGTCGGGGGCTCGGTGGCCCCCCTGAAATAACCCCGTCGGTACACGCGAGCCTCCGTCGGTACATTTCTGAATTTGACCATGAGTTTTGTTCTGCCGATTTTCAGGACAAGGTTACTCCTACCGCCACCCCCCCACACTTATCTTATCAAGATTTTAGTTGCTGACGGAGAATAAATTGGGCAACTTTTACAAAAAAATGGTCTGTAATTTCTTTTGGTCGGTACATCATGGCTTTCGTCGGTCCAACTACACTGAGCCAAAAAAGAAACTTATAAAATTTTAACAGATCACCATAGGGTCAGTGCGCATTTCTCTTGTGTCATTGAAGCAAACAATTGGTTATTGACTGCCATTTGAAGCAATACATTGCAGTAATATTGTATCCAAATTTGGTACATTTTCATGCACAGAATTTTATTTGGTGATCTGTTAAAATTGTATAAGTTTCTTTTTTTTATAAGTTTCTTTTTTGGCTCAGTGTATATCGTGACCCCCTCCAAGAACTGACACACAAAAACAAACACATCTCCATACCCCTCCGCCCCAGTTATGTAAAGAGCATTTCATAGATTAAATTCCCAGAATTCAACAACAGAATTAGTCCATCTTCCACTTTGGGACGGATGAACTCCCCCACTCTTTTAAAAGAATGTTAAAAGAATGCAAACTGACATTGTTTGCCATTCCTTGGATTGGCTTACATTTTTAGTGAAAGTAAAAGTATTGACCAAATGGTCGATTAAAACAAATCTTTTGAATGAAAGCAAAAACAATTGATGATGATTTTCAATAAACACGCCAGATATTTTTGGTACGCCTTTACCAAAACGTGCCTGCTTTGTCTGACTCACCCTGTAATAATAACATGTATGTTTTTGTTGTGAATAAGACCCAGATTTATAATTCGATGCAATTTCACATTTCACAAGTTGTACCATCAGTTTTTAGTTTTACTGACAAAATAATAAGCTATGGGTTAGGCATAATCAGAATTTTCTCGAGCTTGAAATTTTAAAGTGATCTTCAGGTTATTCTTCAGAACAAAGATTGATATAACAAACTTGTTTTTGAGATTAAAAACATATATAGGCGTAGGGGCAAGAGACAAAGCTCTGTTTCCTAATTAGGCCTCATATGGTAAAGTTTGTTGGTAAAATGTTTCATTTTGCTGTGTCCCTGGGTTCCTATTCATAAATCCACTTCAGTGCCGCACACAATACAAATGTTTTGTGCAGTGGCGTGAGTCTCGAATGCTGGGGGTATAACCCACAGAGAGCTCTGATGGGCCAATCAATTGGTTCACTGCAACTCAGAAAATAATCAAAAAATACAAGTAAACACAGTTGGGCAAGTAAAAAATACTGCAAGTCATGACTTGCGAATCCCCCTGGCTGGGAGATCAACTAAATGAGGTCAAAGGTCACATAGGGGTCATGTTCCCCCCCCCCCCCCCCCCCCCCCCCGGTGTTCATGTTTCTTTTCTCCAAGTTTGAGGTCAATCGGGCAACCTTTACGATTTGACCTCTGGGTGACCTTTGACCTCAGATGACCTCTAATTATTTTTTGACATGTTGTGCCAGGTTTGTGCAAGGATGGAACTGTGAAATTATGATATTTTGCCTGGAATGTTGGGAGCTTATTACCGATGGTCAATTTTGTTGAAAACAATAAAAACATGGGATGTATTTTTAATTATTTTTTGTTTCTCGTGGGACACTCTTTTGCAACGCCCTGTATCTTACACAAATTAAATCTTAAAGTTCGCAAGAAAACTGAGTATTGTAAGAAGTTGTACTTTTCACATTACATACAGTCCAAAAATGTTAGCATCATCATAATTTGCCTAAAACCTGGCTAGCTGGCCCGGTAACAAGCTGATTTTTGCAATTTAAAAAAACACATACTAGGCCTACTCTGTGATAAATGGATAATAGCAAATGAAAAGAACTTTACAAATTACTTTTGATGGCTCTGAGTATCCGGGATTTTATGGCAGGTTGACATGGTTGGTTGACGTGCACAATTCCATGCCATTTTTGTAGTCATCATTCTATTGTTCTCTGTGTAAATAAGAGCATATGTGACCAATTTTACAATGATTTAGTCAATTCTTTATAGGATGAGGAACTTTGTTGTTTGATGGATTAGGCCCCTTTGATTACCAGTGGGGCATCACAAGTGGGAGGGGAATTTCCCCTCGGTCACGATCCTCAGCCCTCCACCCGGGCCCCAGTTAAGCCTCCATTTTGTCCCCAAATAATCGAGAGAAAAACTTGGTCTGAAATGTTTAAATTCAGACCACTAAAAATTGAGCTAATTTGTATTGTATTGGGCTATTCCAGATAATAATGTCCTCCCCACCCCCCTAAAGAAAAGAGGACATCGGAATTCAAGACTTTTCCCCCACCAATTTTTCAATGGAATTCCATACCTTTTTGGCAGATGTTCTTGGAATTCCAGACTTTTTCACAATTTAGACCCCCCCTATAATAGAGGACATCGGAATTCCAGACTTTTTTCCCCACCGATTCCATACTTTTTTAAAGTTTGATCTGGAATTCCATACTTTTTTTTAAAAGTTTGATCTGGATTTGTCCTCTATAGATGGGGGGGGGGGGGAGGTCATTATTAGGGGTTCATTATTATCTGGAATATAGCCAATTTTGTCATCCTCGATTGCCTCCACACACACCTCTCTCATCACTCATGAGAAGGAAGACAGCGAGTGCTGGGAAATGGGTTTTTTAAATTATTTTTATGGATTGTCAAAATGATGGGTTATAATAATAATAAACTAACCAAAAGTGTGGTTTTTTTGCATTTAATTATTTTTTAAATGACCAAAATGTGTGGAAGCACAAACCTAATTTTACATAAAGTGCACTTTAAGTTTTAGGCATGCATCAATTGCACTTAACAAAATACAACTTTGCAATGTAAAATATAAGTTATTATGCACCTATTCTGTCAAAAAATTGATGCATGAATAGTATTTCCCAAATGTTTAAAATTCAGAATACAGTATTGACATTTTTTTCGATTTTTTTATGTAGGCCTATATACGAAAGTTATTCAATAAGTTCTACCTCCTCACTCATAACATCGCTAATCCGATCAAAGTCGGAGAGAAAATTTGGATTTTCGGAAAACTACCCTAAAGATTAACACATGGTGCAGTGGTTTTTTCTCTCTCCGTATTGTTCGATTGGATACAGCCAGATTTAAATAATGAAAATAGAAAAAATGAATGATTTCTGAATATAATACTGTATTATCATATTTTATAAATCAGATTGTAGGCAATATTAACCTTTGTGGGCTCTCAAACGGTATAATATCAATTTGAATGTTACGTCTTTTTACTTTATCATACTGGAATACTGCTATTCAGTCAAATTTTCATTGCTAAAAGTCAAGCCGCAGTGATGCATCGAATGTTAAATCTTAACATGATAGTTACTGTTTGAGTTTTTCTTATATGCAACCGTTACAAAAGTCAATCAGGTAGTCAGTGTAGAAAATTAGCATGACTAGAGTGACTTAAAATCTAGCCATTTAGTCCTGTGTATATTGAAGAAGTCTTGGTTCTATGACAATATTATGAAAAGAAAAGAACCTTTGCAGCGGTTCACTAGGGTAGTGTTAACATTAATGGCTGTCCAGGTCTGGGTCTGGTACCGTCTGGATAATTAGAGGGCATTAAAATGCCCAAGAAATCAGTCACTATAGTTATAGTCTGTTCAAGAGATATCTGTAATTTAGAACGGTTTTATTAAATTGGCCGATAGGTACGTTTAGTCTCTTAGAATTTGGAGTCTTACTGTTTTTTATCCATTCCCGTTGCACTTAATGTAGGCCTACGTTTGGAGTTCACTGCATCTCCAGAAAAGTACAACCAATACTCAAACCAATTAACTATGAATTTGTAGCTGATATTTAAAGCTATAGCGATAGGTTTGTCCACAAAACCGGCAAAAAAAACCCGCATGGTGAAATACGCAAATCTACCGACGGAGGCTCGATTTTACCGAAGCCAATATTCCAGGGGGGCCCCCTGGACCCCCCCCCCCTGGGTACGCCACTGGGAAGCGCCCTCAATTACAAAAATATATGATTAAAAACTGGGATTTGTATATTTTTACAATTATATTACATGTATGAACTTACACCTATAAAGATTAAGAAAAAACCAGCCCTCTTTATACAACATAACGTTGATTCAAAAATGCTGGTAGAGCCGCAACCAGCATTTTACATGTGTAAGGGTGGTATTCCAACATATTTAAAACATTGTATTAATCAAGTTTTGCTGTGTTTTGTTTTAGTAGAAACAACAATAATGGCAATTTTTAATGTTAATCTTGAATTCTGAAGTAAATTAATTAAAATTCAAAAATGGTTCTGCAAGGTGTCTGAAGAGCCATTTTTGGTTCCATTCAAGAACCATTGAGGGTTCTAAATAGAGGACAGACTTAAAACCTTTTTTTCTGAGAGTGTACAGCCAGGGGTCTATTTATGAGTGTTAACTGTAAAGAAAGATATCAAATTAATTGAATAAATATGACATATTTAAAACCTAAATTGAATGTAAAATTTATTCATTTCTATATTTCTATATAGGCCTATTTATTTATTTACTATTTTATATATTATTATTTATTTACATAATTATTCATTTATTTATTTAATCATTTTTATTTATTAATGTTTTCTCATGTTTATTTGTTTTAATTTGTTTATTTTAAAAGTAATTTTTAATTTCCCCTCCAGCTCCGTCTGAATAGGGATGACTGATGTGTGTGCCAGTGCACGTGCACATAAAATTGGGGTGGGTGGGATTTAAAAAAGTGATCGTATATTTAAACATTGATTTCTTTGCGAAGAAGGCAATATTCTGTGTCAAGTGAAGCATGGATCATCAATGAGTCTGAAATAGGTCTATGAAATTAATTTCTTGAAAAATGACATTTTGACAAGGCTATACTGTCAAACGGGGGTGAATACGGGACAACAATGGGAACAGTTTTTGAAATCTCAAATTTTTGTATTGATTGTACTATTTTCTTTAGCCAAATGTGGAAAGAGCAATATAGTGGTTCAGTGGATGTGAATGAACCAAATGTAGCCGAGCCCAGGGTATCAAAAATAAAGATGTCCTTTTATAAGATATACATACTCTTTGACATTGGTAAGAAATTCTGAAAGCAGTTTTCATTTCAAGCTTTTTTGCATTTTATCGTAAATTTTCTAATATTTGGGGTCAATAAGTTTATTTTTAGTACAGTAATTTTCACATTGCATGACATATAAAATCTCAGGCTCCATATTTATAGAAAAGATGAAAATTTGATACTGAATTGATACTATAGAATTTCTTCGAATTAAGCTTTAAATTCTATGATATCAATTCAGTATCAAATTTTCATAATTCTTTACCTATGAGTCATTTTAGTCTCAGGTAGAATTTCCATACCCATCACATTATTTCAAATTTTTATAGGGGCAGTTCAAAGGCATAAATATGGGTGGATATGATTATAAAAAACTACAACATAGCGACTAGTGCTAAAACTGTCCCTATCCACCCCGTTTTACGGTTCACCTAAGGGACCGTTCATTCTCAAAATGCACCCAATTTATGACAATTGGGCACTTTGGTCTGTGATGAAAACCACCTCATCGCTATACCAATTTGGGCACAAAAGCACCCCAAAAGGCAGGCACATATACGTATAGGGGAAGGTGGGGTAATGGCGGACGCGGGGTAATCGCGGACAGGGCTGTATCTAAAGGCAGGTGAAAGAAGGTGGTATTTTGCCACCCTATGATGTTAGGTGCCTCTCCATTGAAATCACACAAAACCTAAATGGGATGGTTGTCTCGCAAATTCTCGCGAGAATTACAAAAATCACTTTTTGGGCAAGTTGATATTTTGGTGCATTACTTTCTCTTTGAAACTGGTATTTCTACATCAAGGAAAACAAAGTCTTATTATTTTTTTATTTAATGTATGATACCTTCTGATAAAAAAGAATGAATTCGGAGTCACAATGATGAGCATAATAATAAGAGAGGATATGCCCATACATTGTACATGGATTGGGGTAATCCCGGACATGTACCGTTTCCATGGTAACCAATATGGGCGTGGTCAATTTAACATCATAAATCGATAATAGTTGTTGACCATATAAATATGTGACATTGTTCTTTGATTTCTGCTACACTTTTAAAAATGGTATTTTTTAACTCCCATTGAAATACTGTATTCCAATAAAAAGAGGGCTGGCATTGAAAAATACGGTCCGGGATTACCCCCAGAGTGTGGGGTAATGCCGGACGACGCCATTTTTTTTATTGCGTCGTAGCTTCGAATTTCAAAATGATGAGTTGATAAAAACTTGATAAAAGGTAGAACCATCACAGTGCTTTGTGTTTACATGATTTTTATTGTTATATGACGTATTATATGTGTGTTATACCTCTCTGACAAAAGGTGTCCGCCATTACCCCCACCTTCCCCTACCATAAATGGCTCAAAATGCACCCAATTTATGACAATTGGGCGCTTTGGTCTGTGATGAAAACCACCTCATCGCTATACCAATTTGGGCACAAAAGCACCGCAAAAGGCAGGCACATACATGTACGTATACCATATCAAATATCAATGTGAGAACCCCCCCCCCCCCCCCCCCCCCCCCGGGATAACAAGTTGGTATCTTCCTAAATATGATTCAAAACAAGTTTTGTAGTGACCAACCCCTCAGAACCATAAACAGTTTAAAAAGGGCCTCCTCCTTTTTTAGGTCCACAAAAGTGTATCGCTATAAATTAGGGCAATTTTGCACCTGAAGTGGGAAAAAATGAAAAATAAAAAAGGGCCTATTTTTGTGGAAAAAGTCAGGACCCTCAACATGTTGTTATTTTTAATTTGCCTAGGCCTAGCTCTATCTATTACATTAGGAACAGATTGTGCACTAACAGATATTCAAAACCAGTGGTTTTGCTCAGTGTACATGTACACATGCAGCCACAGCTATTAAGAAAACTTTTTAATATGTATACCCATAGACCATGCATAGACGTTGAATATACCATACAGTTACACACTGCATGCTGTGAGTATAGTGCATAGTCAATTAACATGTTTACTTGATTACATAACAGACTGGTGTAACATTACAACACACCCTGCAAGCACTGACTGACTACATAGTAGCCTGCCCTGCACACAGTGGCATGGCTAATACTCATACCTGTAACAACTTAATTTCGCTAGCAATTTAATTTCGCTATTATTAAAAGCGATCCGATTCGCCAAATTAAATTGCTACCAGTTTAATATATTATTTATAATGGTTATAATCATAATAGGAAGGTGTTACAAACTAGCGAATTAAATTGCCGCAAATAGTTGACTAAATGCTAATTCGCAAAATTAAGTTGCTGTGAAATTAAGTTGTTTTATAATAGACTTATTAGATGCACTAGTCGCACTTCCAGTATTTATATAGTATTTATATTATTCAATAGCACAAATGTTCATGTGCATTTATTTATATTTACACTTTGTATTTCTTGATTGAAAATTTAATTATCAGGTTTGACATACTTTCTCTTCAACAAACAATTAGGTATTATTAAAGTATTACCATGAAAGTAACAGGTCTGTTACTTTCATGGAAACAGAAATGAATCAAATCACGAAAATAGCTTACTGCAAAAATATAATTGTAAATATATGGACAACTGATTGATAATTTAATAATTGTTCACTGGGCTTGGTTTTGTTTTGTATAGGGGAACAATAAAGTCATGTTTTGTGTGCACTTTATAGGCATGTACTCCTACATGAAGTGAATACAAAAGTAAAATTTAAAAAAACAACACCATGCAGGGATCGATCAATCAAGAACAAAAATTGAACTGTGAGGTATAAAAAAATCAACCCACTAATATTTTTATGAGCATGATCGATGAGAACCAGGGTAAGGCGACAACAAAACACCCAACCTGTTGTATTGTGGGCCGGACCTCTAGGGGTGGTCGGGGCTACAATTTCCTTTTTTTTAAAATTCGAAATGGTTTCAAAAAAACTTCCCGGGTTTTGCTTATATTAATTTATATCCAATTTCAATTGGGGTGGGGGGGGGGGGGGGGGGGGGGGGGGTGGGGGGGGGGCGGTCAGTTGGGGAATCGAATCCAAATAAGTATAAAGATGGCAGAATTTCGCACGCTACACGCGCATATGCACAGGACTACATTTCAGAAGCCCATATAAAACCAAAAATGTATAAATTATGACCAGATTCGCTATAAATATCAAAATGTGACAATTTTATTTTTATTTTCCATGCCTTCAACACACCATTCCTAGGAACATGGCCTTTTTGTCCAAAACTCTTTTTATTTTTGGGAATTTTTGGGCCTTCTATACCTTCGAAAGGAATATATGGACTTTTTTCTTGGGAATTCCCACAGCCAAAATGTGATGATTTGTTGGGAATTCCCATGCCTTCTATACCTTCAAGAGGAATATGGATTATTTTTTTGGGAATTCCCACGGCCAAAATTTGATGATTTTTTGGGAATTCCCATGCCTTCTATACCTTCAAGAAGAATATGGATTTTTTTTTGGGAATTCCCACGGCCAAAATTTGATGATTTTTTGGGAATTCCATGCCTTCTATACCCTCAAGAGGAATATGGATTTTTTTTTGGGAATTCCCAAGGCCAAAATTTGATGATTTGTTGGGAATTCCCATGCCTTCTATACCTTCAAGAGGAATATGGATTATTTTTTTGGGAATTCCCACGGCCAAAATTTGATAATTTTTTGGGAATTCCCATGCCTTCTATACCTTCAAGAAGAATATGGATTTTTTTTTTGGGAATTCCCAAGGCCAAAATTTGATGATTTTTGGGAATTCCCATGCCTTCTATACCTTCGAGAGGAATATGGAATTATTTTTTGGGAATTCCCACGCTCAAAAAGTGTCAAATATTTTGGGATTCCCATGCCTTCTATAGGGGGTGTACCATTAATAAATGGAATAGCCCAATGCCAACGCGGTAGACCAACGACGGGGCAGACTGAGCGTATGTAACTTCAAAGTGTAAACATTCCGGAAACAGAGTCGATACTCGTTGAATTCCATAACACTAAGGCAATCGTCAGACGAGTATCTACAAATTAAGTGCTACAGTGGATACCTTGTCCTTCGCTTGTGATCCGCATAACCCAGGTTCGATCCCCACGCATGGCACAATATGCTTTCATTATTTTGTTCTTCTAGTTCTACCCTTCCACTCACAATGATGTTGAAATTTTGGCTTGATCAGTTTTTAATCAATAAAAACAATAATAAGTTTGTTTATTTGTTTTTTTAGTCATTATTTAAAATCCTTGGGAAATTAGTACATTTTGGTCAAAATATGACCCAAAGTCGGTGCGATTAGTGTTTGAATGGGCAAAAGGAGTTGACTATGAATATTCCCCAAATTGCATGAATGGAGTTTAAAAAATATAAAATCTTTTAGCTTATGAGGGGTCAAATTCCATTTCAAATAGACTCCCCCTGTGCATGCAAGCGCAATTGGTCCTTCCGCATCAGCAAATCATCCTCTTCAATGTTCACAACAAATTTACGCTACTGCTAGAATCAACTTGTGGCATAAAACGTTATGATCCAACTTAATCTTGGGTCCGGTCAGGTATAACATTTAGCGTGATTTACCCGCTAGTTACTGGCCTAGTAGCTTACCCCGATTTGGTGCAATCCACATTTGGGTTACGCCTCAGCTACTAGCGAGGTAGCGTTATTTTTCAGCTAATCGTCATTGGTGCACTTGGCCGATTGTTTTTTTTTTAACTGAATAAGTGTTAAGCATGATTATCTACTTCATAATTCACATAACATACAGTTGTGTGGAAAGATCGGAAATGTTTTGTTGTTGCACATGCTCTCTGTATAAAACCTACACATGTTAATGGATATCCATTCCAAATACAAACTAAATGTCAAACTAAAATCTTTGGTTCATCTTATGTTTATGGACTTGACCGTATAGAGCAATAAGACGTACGAATGTGTACATTTTATGGCAACGAAGACTTCACTGTCAATATATGCTGCTAAC
>CM069459.1:44925768-44976125 GCA_035610835.1 Ophiura sarsii | reverse complement strand
CTTTTAAAATAGCTGTGATGGGCCAATCTATTGGTTCATTGCTACTCACGGAGCTTGCATACAAGAAACACAAATGAACAGGGGTTGAAAATACCGATGAAAGTGATATAATAATTACGACAATGGCTCATTCATAAAGAGACCAACTTTAATTGACACCCTACACACTTACTATGGAATTATTTTATATAGTCATCTGTATATTGATCAAATTATATTCTTTCTTTCTAACCAACAGGTGATCGACCTGGCGGAAACCGTGACGAAATCTGCCTAGTGTAGACAACATCTGCAATTTACAAAATAGGCAACAGATCGGGAGATGTTTGCCTCTAGAACAAAAAGAAGCTGTTCTTTCGCGGTAGAACACAACGTACTGATCCCCAACAAACTGTATTGTAATGTCCTACAATTACAATAAGTGTAGAAGATAGAAATTGGTTCCACGGGTGCTGCTTCATATAGTAAACATCACAGAAAACGAAAATGCACACACCTTTAAGCGGATATGACTTTGAATCAGTTCATCGTGTGATCATGTTATTGGTATACACCTTGGAAGAAATAAATTCGCTACGTTTTATCCCTACTTTGCTACCGTTGACTTTCAATATTGTTGAAGATTGATAACGATTTGTCATTAGATATTACGGTTCCGAATGTCACATTTATGTATGATTACGCACCATATTGCATCATTGCATACACAAGGAGTATCAATCGGAGGTCTGTTATATTGCATTGTATTGCATGTACGTGATGTATAGAATAAATATAATTGGTTACTACCGTGTTTCCAAGTCTTTGTTCATGTTTTTTACTACAATCGCAGTTTTTTTAAATTTTGGCAAAATAATATAATAAAACACAACAATTGTCTACAAAATATTAGGAACACTGTTGGCTACAATAGTAATTTTTTAAAATATTGGCTATGACCAGCATCATGTTTGTGTTTAACAGGCAGCGGATCGAATATGAAGGTTGTCTGAAATGGCTTCTTTTTTGGGTATAGTATACTAACACTTGATAACAAATTGTCGATGAAAACGTTTGAAAAATCTGACCCTTCTAGGTATTGCCCAAAAGCTCGGTCAAAGTTTAAGTCCGACGCGTTAGTGACGTCATATGCGCAGGGCATTACTAGAGGGGGCAGGAGGGGGATGGGCAAAATGAAATGACAAACTATATGTATCTTAATGCAGCAATGGAAATACCCACATGACTTTCCACCCGGGATAGATAGTCCCGGGGTAGACCAACCCTGGGTGGTTATTTTTTATTTATTTTTATTTTATCTTTTATTGTTTATTTCTATCATAATTTTCACATTTCACATAGTTTCATCATGTTTACATTGCATTATCGATACATGTATAACACATTTTCATATGATTTTCATCATGTTTACATTGCATATCATATACATGTTTTAGCACATTTTCATGTACTTTTCAGCATTTTAATATTTTTATATGCTTTTCGGCATGTTTACATTCATAATGTTCACATTTTATGTATAGCACATTTTCATATACAAGTACATTTTCATATGCTTTTCAGCATGTTTACATTTCATATCATGTATAGCACATTTTCATATGCTTTTCAGCATGTTTACATTTCATATCATGTATAGCACATTTTCATATACTAGTACATTTTCATATGCTTTTCAGCATGTTTACACAATTACATAACACATAACACATTTTCATGTGCTTTTCCTGTTAACATTGAATATCAGCATTTTTATATTTGTATATGCTTTTCGGCATGTTTACACATTTGTGTATGCTTTTCAGCATGTTTATATTGCATGTCATGTTTAACACATTTTCATATGCTTTTCAGCACTTTTACACATTTTCATTTCAATAACACATTTTCATGTGCTTTTTCGTGTTTACATTGGATATCATTAGGTAACGGCATGTTTACATAATTTTCAACATTACATTTTATACATCATGTATCCAGTTATTTGTATATAAACTCATATTTAATTGTATTATAAGTTTTACATCAAATCATGTTTATAATATTTAATTTGAACCCCATTCATACAAATATCTTTGGTATGCCGGTATACATAGACAAACAAACAATAAACAATTACATTTTTGACATTGTTTTATAAATCTCTGATTTGCAGCTCAAACAATAATAAGCTGATTAAATGTGGGTGGTTTCCCGTAACGGAACTTGCTGATAACTAATTTACCAACACTTATTATTTTATTTATAGAATTGTTTATGTCTTCATCTTCTTTATTATAACCAAATAATACATCTGTAACTGATACTTTAATTAAACTATTGTGTTGTTGCGATAAAATATTGTTGACTTCGGTCCATACGCTTTTTATTTTCTTACAATAATAAAAGAAATGTTCAATATAATCTATTTCATTACACACGTCACATATAGTATCATGCTCTTTACCTATTTTGTGGAGAAATATCTTCGTCGGGTAAATGTTTACTAATAATTTTCCAGTTTAATGTCATGAGTCGTGGTTCCTTAATTTGCTTAATATGTTTGCCCCAAATTTCGCTCCACTCAAAATTGTTATACTCGATTTTTTTTCCCAAAACAATTCGCAAATTGGTTTTGTATCATTGCATTTCGATATATTTTTTGTTGTACAAAGTTCTAATGAAGTGTTACCATTATTATACTTGAACGTTATACCATCCGATCTAGTACCTGTTCTTTCATTCTTCCACAAAGTAGGTATTGCTTGTTTTACAGCTATGTATAATATACAAACATTTGCTGGATGAACAAATCTGTCCTTTATTTCATCAAATGTATGCATTTCCCCATCGTCTTTGAATAAGTCTGACACATAAACAAAACCTATTTTTATCCATCCCTTAAAGTACATTACCTTTGCTCGTTATACAATCATTATTCCATATTACTTGATTATCCCAGTTTTCTATTTCGTTTATAGTTTCAGTATTTTTGATTTTAAACCAAACTTTGATTAGGTTGTGGTAAAAGGATGGTATTTCTTTTAAAATACCTTTTACGGCTTTATTCATAGTTTCAAAACTACAATTGCATTTGAAGATATTTAGGTCTAAGCATGTATTTTTCAATAAAGAAATAGGAATATTTTTCCACGAGCTTTTTGATCCATGTCAATTTAAGCGAATCCAAAAAATGTGGTAAGTTGAGCATTTTCAGCCCACCTTTTTCATATTCATTTATTAATGTTGTACGTTTAACTTTTTCTGATCCACCCCACACAAATTTAAAAAACATCCTATTTAAACGATTTACAAATTCAGAGGGTAAGTCAATTATTGAACCGATAAATGATAGCTTTGATGCTAAAAGGCTTTTTACTATCAGTACCTTGCCGACCATTGTAAGGTTTCTCATGGTCCAAGCTCTGATAGATCGTTCTATCAATTCCATATTTGACTCCCAATTTACAGATAACTCTTCTATTTTAGTACATGGGTTTACTACTACCCCTAGAATTTTTACATTATTATTTGGTACACATTTCCAATTAATCCCCCCAATTTCTTTCGTTGGTTCTCTGCAAGCACCAATCCAGACTGGGTGGTTATGGTTATGGTTATGGTTGTGGTTAGGATAAGGGTTAGGGTTATGGTTAGGATAAGGGTTAGGTTAGGGTTAGGGTTAGGGTTAGGGTTAGGGTTAGGGTTAGGGTTAGGGTTAGGGTTAGGGTTAGGGGTGGACAGTCCCGGGGGTGGACAGTCCCGGGGGTGGACAGTCCCGGGGGTGGACAGTCCCGGGGGTGGACAGTCCCGGGGTCGTTTTAGGGTTAGGGTTAGGGTTAGGGTTAGTCCCGGGGTGGACAGTCCCGGGAGCGGTTAGTCCCAGGGGCGGACAATCCCGGGGTTAGGGTTGTTTTAGAATGTGCCATCCTTGTTTTTACCTCGCCGACCACCAACCCCATGAGTGTTTTAACATATAATTTATTATCAATATGGTTTCCAATGTGATTTTTTAAACAGTCCACCCAGGGTTGATCCAACCCGGGACTGCCTACTCCTTGACTGTCTACCCCGGGTGGAAAGTCATGGGGGTATTTCTATCGCTACGTATATCTATATGCAGGTTCTGAAATACTTTGGGATTGTATTATTTAGCATTATTTCAGTTTTGGCCAGCTAAAATGTTAAGGAAAACCGTTGAATATTGCATTTTATTGCTGCCAATTGGCAGCTTTTGTCACAAAAGCTGCCAATTGGCAGCATTTAAAGCTGCCAATTGGCAGCTTTTTACGATTGTTAGTATTTTGACCAGGAAAAATCAAAATATTGCCGAATCATTGTAATTATGAACACATTTTGGCAGGACAAAATAACAACACTTGTCAAAAGCTGCCAATTGGCAGCTTTGAATGCTGCCAATTGGCAGCTTTGTGGCAGAAGCTGCCAATTGGCAACAATAAAAAATAGATTTTAACGTTTTTGGTTATTTTGGGCAGAGAAAATCGATAAATCACCAAATAATACAATCCTAAAGTATTTCAGAACCTACACTTTACGACCTCAGGTTACCCAAACCCAGGTTGATTTTGTTTAAATTAGGAATACTGGGTAAGTAAACCTGAAATTCGGAAAATATTCCATACAACAAACTCAGGTTGAAAATATATCTAATTTGACAACTTCAGGTTGACAAGATATCCAATGTGAACGCACCGGAATAGTACTGAGTCTGCTGGTCAGTCGTATAATGATTGAATGTATGCTCGCAATGCAGGCCTGCACACTTTGTAAAAAAATGCTAAGTCCGAAAATGAGTTCGACCTGACGTTAGGCAACCAGAGATTAGGTAACCTGAGGTCGAAAGATGTATGAGCATTTCCACATCTGCATATAACAATATATATATATGCAGCGATGGAAATACCCACACAACACTGGCTAGAATACAATAGAGCGCCCTTACGGAATAAAGCGCAATAATACTGTTTAAAAACATCTTGAAAACTATATTGATTATGAATTTATATGTAAAAACACTCAGGAGGTTGGTGGTCGGGGATGTAAAAACAAGGATGGATCATTCTAAAACAACCCCGGGACTGTCCGGATCATTCTAAAACGGCCCGGGACTGTCCGGATCATTCTAAAACAACCCAGGGACTGTCCAACCCCGAAACTGTCCACCCAGAGACTGTTTCTAACCCTAACCCTAACCCTTAAACGATATAATGTATAATGATTGAATGTGTGCTCGCAATGCAAGTCCGGAAATGAATTCGACCTGAGGTTAGGTAACCTGAGATTAGGTAACCTGAGATTAGGTGTATGAGCATTTCCATCTCTGCATATATCGATATATATATGCAGCAATGGAAATACCCACATGACTTTCCACCCGGATTTGGAAGTCCCGGGATGGACCAACCCTGGGTAGACTACCATAGAGCGCCCTTACGGAATAAAGCGCAATAATACTGTTTAAAAAACATCTTGGAAACTATTATGTTAAAACACTAACGGGGTTGATGGTCGGGGATGTAAAAACAAGGATGGATCATTCTAAAACAACCCCGGGACTGTCCGGATCATTCTAAAACAACCCCGGGACTGTCCGACCCCGGGACTGTCCACCCAGGGACTGTTTCTAACCCTAACCCTAACCCCAACCCTAACCCTAATCACCCAGGGTTATACCACCCAGGGTTTTTATAAGAACTAGGAGATCTTCAATATACAGGACTAAATGGAGGGTATACAAGTATATCTAAGCGATAATTTTCTACCACTGACTACCTGATTGACTATTATAAAGGTTACATATAAGTAAAACTCATTAAATTACTATCATGTTAAATTTTAACATTCGAGGCATCACTGTGGCTTGACTTGTAACAACGAACATTTGACTGAATAGCAGTATTCCAGTATGCTAAATGCATAGCAATACATTCGAGTTGATAGTATTGCCTTTTGCAAGCCTACACAGGTTAGTATTGCCAACCATCGAATCTATACGTGATAATACAGTATTATATTCAGAAATCATCCATTGTTTTCTATTTTCAGTATTTAAATCGGACTGTTATATAATCATACAATACGAAGAGAAACCTAAAAAAATAAATATATATCGTTAGTGTAATTTTCCGTGTCCGTTGTCCAAAATCTCTCACTGGTTTTGATTGCATCATAACAAAAATAAAACAGATATCAGTTACCATTTACTATATATATATATATATGTGTAGCTGTGATTCAGAGCTATAATCATGACAATTGTCATGAGGCTGACATTCATATTAGCGATGTTATGAGTGAGGAGGTAGAACTTATTGAATGACCCTCGTATATTAAAAACAGTCGGTTCCCACACCCCCTCCTCTGCAAGAATGCTCCCCCCACCCAATTCAACATTTTAGGATTTTAACATTAGCCCTATCACACAACGCGAACGGGGCGCCGATTTAATCTGGAACTTGGTGAGTGTTTCAATATTTGTCAACTATTTTCATTTACTATATGTCAATGTTTTAGGATTAATTTAGATCAAACCATTGCTCTTGAGCCCCGTATATTTCGATGTCATTGCGACCCCTTCATTTAGGTAGTGCTTACTTCCCTCCACTTGTTACATGACCGACTTTTGATTTGATGTCAAGGTTGTTCTTACGTGTTATGGCATGGCAGTTATATGAAAGATAAATACAGCCTTCAGGATTAAAATAGAGCCTTCAGGATTAAGGATTCAAGAGAAACGTTGTCCTTTTTAAGGACTTTATTTCGGCTATAAAACCGAGACCGGGTCAGGCTTGTCGGGCCTATAACACTTTTTTTCGGTCGCCTTATTTAAGATTTAACTGAGATTCAGCAATGAAATCATGGAAGTCAACCATACGAAAAAATCAACAGATCAAGTAAAAATATGTTTGCATCATTCCCATCTTCCGTCTCACAAGTGAATGTTTGAAAACGTAATCACTCATGGCTCGGCTTGTTTTAAGTGTCGCGGCAGTGTGTCTTGCAGTCTGCCTGCTACCAGGAGTTTGGTCAAATAAATGTAAGTAACCTTTTAAAAAAGATTTTTTGGTTAAGGTGACGACAAAACAAACCATATTCTACGGACTATAAAAGCCCTGTCACACATACGGCGATCAGGCCAGCGATTACACTGCGCTCAAAAAGTATCCAAATATGAATAACACGCAATAAGAGCGCGGA
The DNA here is from genome assembly GCA_035610835.1 of Ophiura sarsii. Classification (NCBI taxonomy): domain Eukaryota; kingdom Metazoa; phylum Echinodermata; class Ophiuroidea; order Amphilepidida; family Ophiuridae; genus Ophiura; species Ophiura sarsii. Next base: position 44,968,928 of record CM069459.1, on the reverse strand, counting down.
AAACTGTCCGAAATTGTCCATTTTTAAATCAAGATCACTAAAACTTTTTCACGTTCTGCTGCGATCAGGCCGGCGCTTGGATTACGCTGAAACATTATCAAAACGCCAAGCCAAGCGCACCAATATCTTCATGAACCCCTCGGTGACGCAGTGAGAACTGGATAGGACGTGAGAGGATCCCAATGTCGCCCTTAAGCGCCAGTGCACCACGCTTGTTTTGTGCAGAGGTTCGGCGTTTTGTTCAGAGCACTGTTATGACTCAGTGGTGTCGCCGTGGCTGCACAAAGCGAGCGACGTGAGCGTCCCGTTGACGTAGCATGGACGCATACAAACTACTTGTCCTCTGGAGTAAGATCAATGAGGTGCTCACTACGTGTCTCTCCCGACCTTATTACGCTCAATACGTCTCTCTCCCGTCAGGAGACAATCACATTTTATTAAGTCGAACATACTCTGCCAAAACTTATATCATGAATATCGTTTAAGAGGTATTTTATTAATTTTTGTAAACATGGGATGCTGTTATCTATGTTAACAGATTATAATCTGTCATACAAATTAATATGGGATTGTGTATCTCAATCCCATAAATATTTGTATGTACTTCTACATGTATTGTGTGCACAGCCACAACTATAATGCATCAAAGACAATCATAGTTTATAAGCCAAACATACTCTGCCACAACTACCAAGTGGTCCATATCATTCAATATGGTTTTCTTATTGAACCGATATGAGCAGGGACAAATACATCATGATACTATCGCTATATATATCATGTTAATGTATTCAGATTCAGCAATGTTATTAATACACCTGTTCAAAACTCCCGCGAAAAGACACGCTACTATCATGAATATCTCAAATGGCTATACAAAAGTGGCATTATCGCATTACGCTAATCTAGGATTATTGTCTCTAAGGATTTAAATAACGATCAGTCATGTGATTAGAGCTTTAATCATGGATCATTGTTATTCCTTCTGTATCTACTATTTATATATGTTTGTTAATCTAATACATGAAAACGTGTTGAGAAGGTACTAGTAACGCATGTAACCAGTGCACAGTTTGGCTGCATGTATTGTATATTATGCATATTCAAATAGTTAGGTATTATTGCATAACAGTGTGTTGGAAGCTAAGTGCAATGTAAACAAATACTGACTGAGCTCTGTACCACCTAGAGCTCTCTATACACTGCCACACACACCCCCACATTGGGATGCAGCAGCAAGGATAGCATCCATCATTCTAAGTTCACTAAACTATATAAATGTACCAAGTTTACCAGTAAGTTTATTTTTAAGAAAGATTCAAGAGATACTTGTTTCAGTGAAGTTTAACTGTGTACAATCCGAGCTCATTGCATGCATGTATACCATCACACCATAGCCAAGCATAGAATAGGAGTTGCCTATAATATAATTGGTGTCACATAAGTTAAATGTTTTCATACGAGATAAGTTGCAAATGCATGTTAAATTGTCATCAATTAGTGGCTCTGATTTAAAGACATTAATAATACTTGTAAATGTTTCATATTATGTTTCAATGTTTATTGTATCAAATATTTAGTATTCTTTTGTATCTTTTGTTTATGTTTACAGTGCTTTTTCTTGTTGTTGCTTCTTCTTGTTGTTTGTGGATGTCTATTTACGAGTGTTTGTTACGATTAAAATAGAGGATAACATGAAACCTGGACTATTATAAATTTATTGTAGGCATATAAGTCTTATCCTCGCTACAATTGGCGATATTGCCAGGACTTTCTCACCGGGCTTCCTCATCGTTTACTCTACCACTCTCGTCATGAATTACGCCCCTGGCTGTCACATATCTATGGAAATCATGAAGGTGGACATCTACATGTAACTTTATAAATCTTAAGTCAGACCGGGCTAGATGTCCGCTACCGATAGGCCTAATCTGAATCGGTAATGTCTATTCAATCCAACATTCATCTTCCAAGATAAGCTATGACATTAATAAAAGTTCTTGAAAGACTTGAAGTATTGGAGACGGAACTCAACATTTTGCAAACACATCGGAAATGTTGCAGCTGTGTTTCTGTCTTAACGAAGCCCAAAGTAAAATCAATCGTGCCGTCTGCAGCTAAATCTACTCCAAACATTGTTTTCACAAACGTCATAGGAAGAAAAAAGTGGTTTGATTTTCGTAAAGGGTAAGGATTTCTCGCCCGATGTGATACGAGGGAAGATATCATCCTTCACCGAGCCGCAGTACCTCGCAATCAAAGGACAGATATCCTCGGAAAAGGAAAGTCACTCAAAATGTAATATTGTCAAGGTTGTTGGTAAATCGATGGAGGCGGTGAACATTACTTCATGTCCAATGGATCTCTAGCAGAAATGATTTTCCGGCTGCAGTGAAATGCATCAATGTTAATGCTTTTCCCTCACATCCTCCAACATGTCCAATACAGAACATTTTATTCCAGCCGTCCTTTTGTCCAAGCCCCAATTTCGGATCCGTATTAACATACATCAAGTTCAAGACCGGAGACTACTCAACATAGGAATGAACCAACATTTGTGAAGAAAGTTGCTTCATTTCTTATGCCGTGGTGGTAGAGGGATACTATGAACACTACTACCATGCTGGATTTAAAATTAAAAAATACGAGGACACCGTGCATGGAACTGTAAACATTATTGTGATTTGTGATAACCCATCCCATGCTTCCATGCAGTCAATAATGATGGTTAATGTTATTTGGTTTGTGTAACGTTTTTTTAAAATTGATGTTTGGTAACTATATATTTTTATTTGTTATGATTTGTCTTGTTATACATTCAATTTGTTGCACTACATGAGAGACATGTTTAAATTCGCAATCCCGAGGTTCGCTAAAGTATTGAATTGTATCTTATGTTATGTTATGTTTTAGAGAATATTAATTAAGGTGCGATTCAGGGTGTTCTTGAGATGGGTTTTACATCAGGTTTAGCATTATAGCGCCCATTTAGCTTTCCATGTTGAATATTGATTGTTGGCCGCTGCTCTACATCAGCATATATCAGGTCCCACGCACAAAAAAGGCCACACTCTGGATTTAATAATCTCCTGCATGTGTGAAGATCTTGTGGTCAATTCATTCATTATTCGTGGTCTAAAGTCAGATCATTGTGCTATCAGATGCGATCTAAATATCGCCCGGCCTATACTCTTCAAGCAGACCGTCAAGTTTCGCAAATTTCGTGAGATTAACTTCGTTCAACTGAAGGATGACATCCTCCATTCGGACTTAAGTATTAACAGTACTGCTGATCTACCATGCTTAATTCATAAGTATGACACTGTCTTACGTGAATTAGTAGAAACACACGCTCCTGAAGTCGAACGCAGTATTTCGCTGCGTCCTCACGCGCCATGGTTCAACGACAGTATCCGAAACGAAAAAAGGAAAAAGCGTCAATTAGAACGAAAGATATTGAAATCTGGTTTGCAAGTTGATAGAGAAATATTTCAAGACCACTGTGACAATTATCACAAGACTTTAGAAAGTGCGAAACGAGATCACTACAGGGATAAGATATTTGATTCTAACCAAAAACAACTGTTCCAAATCGCCACCTGTTCCAAATCGCCACCTGTTCCAAATCGCCACATGATTCTTTGCAATCTCTGGCTGAAGATTTCCACGAGTTCTTTGACTCTAAGATCGAAGAAATCCATGATGAACTTGCCAAATGTGTGCCCCCGCCAATGTCTGTTGACATTAACGAATCATGTGAGTCAAGTTTCAGCGAGTTTGAACCAGTTGACTGTGAGGATGTTCGTAAGATCATAATGGTCTCTGCCAATACCTTATGTGCCCTAGACCCTATTCCAACTTAGATTCTTGCAAAACCTGAAGTCCTTGATGCTCTCCTCCCTATCATCACTCAGATTGTCAACCTCTCGCTTTCTGATGGAACTATCCCCACCAACTTAAAACGCGGTGTTGTCACTCTACTGATCAAGAAAGCAAATGCTGATCCGGACATTTTCAAAAAACGTTTGCCCTTCCTGTTCAAGACCATAGAACGCATTGCAAGCCAGCAGATCCAAAACTATGTCAGCAAGAACCATTTAAATGCAAATCACCAATCAGCATATCGCAAATACCACAGTACTGAGACAGCGCTCGTAGTGCTGTTAGATCTCTCAGCGGCGTTTGACACGCTTGACCACTCTATTCTGCTTAAACGCTTTCAAAAACGTTTTGGTATCACAGGTACTGCATTCCGTTGGATGACATCATACTTCAAAGAGCGGCAACAATGTGTTGTTATGGATGGGGTACGATCAGATTGAGAGCAAGTTCATCGGGTGCGCCTCAAGGATCGGTCTTCGGACCAATGGCATCCTCATTTTATTCTGCCCCAGTTGAGGACATAATCACGTCACATGGTCTAAAGTGCATGATTTATGCGGATGACACCCAGGTCTATTTTTGTTTCAATGATCACGAGCAGGACATCGCTATTCTCGACTTGAAAAGTGCATCTCGGACATAAGAAGTTGGATGATTTCAAATCAGCTGATGCTAAATGACAATAAAACAGAAGTCCTTCATCTAACTTCGCGATTCACCTCTACCACACAAATTCCATCTATTCGTGTCGGCAAAGCAGCTGTCGCAACATCATCGTCTGCACGTAATCTGGGTGTTCTATCTGAACGGCCAATAATTTTATGATGCCCCTTCTTTTTATTGTGTGAAATTAGTAATGGCGAGCGTAGCGAGTTGGAATTATTTTCTTCATATTTATACATTTTGGGTGGTTTTTGTGAGTCTTTATAACCCGAACAAGTTAGAATATTCTGAGCAGAAACGTATAATCCAGTGAAACGTTCTACTTTTGTGAGCATTGGTGCAAAGCAGAGATGAGGTGAACAGCATGCAATAAATCACATTTTTAAATCATGAAATTGGATTTTGTAACATTATACACCCTGTGGCTCTAATGTCTTGACCGTTGTAAAAGTTTTTGAAGTCGATAGGTTTTAAGAAAATATGCGCGAAGCGCAGAAAAAAATGGCATTTTCACTCCAAAATAGCCTCTAAAATCACTCCAATCACCACCATCTTTATAGTTTAAACAAATGTACACAACCCCCCTATTCAAGAATAAAAAGTTACATAACCCCCCCTATTTCAACATATGAAAGTTACATGACCCCCCCCCCCCCCCCCCCCCTTATAGTTTACCCAACCGCCCCTCCACCATAAATAATGAACGGTCCCTTAATGACAAACTCTATGTATCTATATGCAGCGATGGAAATACCCACTTTCCATCCGGGGTTGACTAGGAACTACACACTTTGTGGACTTAGAATATGTCTAACCATAGACGGTTACCCAACTTTTACAAAAGGAAATAAATCAGTTGGAAAATGTGTCCTAGTGGGAAAACTGTTGCAATTGGCCAAATCATGGCCGGCCAGCGTCGACGGTCTCTCTTCCTATTTCATTGTGTCTCGATCAGTAAATAAAAGACAATCAACATTCAATTCGACGTTTTAGGATTTTTATATAAGCCCTATCCCTATACGTGGCGCCAATTTAATATGCAAACTGTTCAGTTTTTCAATACATTTTCATTTTCGGTGTCAAGGTGGTTCTCACATGTTATGGCATGACAGATACAGAGCATGGTAACTAGACCCTGACGACAAAAAAGGTGGACAAAGGGGCAACAAAATAATCAAGAGAAGCGTTAGATATGGAAAACATGTCCCATGTATATTTGAACAATAACATCTACATGTATACAAGTTAACGTACACAAAATACTATAATGATATTTGGGACCGCCCCCAAACGAAGAAAATGACAACCCCTTTATTATCAATCAACAGATCACGCGTAAATTATCGTTATCATTTAGGCTCAACGTTTTTACAAAGTCAAAGCTAGATCAGTCCTATCTTCCGTCTCCAACGTGAATCTTTATAAACGTTATCACTCATGGCTCGGCTTGTTCTAAGTGTCGCGGCATTGTGTCTAGCTATATGCCTGCTACCAGGAGTTTGGTCAGCTAAATGTAAGTAACCTTTTGAAAACAAAATATGTTATAGCGACGACAAAACAATCCCTATTGACCTGTAGAATTTTCTACATCCATTGAAAATTCCTTTGTTTCCTATTGTTTATTGAAATGTTCATTGAGCCATATCTCAGTACATGCTTTCCTGACTTTACGGCCCCTTTGTGCTGGATGGTCACATTTTGTGTCATTGTCCCTGCGAAATGTAGGCTCAGAGATGTGTCCATTTATGTTATAAGTGAAAAGTTTATAAATTACCTCCAGAAGTATAAACCACCTGACTAGTTTGAGAACCGTTTAATGGGCAATATTGAAAGGGATTTTTGGCTTGTCATAAAACCACCAACTGGATCATTTATGATGTTTTTCGTGTAGAATAATAAGCACCATGTGACACATTGGACCAAAATACGGGTCACCCATCTTTAATACCGGACTTAAATCTATATTTCGTTGTATCTCTATTTACATATAGATCGGAAAGGTGGTAATGCAATAGAGAAGGATTCAGATAACGTTAATGATGATGTTTGGTTGTTTCACTTTGGACCGGCTGACAATCGAGAAGGATACCTGTAAGTAAACCATGATGTTTCAATACTACCACAAGCTCCACTAATTGGACTCCCTTTCTCGTTTCGTGAGTTACACAATGATACTTCACGATGTAAATGTATGCCAATCATAACTTGCACTAGACGCGGTTCAGCCTAAAACCATCACTACCTAAAGTGAAACGCAAGTTTATTTTTTTGAAACTATCCCCAAAATAACTTAAAGTGGCCCAACCTAAATGAATCTCCATACTTAGTAATCAATTGGATTGCAAAGGACATGGGACTTGATCATGAATAATTTGATGTATTTCCTCATCATAGAGTCTTTTTGGCAATAATCCGTGAAATTATACTTGCGTGAAGGTATGAAGTTAAAGGTAGACACGTCATTCATGATATTAAATCAAGCCTGGTCCGACTACCTTTAAGGCAATATTTAGAAATGGGGGACCTCTTCAAAATTACAGTTTAAAATAGGGCATTTATTACATGTTATGGCCAAATTAACATAGCGTGAATTTTAAGAGACTTCTCATCGTTCTTCAAGTCCAACAAAATTGACGCAGTGATGATTTTTGGATATTTTAACCGAGACACGTCATTTCCGGGAGCTGACACCATGATATAAATTTAAAAAATGCATGTGACCAGGAAGAACCTCTCGGACGTTTTAAGAATCCTCCAGCGGGTAAAAATGCCGGTTAACCCGTATATATGATTTATTGAGCTAGTAGTTGTGACTATCATCTTTAGGTTGATACCAACATTCAAGTTACCAGTTTCTTATAACATCGAAAATTATCCACTTTTAAAGTGGACATTTAACGTGTAAACCTATAGGAGATGTATTTGATGGTGTGTGACATACACAGGGTCAAAAGTGACCAGGAAGAACCACTCGGATGTTTTGAGAATGCTAAAAATGCCGGTTATCCCCTATCATTTTATATGATTTATTGAGCTATTAGTCATGACAATCATCTTTAGGTTGATACCAGAATTCAAGTTATCAGTTTCTTATAACCACCATTTTTATGCAGATCGCGGCACGGGACGAAAATGCTCCCAATTGCTTGATATTGACAAATATTTTCAAATACTGTATAATCTCATGCCATTTTCTTTAAAATTTCAGGGATCCAATAAGGGGTGAAGTCAAGGGACACCATATTGATATACTTGAATCCGGTAAGTTATTGGTTACGTTTGAAATCATAATCTGGTTATTTATGTGTTCATTACTGGGTCTCAACCAGTTTTAGTTTTAGCTTGCTCATTCTTCATCAGGATACGACAGGCACATCGAGCCCGAATGCAATGGCTCTATACATGGGTACACGGGCTATGAGTTATGAACTTGCGGTTTGATAACGAGAATACTGTACAAGCGTATATAAAGGAAATGGTTGATCACGTGACTAGGCATTACGACGGACGTATTACTCGGAAACGGACCAGCAGTGCTATCGTGTGCTCATACAGAACCCCGTTGTGGCTGTGAATGGAATACAATGTACTGTGCGTACAGTGTAGCTAGCAATGCAGGCAGAAAATCGAGCAACGAGCAACTGGTGCATATAATACATGTAAATATCGGCCTAGCTGAACCAAGGCATTAAAAGTCTTTGGCTGAACGATAGTTATTCTTATCATGAACAATGCATTAAAATGATGATACATTTCAGTAAATTTACCGTACTTCGTGCGAACGAAAACCGGTTTCTTTATCGGATATTTCCATCGTGTTTGATGTAAATTCTTTACCGGATATTTACATCGTGTTTGATGCAAAACATTGCGTGTTTGGTACCCCGGCAAACACGGCGGTGAATGGTTCCATTTGGTGGCAGTATGTGGGCTTGACGATACGGCGGTGAATGGTTCCATTTGGTGACAGTGTGTGGGCATGACGAAAAAGATCGATGATTTATGATGTACAAGAAATAACTCGGAAAACACAACAAGAAATTGTACACGATGCAAAATATATGACACACATTATAACTAACGCAAATATATATTTTCAAAGATCTTCATTCCCATTTTGTTATCTTTTATACCATTCATAGTAAAATACGGGTCTCCATTCTGTTCTGGGAAGTTGATGACACACAAGACATTATAACGCAAATATAATATTTTCACAGATCTTCATTCCCATTTTGTTATCTTTTATGCCATTCATAGTACAATAAAATACGGGTCTCCATTCTGTTCAGGGAAGTTGGCCTTCGCTGCTCCATTATAAATATTCATAACTAACAACCTCCAAATTCCTCTGGCCAAATTCCAATATTTTATTACTTTTGGTGAAAAAAGCTCCGATTGTTCAAAAACTAAACACACTTTTCGTCCGATATCTCACCTAAAAACATCCAATCTGTCCACACAGGCAGGAATGACGCTACAAGTTGTTGCAATATATAAACCGACCACATCAAGCCCTGCAACCATCCAACAATTACGGAGCATGTTAAACTGCCTTGACGTCAAAAATACAAACACAATCATTGTCGGAGACTTCAATGAAGATATCTTGTCAAAACCAACCAACCCAGTTACAACGCTTTTACACGATTACAATTTCCAACAAAAAATAACCAAAGCAACAACCGACTATGGATCGCTACTTGACCACGTGTACCACAACATGAACCTATCAGACGACACATATGAAGTTGTTGACATGTATTTCAGTGATCATGATGCTACATTTATGGCATTCAAAAAGCCATTGAGCTAATGTGTTAACACAATCACACACCTAATGAATCATACATGTCGAATACAAAGCAGACAACAGCAAATTCGTCAGCAAGCAACTCAATGCACCAACTGTATCATTACAGAAGCCTAATAAGTCATCTGTGTTGATAAACAAACCAAACATAAAGGATCAGCAATGTCGATTATCACTCAGCTGCCCAATGAGACATCAATATGGGGTATGAAATCAGCAACCCTGACAATCTTTCTGCAAGCATATCGGTCAACGACAATTCAACATAACTAAACACATCTAATGAGTCAACTTGGTAGGATAAGAATCACACGCCAAGAGTTGTCTGCAAGAATATCGATGCCAAAGCATTATAACTACCGAGACCTAATGAGTCATCAGTGAGTCGTGACCAAGGTAATAAAAAGACCCGCAGCATGGTCGTCAGCAACGATATCAATGTCAAAGCATTATAAAAACTGTTATAAGTATATGAGGTGAAGAAGAAACTACATATCAAATGAAGCTTTCAACTTTCATCAGTAAATACAAGTTGAACGAATCGCCTACATAACAGATGAAGCCCAACTGCCATCAGTAGATAGAAGATGAATTACAAAACAGATGAAGTCCAAACTCACAAACAGGTTATGAAGGAGGGCACTGCATAACCGATGAAACCATCTACTGTCACCAGCAGATAAAAGGTGTAGGTGGTCTACAAGACAGATGCAACATTAAATGTCATCAGTAGAAAAGAGTGGATTACAAAACAGATGAAGTCCTGCATTCATAGACAGGTGAGGAAGGAGGGCACTGCATAACGGATGAAGCCATCTACTGTCATCAGTAGATAAAAGGTGTAGGCTGATCTACAAATGACACTATACATAGATAATTATAGATAATTACAAAACAGATGAAGTCACGGACTCACAAACAGGTGATGAAGGAGGGCACTGCATAACAGAAAAAGCTATCTACTGTAATCAGTAGATAAAAAGTGTAGGGTGGTCTACAAAACAGACGACACCATTAAATGGCATCAGTAGAAAGGAGTGGATAGCAAAACAGATGAAGTCACGAACTGAGACAGATGATGAAGGAGTGCACTGCACAACAGATGAAGCCATCTACTGTCAGCAGTAGATAAAAGGTGTAGGCTGGTCTACAAAACAGATGACACCATTAAATGGCATATGTAGAAAAGAGTGGATTACAAAACAGATCAAGTCACGAACTCATAGACAGGTTACAGGTGATGAAGGAGGGCACTGCATAACAGAAGAGGCCATCTACTTTCATTAGTAGATAAAAAGTGTAGGGTGGTCTACAAGACAGATGACACCATCAAATGTCATCAGTAGAAAGGAGTGGATTACAAAATAGATGAAGTCACGAACTCATAGACAAGTGATGAAGGAGGACACTGCAAAACAGAAGAAGCCATCTATTGACATCAGTAGATATAAAGTGTAGGGTGGTCTACAAGACAGACTGATGACACCATTAAATATCATCATTGGAAAGGAGTGGCTTACAAAACAGATGAAGTCACGAACTCATACACAGGTGATGAAGAAGGGCACTGCATAACAAAAGAAGCCATCTACTGCCATCAGTAGACAAAAGGTGAATGGTGGTCTACAAGACAGATCACACCATTAAATATCATCAGTGGAAAGGAGTGGCTTACGAAACAGATGAAGTCACGATCTCATATACAGGTGATGAAGGAGGGCACTGCATAACAGAAGAAGCCATCTACTGTCATCAGTAGATAGAAGGTGAAGGGTGGTCTACAAGACAGACTGATGACACCATTAAATATCATCATTGGAAAGGAGTGGCTTACAAAACAGATGAAGTCACGAACTCATACACAGGTGATGAAGAAGGGCACTGCATAACAAAAGAAGCCATCTACTGCCATCAGTAGACAAAAGGTGAATGGTGGTCTACAAGACAGATCACACCATTAAATATCATCAGTGGAAAGGAGTGGCTTACAAAACAGATGAAGTCACGAACTCATACACAGGTGATGAAGAAGGGCACTGCATAACAAAAGAAGCCATCTACTGCCATCAGTAGACAAAGGTGAAGGGTGGTCTACAAGACAGATGACACCATTAAATATCATCAGTGGAAAGGAGTGGCTTACAAAACAGATGAAGTCACGAACTCAAAGACAGGTAATGAAGGAGGGCACTGCATAACAGAAGAAGCCATCTACTGTCATCAGTAGAAAAAGGTATAGGGTGGTCTACAAGACAGATGCCACCATTAAATGCCATCAGTGGAAAGGAGTGGATTACAAAACAGATAAATTCACGAACTCATAGACAGATGATGAAGGAGGGCATTGCATACCAGATGAAGCCATCTACTGTCATCAACAGATAAAAACTGTAGGGTGGTCTCTACAAGACAGATGACACCAATAAATGGCATCAGTGGAAAGGAGCGGATTGCGAAACAAATGAAGTCACGAACACATAGACAGGTGATGAAGGAGGACACTGCATAACAGATGAAGCCATCTACTGTCATCAGTAGTTAAAATGTGAAGGGTGGTCTACAAGACAGATGACACCAATAAATGGCATCAGTAGAAAGGAGTGGCTTACGAAACAGATGAAGTCACGAACTCATAGACAGGTGATGGAGGAGGGCACTGCATAACAGATGAAGCCATCTACTGTCATCAGTAGATAAAAGGTGAAGGGTGGTCTACATGACAGCTTACACCATTACATGGCATCAGTGGAAAGGAGTGGATTACAAAACAGATGAAGTCACGAACACCCACACGGGTGATGTAGGAGGACACTGCATAACAGAAGAAGCCATCTATTGTCATCAGTAAATAAAAAGTGTACGGTGAACTCTACAAGACAGATGACACCAATAAATGGCATCAGTGGAAAGGAGTGAATTACAAAACAGATGAAGTCACGAACTCATAGACAGATGATGAAGGAGGGCACTGCATAACAGATGAAGCCATCTACTGTCATCAACAGATAAAAGGGTGGTCTACAAGACAGTTGACACCATTAAACGTCATCAGTAGAAAGGAGTGGATTACAAAACAGATGAAGTCACGAACACATAGACAGGTGATGAAGGAGGGCACTGCATAACATAACAAGCCATCTACTGTCATCAGTAAATAATAGGTGTAGGGTGGTCGACAAAACAGATGACACCATTAAATGTCACAAGTGAACAGGAATGGGTTACAACACAGATGAAGTCACGAACTCATTGACAGGTGATGACGGAGGGTACTGCATAACAGAAGAAGCCATCTACTGCCATCAGTAGACAAAAGGTGAAGGGTGGTCTACAACAAGACAGATGACACCATTATATATCATCAGTGGAAAGGAGTGGATTACAAAACAGATGAAGTCACCAACTCATGCACAGGTGATGAAGGAGGGCACTGCATAACAGAAGTAGCCATCTACTGTCATCAGTAGATAAAAGGTGAAGAGTGGTCTACAAGACAGATGACACGGTGACACCATTAAATGTCACTATTAGAAAGGAGTAAATTACAAAACACATGAAGTCACGAACTCATAGACAGGTTACAGGTGATGAAGGAGGGCATTGCATAACAGAAAAGGCCATCTACTTTCATCAGTCAGAAGATAAAAAGTGTAGAGTGGTCTACAAGACAGATGAAACCATTAAATGTCATCAGTAGAAAGGAGTGGATTACAAAACAGATGAAGTCACGAACTCATAGACAGGGGATGAAGGAGGGCACAGAAGTAGCCATCTACTATCATCAGTAGATCAAAAGTGTAAGGTGGTCTACAAGACAGATGGCACCATTAAATGCCACCAGTAGAAAGGAGTGGATTACAAAACAGATGAAGTCACGATCTCATATACAGATGATGAAGGAGGGCACTGCATAACAGATGAAGCCATCTACTGTCCTCAGTAAATAAAAAGTGTACGGTGATCTCTACAAGACAGATGACACCAATAAATGGCATCAGTGGAAAGGAGCGGATTGCGAAACAAATGAAGTCACAAACACATAGACAGGTGATGAAGGAGGACACTGCATAACAGATGAAGCCATGTACTGTCATCAGTAGATAAAATGTGAAGGGTGGTCTACAAGACAGATGACACCAATAAATGGCATCAGTAGAAAGGAGCGGATTGCGAAACAAATGAAGTCACGAACACAGACAGGTGATGAAGGAGGACACTGCATAACAGATGAAGCCATCTACTCTCACCAGTAGATAAAATGTGAAGGGTGGTCTACAAGAGAGATGACACCAATAAATGGCATCAGTAGAAAGGAGTGGCTTACGAAACAGATGAAGTCACGAACTCATAGACAGGTGATGGAGGAGGGCACTGCATAACAGATGAAGCCATCTACTGTCATCAGTAGATAAAAGGTGAAGGGTGGTCTACATGACAGCTGACACCATTACATGGCATCAGTGGAAAGGAGTGGATTACAAAACAGATGAAGTCACGAACTCCCACACAGGTGATGAAGGAGGACACTGCATAACAGAAGAAGCCATCTATTGTCATCAGTAAATAAAAAGTGTAATGTGATCTCTACAAGACAGATGACACCAATAAATGGCATCAGTGGAAAGGAGTGGATTACAAAACAGATGAAGTCACGAACTCATAGACAGATGATGAAGGAGGGCACTGCATAACAGATGAAGCCATCTACTGTCATCAACAGATAAAAGGGTGGTCTACAAGACAGTTGACACCATTAAACGTCATCAGTAGAAAGGAGTGGCTTACAAAATAGATGAAGTCACGAACTCATAGACAGGTGATGAAGGAGGGCAATGCACAACATAAGAAGCCATCTACTGTCACCAGTAAATAATAGGTGTAGGGTGGTCTACAAAACAGATGACACCATTAAATGTCATAAGTAGAAAGGAATTGGTTACAACACAGATGAAGTCACGAACTCATTGACAGGTGATGACGGAGGGTACTGCATAACAGAAGAAGCCATCTACTGCCATCAGTAGACAAAAGGTGAAGGGTGGTCTACAAGACAGATGACACCATTATCATCAGTGGAAAGGAGTGGATTACAAAACAGATGAAGTCACGAACTCATGCACAGGTGATGAAGGAGGGCACTGCATAACAGAAGAAGCCATCTACTGTCATCAGTAGATAAAAGGTGAAGGGTGGTCTACAAGACAGATGACACCACTACATGTCATCAGTAGAAACGAGTGGCTTATAAAACAGATGAAGTCCAAACTCATAGACAGATGACAAAGGAGGTCACTGCATAACAGAATAAGAAGCCATCTACTGACATCAGTAGATAAAAGGTGTAGGATGATCTACAAGACATAAAACACCATTGAATGGCATCAGTAGAAAGGAGTGAACTACAAAACAGAAGAAGTCACGAACACACAGACAGGTTATGAAGGAGGGCACTGCATAACAAAAGAAGCCATCTACTGTCATCAGTAGATAAAAAGTGTAGGGTGGTCTACAAGACAGATGACACCATTAAATGTCATCAGTAGAAAGGAGTGGATTACAAAACAGATGAAATCACGAACTCATAGACAGGTTACAGGTGATGAAGGACGGTACTGCATAACAGAAGAAGCCATCAACTGTCAACAGTAGATAAAATATGTTGGATGGTCTACAAGACAGATGACACCATTAAATGTCATCAGTGGAAAGGAGTGGATTACAAAACAGATGAAGCAATAAAATGACCATGATTTGTCAATAGTAAATAGGAGGTGGATTACAAAACAGATGGAGTCATGATCTGTCATCAGTAAATAGGTGATGAAGGAATGGACATCATAACACACGAAGCCATGAACAATCATCAGTAGCCAGGAGATGAAGGAGCATACTTCTAAATATTTGCAGCAATGAACTGTCATCAGTAAATAGGCAATGAAGGAGAGAACTACAAACCATATGACGCTATGAACTGTAATCAATGCATAGGAGATAACAAATGCATTACAAAACAGATCAAGCCATGAACTGTCAACAGATGAAACCACGAACAGAGTAAAAAGGAATTGCATTACAAAACAAACGAAAAAACAACTGTCATCAGTAGATAGGAGATAAATGGGTGGACTACAAAAGAGATGGAGTCATGAACTGTCAATAGATAAGAATGAAGAGTATTCTAAATAACAGACGAGGGCGTAAACAGTCATAGTATAAGTAGCTAAAGGAGTGAACTACAGAGCAGATAGAGTCAAAACTTTCATCAGTAGATACTTTACCACCAATACAGCTATGAACTCTCATCGATAGTTAGAAGAATGATTGTACTACATAGCAGAAGAATCCGTGAATAATCAACAATAGATAAAATATGAAAGGGTGGACTACAAAACAGATGAAGCCATGAACTGTCATAAAAAAATAATAGATGATGAATGGACTAAAAACAAATCAAGTCTTAACTGGTATCAGTAGATATGAGATGAATGCGTCGTCCACATAACAGATGAAGCCACAAACTGTCATCAGTAAATAGAACATGTAAGGGTAGTCTACAAGACAGCGGACGCCATCAACAGTCATCGGTATATAGGAGTGAAATACAAACCAGATGAAACCATAAACTGAAGATGAAGCAATGGATTACAAGCTGATGAAGCCATCAACTGTCATCAACAGATAGAAGACAAAGAAGTGGACAATATAACAGATGATTGCCACGGCAGTAACATTTCACCCGTAGTGTGTATATGAGTCACTAAAGGCGAAATATTATTCCAATGTCCATCATCAATACTGTTATTCCAATGCACATCATCAATACCAGCACACAATTGTGTATGCCACCAGCTTAGGCGATGAAGTTATAGTTCACAAAACAGGTAAGAGCCACAATATACACCTAATACAAAAACCCTGACCAGGCGCTTTGAAATTAGCTAATCCAGAATCAATCAACAGCCCAAAACCCCGAGATATACATTTCACGAGCAAATTACTTCTCATACAAATCAAGTGAATTATGTTGATGTTATAACTCTTCAATCGACCACACCTACCAAAACGATTGTTGCACTATAGCGGGTTTCAATGGTTACCCATTACATCAAGGATTACATACAAACTCATGTTGTTCACCTTCAAAAGTTTTCATGGCCTTCTTCCTATATACCTGACAAACTTTCTCACTCCGTACATACAAAATAGACCTAACCTGAGGTCAGGTGATGACAAATTACTTCTCACAATCCCTCGCACGAAGCGTGCTCTTGGAGACAAAGCCTTCTACGCTATTGCTCCACGTCTATGGAACTCTCTACCTGCCTCACTCCGCAATTGTTCTACTATTCATAAGTTCAAAAAGGCTCTCAAATTTCATCTGTTTCCTAAGCATTAATCCCCGCCTCACGGATTCCATTCTGTTTTTTAGCTTTGTATATTGTGCTGTCATATTTTGTGTATGTATAGGCCCTTTTTACTTTGTACAGTATAATAATATGTTGCAATAAGTTTGAGTGTTTTTTGTGTATTTTAAGATTTTACTATTTTGTACAGCGCTTTGACCACTTTTGATTAGGCGCTTAATAAATGCTGCTTTATATTATATTTATATTATAGTGTGTGATTACACATTGAAAAGGTATGAGCACCGACTCCCTGTCAATGCCTGCTAAAGTGCTAACCATTCATCCCCAAACCTGACAGCACACACTGGATAATGCATATGTGATGCAAATCAATGATATCCCAATACGAACCCAAATGTTGCTATTACTTGTGTTTATTGAACACATCATAACTTCATAACACTCTTTATGAAAGAGGTATTAAACTACGCAACATAAATTTGCCAATTTCATTCAAACCTCAGATTTTTAGTACCCATTATCAGTTAGTAAGATCGAATAAAAAAATACGCATTTTTAAATTCGTGCGGCGAATTCATGGAGGCCGCCATTTTTAAAATCATGTCATTATAGTTGCTGCTAATAACGCCTTTTCTTGAATGTAGTGGCCAGTTTACCATTAAATAAACTAAATTTGACTTAAACTCGATTCCAGATGATATTTTGTGCGTTCAATTGACCCCGAAAAACAAATGACGTTATTTTTAATGACAAAACCACCTCTTACACGAACGAATTTGTTACTTTTTTGGGCTTTAAAATCACTTTTACTCCTTTTTCCTTCTATAGATTTTGCTTGCCGTAGGTGAAAAGTTTGTAAATACATTGAACTATCGGATTCACAAGTTTAAACATACCCCAAATTAATAGAATTTCCCCGAAGCAAAAAAAACACTTTAATTGCTATATACTTAACTGTGTACATCCGGGACACTAATATACTTTTAAAACAAAATGGCGGCCCCCATAGTCGGACACGAATTTAAAAATTCGCATATTTTAATTCGATCTTACTGACTGATTATAGAGTTTGGATTAGCCAACATAGAAGCACCTGGTCGTGGACTTTTTGTGCTAAGTGTACACTCATTCTCTTACATGTTTGTATTGCTATCGCTATATCACATCTAATTGCTTCCACCCTTCAAATACAAATGCTTAAGAATCAATATTTAAAAATTCAACAAATCAGATGCACATTTGTGATACCTAAATGTAGTGCATTATATAATCACTTATATCTCCCAAAAAATATGTCAACAAGCAGCAATTAACTAAAACTTTGACTGAGTCATCGACAGCCATCGACAACCAACAAAATAGACCCAGTTAGGTTTTGTCCAAAATAATACAAACCTTCAAATCCAACAACCGCAAAATCCGAGAACCGCGAAAGCCGAGAACCGCTTAGTTTATCATAGATTGGGCCCTATGCCAATTGAAAGTGCCACTAAATACATATTAAAATGCCATGGACTTTTTATACTTTTGGGTGTGAAAAGTCCACTGCACTTGCATTGGAGGGCGAAGGTACATTTGGGAGAAAAACTAAATACCTTTACAATATACCGTAAGGCGATGAGAAAAACGGGCAAATGGACATCTCAGGTAGGCTCGGTCGGGCGGGCGTGCGTTTGTTCTTCAAAATCTTGGTGAAATGTTGGGTGATTTTCAACAGTGTTCAAAAGTAAACAGAAAATAGACGTTTCAAAAAGTTTCAATATTTCAATTTTATATTTCTTATGTAGTTATATTTTCCCATTATTATCAACAGTATGTGAGATTGCAGACAAGAACTGTCAAATTGTCTATGATTTAAACCAGAATTGTTGGAACATCGTTGATGGCGTGCCAGTTGGTGGAGTTGGCCTCTTCAACTTCTACTACGATGCCTGCGTAGGTTAGTAAATTTATATCAATAACGGTTTACGTCTAGTCTGTTTATCATATAATCGAGTGCATTTTTTTTCGGAACGCCACCCTCCCGTGGAGTGGGGGTGTGTTTTTCAAGTCTATGTTACGGAAAAGATATATGTCCATCATCAAAAATAGCCACCTCCTCTTTGAAGCTCGCTGTCCCCCAATGAGCCCGTTGTTGTACAATGTGACACCTCAAGACGCCACTATAATACAGTTACAATTCCTGTTACTCATTCACTACTTTTTATTTGTCACCCAAATACTTCACTTGTTAAAAATGTTGCTTATCATCCTAACACCAAATTAGCTTTCGTAACTCAAATCTGCACATTCAAGATCACATTTTGAACGGATAATCCAATTGCAAAGAGTACCAACATTTCAGATTTCGTACGCGTCACTGAAAAATCTGTGTTTTCCACCAAATGACCAACTTTTTAATTAACCAATGACGGACCCACAATTATTAACTAGATCTGTAAACACTTTAAGGATCTCCTGAGGTAAAAAGGTTGTCATACGGGTTTGACGGTAATCATATGTGACTTTTGCATATTTCACTTTATATTGTCCATTGAATTAATGTATGAAGTCAAGTCCTGTGATAATTTTGTCTTAAACGGCTATACCGCAAACTCACTTGCGTATTTGCTATTATGAGTGTGCATAACTTACTTAATTAGCCTCCTTTTATTAGGGCATACAGCATTTTCACCTTCAACTTCTACAAGATACTTTAATAAGAACAAGCTACTATTACAAACACCTTACTATTAGGAGACTGAAAACAACACCTGATCTTTGGACGGAATTACCTCTCAGATATGTTTTACCGTTCTAGCAGTGTTTTTTCACAAAATGTGATACGATCTGTTAACTTTTTCATATTGGATTTTTCTACGATCGCTACAAACAAAGTTCTGAGTGAATGATGATTGTGATGTCATAAAAAGCTACAAAACAAGAAATCATGAAAACAGGCCAAAAAAGAGACATAGTTCAATAGAATAACATTATTAGGTTAATAAGAAAAGTGACTTGAGTAAGTTTTTGAAGGCGACATTTCATAAAAATGATGACACGTACAAAGTTTTGGACATTAATGTTTAAACATTTTACCCGTAATCCCTAGTTCACATTTAAGGTTCTCACAGATCGCATCACAAATGTTCGTGATTGTATTTGTAACATGTTAACACTATTTGCCAATCACTTTTAAAATTAGTTTATTTTGGTTTTAAAATTGTTGATTTATTTGTGTAATTTTGCATTTGTTTTCAAATGTTTTAATTTCTCTTGAAATTCAACAATTTTGTACAGTAAATTAATAAAACAAATCGTGTGCAATTGTTCCTAATAAAGAAAATCAAAATGATATTCGAAAAATGTGGGTCAGTCAGGCCCGAGAACAGGGTATGTTATTTTTCTCGTCTGCATTTTCATGATAGTTTTGATGATAATATATTGTACCAAACACATTTTGTCACCTAAGGTTGGTTATCGACAATTCCTCGACTCCGAACCTTTCAGTTTTCTGGTTCTATCACTCAGCCCAAAGCCGTTGGATTTACTGTTCTGAATGGCAACCCTAACAGCTTTGACCCCAACGATTTGACAGACAAGAAGATCGGATTTGGTCGAGGATTCTTTGGAGACCCGGACTGTGTCGCCAAGCAAGGAGACACTATAACCGTAAGCACTTAGCTCGGGGATGGGGAGGTGCTCATTATGTATTGACGCGGGTGGGGGATTACGGTTAGGGTTAGGGCACGCCACGTACCCATACTTAGGGTCGTTTTACCTACAGTACGGCTGATTGACTGTTTTTTGTTCATGAATTTCGCAAAAACGAAAATGTTGTAGGGACTTATCAATATACATTAAAACTCATGTTTTTGGATTTATTGCCAAGAAGGCAAATTTAGGCGACACATTCCCGTTACCCACAGGAAGTTGTTAAAGTTGAAAGGAAACGGGTTTTTACATAATAATAAGAATCAGTTATTTATCCAAACAATAAATGATTGACGACAAAACAGCAAATTAATACTCTAATAGCACCATTCTGACTCACTCATTACACATTTACACACAAACTGCCAATTATATAAATTAGATTGTCAACACTTCAAATCTGATAAAGTATAGGCTATACGTATTTCACATGAATTTACAATACTCTTAGGTCCCTGACTCTCGATTGAAACTGAATCGAAACAGTCAATTTCCTTTGCTGATATCGATTAAAATGACACCAAAATCATGATTGTACGACGCACAAATATAGAAAATGTTTCACTTAAAACATCACTAATCAACCAAGTTGATGATTAGTTTCGACGCTAGTTTTAAACGTGCGAGGTATGGTCAGTTTAAGAGAGAACCAAAGAGGCAATTATGATACTAGTGAATGTATATATATCGACAGCAATTGACTTTACTGGTATGAAAAGATAAACCAATAATGAAATGAAAAATATATCTAGTAAGATTTATGAATACATTTGTTGTTAATGTTATTTGTTTCAAATGCGTAATCGATAATTCAAAATATTCCATGAGTTGACGATAATTTTGTGGTCTTTGAAGGTATCTTTTTGAATACGCGCGCCTTTCCTGTACTTTTAAAGTCTGAACTTGTGCGCGGGTTTTAACTATCAAATATTAAAATTGTTTGTTTTTTACCAACTCGGAAGCCGTCAAGATCCTCTGCTTGTAACTGCCTGGCCAAGTCACTATCCATGTGGTATCCTGGTAATCACGCGAATTTCATCAAATGCTTGTCCTCGCAATCTTTCCCGCGCTAATGACTTCCGCAATGGGTGCTTACCAATCTGTGATAAATCTTTATTTATAAAATCGACCAAACGATAGAAATAAACCTAGACCCATTACTTTCGCACTCGATACATATATAGTGGTGCATCTCCAGGTGCGTCCATGGAAGGTTTCGAATTTCCATTCCACAACATCCTTGAGCGCATCCTTATATTGACGTGTTATTATATGTTACAGGGCTCCGACCTCTCTGAAGATCAAATCATGTATTACGCAAGCCAAGACGAAATGAAATCAGCTCTCCGTAATGGTGATGTGAGTAAAATGTTATTCTAGAATTTAGAGTTTGTTTTCTAATCAGTGGACCACGTAGTTAGCAGTCAGCTGTAGAACGGAGCCCCGTTTTAATTGAGGGCGCTCTATATAGTAACGTACTGCCGTCATTTTTTTACACGGCGATTCATAAAGTGACGGAAGTCCGTCGCCCGCCGGAATACGAACAAAAAAACACTTTTCAATAGAGGGCGGGCTTGGGAACGGGACAGCGTTTCCAAGGGAACGGCCTCACGTCACAGTAATTTTCAAAATTAAAAAAAATACGATTTTGCCGATTTTTAACAACGAAATAACTCTCTTATCACAGATATAACCGTTACAAAGGCATCACTTTCGAATACTATTGGGCTTATATTTAATGTAAACATTATCACATTTACCCTAAAAATTCTTAAAATTGGTGTAATCTCGTCTAGAAAATGGTGGTCTCATCGCAGCAAACCGGTCAAAAGGACATAATTTTAGCTTATGGGATTGTCCATGAAACTCAGAGTAGCGATAATATTCCGGAAGGTATATACCTCTGAATTTTTATAAGCTCTACCGTTTACGGTATAGAGCACTTTGTTCAATGGCTAGTCTAACCAGAAACGGTTGTCAATACCTATTTACGTATTTACATATTTAAATATTTACTTATTTACTTATTTATTTATTTACTTATTTACTTATTTACTTATTTACTTATTTACTTATTTACTTATTTACTTATTTACTTATTTACCTATTTACCTATTTACTTATCTACTTATTTACTTATTTACTTATTTAATTATTTACGTATTTACTTATTTACGTATTTGCGTGTTTACGTATTTACGTATTTGCATATTTACGTATTTACGTATTTACTTATTTGCTTTAAATACTTATTTACTTATTTACTTATTAACATTTTAACTTTTTTTACTTAATTACTTATTTACTTATTTACTTATCTCTCTTCTTAAATTACAATGCACACAGGTTGATGCCGTTTTTGAAATCGGATATCAGTTCGAACAACAAGAGTTTGATTTTCTCAACGAAGACTCACCAATATATTGCGCTGTCGGTGGGAACTCTATGATGTCGAGGAAAGATAACGGACTGAATTCCTGGTTTGACCCTGCTTTTCAAGAATTGTTTGCCTCCGATAAGTACCAGGAGATATGTGATCGAATCGAGGAAGAACATGGTAAGATTTTACAGTGTGTCCCACGCAAATTGGCTCTGAAAAGCAGAAAGCTATGACACCTAAACATCGATAAGCCAAAAGAAACGAATTGCACGGAAACACCTTCAAAGCAACGGGACATCTCCATCAATCCGCCAATAATGTCGCTATACCCGCAAGACCTGATCGTTGCACTGTTCATAAAACTAGCTTCATGCCCTGTTCAACATTTTCACCAATGCAATGTAGAATTTCGTACACGCGTAGGCTATTTACTGTTCGAACTCGTAACATTTAACCGCCATGCGTACTTCACGGCATTTCTGTGACTGCGTGGATACTATAGTAAGTTTACTTTTTTGTGGACTTAGTAAATATATTTATTTGTATAATTGATCAAATTCTATTATTTTCTTTCTAACCAACAGGTGATCTACCGGGCGGAAACCGTGGTGACCTCTGCATACTGTAGACAACATCTGAGATTTACAGATTGGCAACTGATCGAGAGTTGTTTGGCTTTAGGACGAGAATTAACTATTCTACCACAGCACAGAACACCCAACGAACTATCTTGAAATTTCCTACAATTACGTCGTATAGTCAATGTAGAAGATATACATTGGTTCACGGCTGCTACTGCATAATAGTTAACACCGGAGAAAAAGAAAGTCCACACACATATAACATGGCTTTGAATCAGATCATCGCGTGATCATGATATTATTGGTATACACCTTTGAAGAAATATTTTCGCTACGTTTCGATAAGCAATATTGTTGAAGATTGGTTACGATTTGTGAAAAGATACGCAGTTCCAAATGTCACATTTATTAACGATTACGCACCATATTGCATCACTACATACAGAAGGCGCTCTGTAATCGGAGCTTTGTAAATTATATGCACGTGATTTTTAGGCGGGATATTTGATTCGAATCTTGGCATGCATGTATAAGAGCTTACGTAAATCTTGATTCAGGATTGGCTCATAGAACGTATAAATATTGCACAATTCATAATAACCATACTTACTATTCTATCAACGTGTAGATAACTTACTATTGTATCAACGTGTAGATAATATTTTATATTTAAATTGATACCACTTATATTATCATAATATTATCATATTCAAAGTTATGACTGAATCTGATTATAGATCCTCTGAGTAGTTAATAATAATAATAAGTGTGGATTTTTTGTTGTTGCGGTGTTTATGAAAGATATAGACTTTATTATCGTTATCGCCATGGTTACGCCGGAATAAGACTAATTCTGTTTTTGTTGTTGATCTTGCACTTTATTTCTTATTTCATTTTAAAATATCATATAGCATACATGTAATTGGTTACTACGGTGTTTCCGGGTCTTTGTTATACCTGTATTGTAACTATATTCAATAACTAATATCTTAATATACTTGCAAAATAATATAATAAATCGACTTTTCTTATTTCTTGAGTAAACATAAAAAAGCACAAAGCAACTGACACATATCAGGGATACTATTTTGTTTGAAAAATCAGTCCGGGCGAATTCACAGATCTGGAAGAAAACAAAAAACAAATATGGTAACCAGGCGCGTGTCCATGGTGGTGGGCTTTGGGGGCCCAAACCCCCGGGTCCCCAGAGGAAAAATGAGAGAGAGGGGAGAGCGGGGGAGGAGAGGGCCGGGGAGATAAGGGATGGAATGGGGCAGTAGGGGAGAGGAGGAGCAGGAGAGGAGGGGGTGGGGGGAGAGAGGAGGAGGGGAGAGGAGGAGGGGAGGAGAGGACGGGAGGGAAGGGCGGGAGGGAAGGTAGCAACTATTAGTATCTCCCACTCTTTCCGGCTCTAAACCGTCTCAGTGTTGTATAACAAATGTAAATATTAATATCAAGGAGTGTGTTAGGTCATTCAGAAAAGCTTAAACCCATCAGCTCGGACCCTGAATCCCCGCCAACGGCATTCTCCCACCACCAGTAAACCAGGGGCCCAGTAGGCCACCCCCCCCCCCCCCCCCCCCTCCTTGACAAAAGAGTAAAAAACAAAAAGGAAGTACATTAAGGAGGAAGAGGAGAAGGAGGATGAAGGGTAAGGAGCATAGACAGTGCGATCGGGGATAGGGTTGCCCCATAATGCCCCCCTCAAAATAAAAGTCTCAATGTTTAATTATTCAAGCTTAACAATATGTTTCAGGGACGTTTATTGAACTATTTCATTTAGAAACTGGAAATGTTTGCGCGCTTCGAACGATTTAGTTTCATTGTTTTATTATTCAAGCTAAATAAACCAGATGGCTTCAGGATCTTTTTTGTTGACCTATTTAGTGTAGAAATAGTCATTTTCTGCGCACTTCGCGCGAATTAGTTTCAATTTTTAATTATTCATGCTTAACAAGATAGTTACAGAATACAATATCCAATGTTTGCACGCCTCGCGCGTATTAGTGTCAATGTTTTATTATTCAAGCTTACCAAACAATAGCTTTAGGGACGTTTTTCTGGTCCTTTTTAGTGTTAAAATAGCCAATTTCTGAACGCTTCGTGCGGATTAGTTTCAATGTATTATTATTTAAGCTTAAACAAGATGGCTTCAGAACCGTGACCGACTTCGACAAAAATAAAAATTAACATGAACTGGTATTTTAAGTTCGATCCACACCTGCTTAAAAAAGGGCCTTTGTCACTCTGTCGCGTACAGAGCCAGACGGTTTTGGAAATGTGGGGTGGGTGTACATTCGTGTAAGTTGTCATTCGTTCTTGACATAATTGGCATAAGTTGTATTCGTTAGCAGTTGGTAGGGGTTTGCAGAGGTACGCTGGGGTTCATGTTTGAGTGGCTGACAACCTAGTGATCAATACGCTATACGTTTTGAGCATTAGTTTGCTGTGTGAACGTTTCGCACGTTGGGTGTAGGTGTCTTACTAATGGGGCCCTCACATGTATCCGTGTGAGCTGAGCGGCCTCTTACCGTGTGGAAAATGGGTGCGGACGGCTGCACACACGGTGGGCCGTTTCCCGTCCATTGAACACGTTCAGGGGACTTTGCCGGCCACCGGAGATTTGAACATGCTCAAAACTCCTGGCGGGTGAGTAAAAGCGGCGGCGAACGATAGGAGCCCGGTATGAAGACGGTATAAGGACGGCGCACCCGTTCGCACCCGTTTCACACACGTTTCGCACCCGTTTTGCGCCGATTCGCAGGGCGTTGATGGACGGTAGTGGACGTCGACCATCTTAGCGACGCGGGCTGCGAATGGCCGCATGCAGCCTGGTAACCGTTCGCGGAACGGACTCTCAGCAGGCATGTTGCAACTCTCTAAATGTAAAAGAGCTAAAACTCACTCTTTCGAGAGCTTTAGGAGGGACAGCTCTTTTTTGGAGTGAAGTTCACTCTTAAAAGAGCGATCACTCTAAAAAGAGTTAAAATCACTTTAAAAAGAGTGGAAATCACTCTTAAAAGAGTTAAAAATCAATCTGAAAAGAGTGAACTTCACTTCCTAGAAGAGCCGTCCCTCCTAGAGCTCTCAAGAGAGTGAGGTTTAGTTCTTTTACATTTAGAGTGTATTATAGATGTTGGTCGTACGAATTCCGGAATGCAAATGAAGCGGCGAGCTTGAGCGCTCAGCTTAAAAAGGGCGGTTTGATGATATAATGAAGAAGTTTCGGCCGGTACCCAGGCGTTCCGACCGATTAGGAACCGGTATGGAGGTGGTATGCACACGGTGAGGACACGGTGAGAACGGTAAGCTAGACCTGTATGAGGCCGGTGAGCCCGGTACCAGTCCGATGAGAACCCAGTACAGACCCGGTGTAGAGCGGTATGGACCGAGAACCGGTGAGGAGGTGTTATTCACCCGGTGAGAACGGTAAGCTAGAAATGTATGAGGACGGTGAGCCCGGTACACGACCGGTGAGGACCCGGTAAAGACCCTGTATATAACGTTATGGACCCGGTGGCCACAACAAAAAATTAATGCGCCCGTTGACAATTTTTAGTGATTGTTTGGACTCTGTTGTTTTTCTATTAGACGGTAAGGTGGCCGCCTACCATTACCGCCCTGCGAACGGGCGCGAAACGGGTGTGCCGTCTTTATACCGTCCTCAGACTGGGCTCTCACCGTTTGCCGCCGCTTTTACTCACCCGGCAGGAGTTTTGAGCATGTTCAAACTTCCTGCCGGGCGCGGATGGCCGGCAATGTCCCCGGCAACGTGTTCAACGGACGGGAAACGGCCCACCGTGTGACATCACCGTGTGCCTCCGTCTGCACCAATTTGTCACACGGTAATGGGCCGGCCAGCTCACACGGATACATGTAAGTACAAATGTATTTTACAGAGATTCCCGGAATGTGAGCGAAGCGGCGAGCTTGAGGGCTCAGCTTATACAGGGCAGTTTGATGACGTTATCAAGGCGGTTCGGTCGGTACCCAAGCGTTTCGGCCGGTGAGGACCTGGTGAGGAGGTGGTATGAGCCCGGTTGCGGGAGACGAATAGTTGATGCCGGCTGCGAACAATGTAATGGATAATGGTCTATCGTGCTAAACCTGTACGAAATGTAATTGGTCAAATTATTGCCGTACATCGTTGTCTGTCTTTCTCAATATAACATTGTGTCGTGATAAAAGACAATCAACATTCAATTCAACATTTTCGGAATTTAATATAAGTCCTATGACACAACGTTGACCGATTTAATCTTGCTAACTGGTGAGTTTTTCAATAAATCTGTCCACTATGTTCATTTACTATCTATATCAAGAGTGTTCAAGTTGTTCTCGTGTGTAATGATATCATACACATAGAAAACAATTATGTAACAAAATGCACAATCTGTGTAAAAATAGAACACCTTAATAGTTGTATACATATTTTGCACAGGAGTTATCAATATGATACAGACTAGGTATTTGTTACATATGTGTTTTGTAACTTTTACATAATTATTAAGTAGTTCTATAT
This sequence comes from Ophiura sarsii, assembly GCA_035610835.1. Lineage (NCBI taxonomy): Eukaryota > Metazoa > Echinodermata > Ophiuroidea > Amphilepidida > Ophiuridae > Ophiura > Ophiura sarsii. The sequence goes on along the minus strand of CM069459.1, from coordinate 44,941,027 downwards.
TTACCTTCAATTATGTAAACATTTTCTTTCAGTGACGTTACAAGAGTATTCATATGATGCATGTTAACTAGAGTTTGACGAGAAAAAAAATCAGGAGAAGCGAAATTAGTTACCGGACCAGTTAGAATTATGTATATTTGAACAATAACACCAACATAATTTATCGTACACAACAAATCACTGAATGTAATAAGTCTGCATAACCTAGCTTTGTAATCAAATTTTCCTAAGAATTGCACATAAAGCATTTACTTAGACACAATGGACTATTGTATTTGAAATCCATACCATATCCATACATTTCAAATGAAATCAATGCAGGTTACCCGGTTAAAAGTTCACATTCCATGTCCATAAATAGTATTAACCATGAGATAAATCAACAGATCACGCATGTAAATCATTATTGGTCCCAACGTAGTCAAAGCTACAGCAGTCCCATCGTCTGTCTCCCAAGTAAATCTTTGAACACGTTATCACTCATCATGCTCATGGCTAGGCTAGGATTAAGTGTCGCTGCATTGTGTTTTGCTGTCTGCCTGCTACCAGGAATTCTTTCAGAGAAAAGTAAGTTACCTTTTGAAGAATGAAATATCTTGTCAAACGTATTTTAAACCTTTTCAAGTATTCTTTTCTACATTTTAAAATTAAGTCAATGTTGATATTTTATTTGTATTCATGGTGGTTACAAACACTGATCACACTTATAAACCAGCTTTTAATCATAATAGTATGAACTACTTTTAAAGATGGCTGACCCGATCAAATTAGGCTCGTGTATAAAAGTTGTGCTCATCCGTTTGAATCGACTCTCAAAAACTACCCTTAACGTGGATTGTCAAATAAGGAACAAGTGACCCTTAACAAGGATTATAGCTCGATTAATCATGGAGTTTAGACTGAAATTAACGTACAAAGTTATTGTATATTTCAATTTTGTTAATAAATGTGTCTAGGCCCTAAGCATTTTGGCCTGTTTTTACAATGATTACACGTGACTTTCGGCCTAATCAACTCTTAGCGCGGATTCAGGCTGAACAAAACACAATTTTTTTCTTTGAAATTGGCGATGTTGATACCCTTAACAGTTTAGCACGGGCCTGCGCCCTTAGCACGGGCCCGTATTGTGGTAGAAAAACACACACCCTTAATCCGCATTTTCGTGCACGCGGATGATTACAACATTATACCGGGGCGTCATATGCAACAGTTATTAAACTGATATCTATTTTGTTAGTGTATACACTACACGGTTGACTGTTGTGTATTTATCGTTTTTATCCAAACATGGCATAGATCACACCTTGTACGAGTATTTTGTGTGCGCTTATTCTATGTTTAATTCATTTTTTTGTAACTTCAAAAATTCCAGCGATCCACTAACCGGTGAAGTCAAGGGATACTATGTTGATGTATTAGATTCTGGTAAGTTATTGATGACGTTTGAAATTATAATTGATAGGTTCTACTTTTTACTTTATTTCGCAAGTACCGTGCACTGTTTACACTCTGAGGTGATAACGGTACACTGCACTTTCATTGTTAGGCGAAGGTGTATCCTTGAGAGAACTACTTTGGAACTGTGTTCATCAATCGAGTTGCATCGTACATCACATTATGACATTTAAACACTAAAAACAACCATGTCAATGACTACCAAACAAATCTCTCAAATAACACCTTACAATAACCTTAATTGCGTTAATTATGTGAAGAAAAAACAAACATACGAGTATATACCTACTCTGGTAGTTGTCACTTCAATATGATTACAAAACAAAATCACCGTTATATGTCAGACCATTTCAACAGATCGTTACGATATGACGAGTTATTCATACGTGACGAATTTGTACCAAAATGTAAGTTTAAAAATCTTTGTTGTTTTATTGCACAGCAATTTTCATTGCTTGTCCCAGTGCATTTCCGTTTGTTTTTGGTTTTTTTGTTATTTATCTGTTTTATCGCGTTATTCTCCCTTGTTATTACCTGTTTCCCCACACCCTGTTGGTATATCTTGCTTTTACTCTTAGCAAAATGTAAGTTGTTAATTCGTACATCATAACCAATGTTATGATTCTAAATCGCATTGCTGATTCATTTATAATTTTTGAAAGGTTTGGTATTGTGTGCATCTTAGCGAAAGGACTGTTTGTTCCCTACCCTACCCGTCCACTAATAAAGTAAAAACATGAAGAACATTTGATACAAACACACGAACAAGCTTAACCTTTATCATCAACAGTATGTGAGATTGCAGACAAGAACTGTCAAATTGTGTATGATGTACAATCAAATTGTTGGGACAACGTTGATGGCATACCAGTTGGTGGATTTGGCCTGTTCAACTTCTACTACGATGCCTGCGTAGGTCAGTAGATTTAAACAAGTCTGTATATCAAGATACAGTTTCCGTTTATCATGTAACGATGGTAACCGAGTGCATGCTTTCTGTTGGCAACTATACTATGTTACCCAATATGTCTCTCATCAATATTAAGACCCCTCCTGATAGTTAAGACTCACTTAAAATGGACAAAATGCAAATGTTCCAAATGTGGCCCTCTATCTAAATATGTGAACACTGTTTAAAGACAGCTGTTTGTCATATTAATATACATAGACACAATTGTTGCCACATTTGACTATAGATATTTACGAAATTACAAACTGCCCATGTGAAATATCTGACGATAAAAGAAACCCTGTTCCACGTTCGGGGTTTTTTGTTGTTGGTTTTTTAAAGTTTTTTATTTAGTTTTTTAGTTTTTCCCCCATAAAAATGATCGTAAAGTCTAACAAATCTGTAAAAATCTTGCCGTATTTTGACTAGTCAAACCATATTTGGGTCGGTATTCATTTGCACGTGCACATTTCACCGATCAATAACAAAAAAATGGGTCGGCTGGGCCCGTAGAAAAGGTTTCTTTGTTTCGCCGCCTTATGCCGCTAAGTGGGATCAACGTACTAAATGAGTCTTCTTTGTGGGGGTGTAGCATTGTCACCTACAAGATAGCCTATGTTATAAGAAAAAAGGTACTTTTCCAAACACCTTACCATTAGATGTCAACACAAAATTAAAAATAGGCGGAATTAGAAATAGGCGGATTCTAGAATTTGTTGGTAATTTGTTCGACCATTCCATAAAAAATCAACCATTCCATAAAAAATCATGTTTTGATTCTTTCAAAAGGTCATATTCCATTTTCAAATTATAGAAAGATTTAGTAACATTTAGTTTGAAATTGTGTACAATGCATGCAAACAGTTTGTAGAATGTTGCACCTATTTAAAAATGATATTTGAAAAATGTGTCTCGGTCGGACGGTACAACAGATTATGTCCCTGTTGCAATTTCTCTTTTGTGATAATAACATTCAACAAACAAATATTATCATCTTTTTAGGTTGGTTACCGACAAATCCTCGACTCCGAACCTTCCAGTTTACTGATTCTTTCAATCAGAACAAAGTATCCGGATTTTCTGTTCTGGCTGGCAACCCTGGCAGCTTTGACCCTACCGATTTGACAGGCAAACAGATCGGGTTTATCCGAGGATTTTTCGCAGATCCAGCATGTGTCGCCATGCAAGGAGACGCTATGACCGTAAGCATATAGGGGTGTTGGTGAGGAGGGGTTGGGGGAGGGGGTGGGTGTTGTCACTCACATCATTTCTAAGAAATGAATGATGTGATCGTGTCGGTGTGTGTTTTCTTTGGTTTCAATGCTCGCGATTTTGGAGCCATATAGATGGTGTTTCTACCTCAAAACGGCTGATTTGGCCGTGTTTTTTTTTCTTCTTCTAACTTTCGTGATACGGGACCTATGTTTAGAGATTTTTCAGTATCAAATCAAACCCATGTTTATGGCCATGGATTTCTTCCAAAAAGCATATCCTCGTAACCTACGGGGCAAAGGTGTAAAGTTAAACATAAAATACAATGTGATTTATAATGACCAAACGCAACGATGCAAATCTCAAATACATTTACATCGATGAAAATGTGTATTATGGAATGATATTTTACCTTGTACTCATTTTACCGTTTATTTCATTATCAAATACTGTACTACAAAATTGAACTCGATTTCAAGTATACCCATGCATTCACGGATATACAATGTAAGCGTAATGTTTGAGTATGTTAAGGTATGGATCTGTATTTATTCATTGGCAATGATGTGTTTTGAGAAATTAAACCGCCCATTAAATAGAAGAGAAAAGTAATCCATTTTAGCGGTTCTCTGATATGGATAATTGATGAGCTACTGTACATTCATATTTCATAATCACTCTCGTCCTTGAAGCTTTAGAAGTGTATTCATAAATAATCGCCGTACTGATTTAAAAAAACCACATAAGCTACTCACCAAACTTCTCGAGTATAACATTATAATGGACTCATTATAGCTACACATTAAACGTAACATTATAATACATCTCTGCCCATCCACAATAACCTTAACGTTGTCCTTATATTTTACATTTTGTATTTCATTTACAGGGCTCAGACCTCTCTGAAGATCAAATCATTTACTTCACAGACGTCAACGACGCCAAAAAAGCTCTGCTTAACGATGACGTGAGTTTTTTATTTAGTTTTGTTTATGTATGTTTATGTATTTATCTTAATTTGACCATTGTGTTACACTACCACTATATTTTTTTCTGTATAAGAGACCCGTTTTTCAAGTGTAACCCACAGGATGACAACCATACACCCAAACAATATTTATGTTTTAACACTATATGTTGCAATCTCTCTTCTTAAACTACCACACATAGATCGAGTGCGTGTTTTCCAACGAGGACGACTTCACAGATCAGGAACAGTTTGAAGTTCTTAACGGCGACTCGCCAATATTTTGCACTGTCGGAGGAGCCGCCATGATGATGAGGAAAGATAACGGACTGAAGTACTGGTTTGACCCTGCTCTTCAAGAATTGTTGGCCTCCGATAAGTACCAGGAGATATGTGAACGAATCGAGGAAGAACATGGTAAGATTTTACCGTATGTCCCACGCAGATCGGGCACTGGTTTTTTTGCACGGAAACAACTTTCAAGACCCGGGAAAAAAAATCCAACAGTCAACTAATAACGTCTATATCCCATTGTTGGATTGCAAGACCTTATTGTTGCGCTGTTTATCTTTTACGCGCACTTACCGGCATTCCTGTTTGTGTACCCGGATGCGATTTTTTGTTTCGTAACCAAGCCAGCTAATTGTATCGTTGGATCCAATTACTTGTTGCAATTTTGCAATCATGCAAATAACCTCGACTTACACATGTTTCAACTTTGTATAAATGTCAAACAAATTTGCACACATTTCTGCCGTAACGAGATTCGAACCAGATATCTTTAGTTTATGAGACGTTTGCTCTAACCATTAGACCACGAGGTGTTGATTGACTTTTTCGAATTTGAATCGATATGAACTTACACTGAATACAGCCAATCTGTTTACACTTATATATAATACAATAATATGCGTAAGTCAAATTTGTATAGTCTACAGTAAATTATCAGTGAATCGCGCACTAACTACGATGCGGTAATGTCTCGCTTGGTTACTAAAATATATGTTGCTACACGGATACTAAACCTAGTTTGTCTTCACTCTAACAACGTATTTAGGAATTAAAAACAAAACATGTCAAGAATGTCGAAACATGTTTTATTTCTAAACACACAGCGATTCGAATTTGAATCGATACGAACTTACACTGAATAAAGCCAATCTGTTTACACTTTATATATAATACAATAATATGCGTAAGTCAAATTTGTATAGCCTACAATAAATTATCAGTGAACCGCGCACTAGCTACGATGCGGTAATGCCTCGCTTGGTTACTAAAATATATGTTGCTACACGGATACTAAACCTAGTTTGTCTTCACTCTAACAACGTGTTTAGGAAATAAACACAAAACATGTCAAGAATGTCGAAACATGTTTTATTTCTAAACACACACAGCGATTCGAATTTGAATCGATATGAACTTACACTGAATAAAGCCAATCTGTTTACACTTATATATAATACAATAATATGCGTAAGTCAAATTTGTATAGTCTACAGTAAATTATCAGTGAATCGCGCACTAACTACGATGCGGTAATGCCTCGCTTGGTTACTAAAATATATGTTGCTACACGGATACTAAACGTAGTTTGTCTTCACTCTAACAACGTATTTAGGAATTAAAAACAAAACATGTCAAGAATGTCGAAACATGTTTTATTTCTAAACACACAGCGATTCGAATTTGAATCGATACGAACTTACACTGAATAAAGCCAATCTGTTTACACTTTATATATAATACAATAATATGCGTAAGTCAAATTTGTATAGCCTACAATAAATTATCAGTGAACCGCGCACTAGCTACGATGCGGTAATGCCTCGCTTGGTTACTAAAATATATGTTGCTACACGGATACTAAACCTAGTTTGTCTTCACTCTAACAACGTGTTTAGGAAATAAACACAAAACATGTCAAGAATGTCGAAACATGTTTTATTTCTAAACACACACAGCGATTCGAATTTGAATCGATATGAACTTACACTGAATAAAGCCAATCTGTTTACACTTATATATAATACAATAATATGCGTAAGTCAAATTTGTATAGCCTACAATAAATTATCAGTGAACCGCGCACTAGCTACGATGCGGTAATGCCTCGCTTGGTTACTAAAATATATGTTGCTACACGGATACTAAACCTAGTTTGTCTTCACTCTAACAACGTGTTTAGGAAATAAACACAAAACATGTCAAGAATGTCGAAACATGTTTTATTTCTAAACACACACAGCGATTCGAATTTGAATCGATATGAACTTACACTGAATAAAGCCAATCTGTTTACACTTATATATAATACAATAATATGCGTAAGTCAAATTTGTATAGCCTACAATAAATTATCAGTGAACCGCGCACTAGCTACGATGCGGTAATGCCTCGCTTGGTTACTAAAATATATGTTGCTACACGGATACTAAACCTAGTTTGTCTTCACTCTAACAACGTGTTTAGGAAATAAACACAAAACATGTCAAGAATGTCGAAACATGTTTTATTTCTAAACACACACAGCGATTCGAATTTGAATCGATATGAACTTACACTGAATAAAGCCAATCTGTTTACACTTATATATAATACAATAATATGCGTAAGTCAAATTTGTATAGCCTACAATAAATTATCAGTGAACCGCGCACTAGCTACGATGCGGTAATGCCTCGCTTGATTACTAAAATATATATTGCTACCCGGATGCTAAACGTAGTTTGTCTTCATTCTAACAACGTGTTTAGGAATTAAACACAAAACATGTCAAGAATGTCGAAACATGTTTTATTTCTAAACACCAGTCACTCATTGTACAAAATGTACACAAAATGTATTAAGAACATTTACATTGTATGTTTGAGCGTGAGTCTTTCGAGTTTAAAAATCATTAAGAAATTCTGGACAAGTTTTGTTTTTAATTACTAAACATACTTGTTACAGTGTATGTGTGCATTAACAATCATGCGCGCGATCATCAGGTGCGATTGTTGAAATACGCTCTAAACATCGCTATGAATTATAGTCTTGGCTGCATTTCCATTTTGGCATATAATACGGGTACAATGTTTATAAATCTGGTATATTTGGCTTTAATATTCAAATGCCACTTATTGAAAGATGTAAAAGTGTAAAAAGATGTAAAAAAGTGTAAAAAATGCGAGTTATACAATTTGTAAGGTGGCAATCCCCTCTACCTTCGGACTTTGACGGCTTACCTTATGGTAAGGTGGTATAACCCACCCTCACCTTTTCTTGTCAAAATGAGCGCAAAGGATGTAAACTAATTACCTAGATTGTTGTTATATTTAATACAATTAAAACAAAGAGGGTTTGCGCGCAATAGTTTTAAAAAATGCCTCAGATAATCAACATACGCAACGCGTTAGGGATACCTTCCACGTGATGTATTACAATCGGCAATGGGTGAATAACTTTGCGCGAATGCAATTGATTGTACATACAGCCACTGGATTTATAGATTCATTACGGGGCTGTGATTCAATATGCACGATAAGGGGGTGTGGACTCTCAGGTACAGCCTCCGTAAAACTGCCGTAACTTTTTTATTATTCATTTAATCTATATAAAAGTATACATTTTCTTGGAGGATAAGGTTCAACGAATCCAACCATGAACATGAAATTTACCATTTTGGAATTTTTTTTATAAAAAATATGTTTTTTGACCCATTTTAGGTTCGTGCACGATAACTCAAATTATATTTTGTCAAATGTTGTCATACTAGTTTTATTATAATCCTAATAAAATTCCCTAGGAGGCGTTTTTTTATGATCTTATTTATTGTTTTAATTATAGACCCAAAAGTGCCAAAAAAACGTGATTTTGTTTTAGCTCCAAAATCTTGAAAAATGGCACTTTTTGGTCTATTAACCCCCCTTAATCATTCATTGTGAGTTTATTGGATCTTTTCACTTGTTTTAAAGTTTCCTTTTCGCGTTTTTGTATTATAATTAATGTTTAATCGTTTGTAATGGGTGAGGTCGATAGGACTCCGAATGGGGGTGATTTTGACTCCGTACATCAACGAACACGTTGACTATATTTACAAGTTGGTCGAAGATAAGTCTTCGTGTGGACGGTCATTTAATTCAACTGTCGACATATTGGGCATTTTTACTCAACTGTTGAACATATTGGGCATTTTTACTCAACTGTTGAACTGTTGCATAGTTGCTCAACGTTGAGTAAACGTTTTACTCAACATTTTAGCAGAGTAGTTATGGGATTAAACGGACTAAATGGTTATCATCGACGGCGAGTTATATTTGAAAATAACGGCCTGTATGAAGATGACTTTGATTTCATAATACGACACCTCATTCATAATCGAATGGATATTTTTAAAATTATGCCAATAATCACTTTCATTGTCACCCTCTGTACATGTTTTCTATTGAATATTCTTTGTATTGAATATAATTATCTGTATAATTGATCATATTATATTATTTTCCTTCCAACCAACAGGTGATCGATCTGGGAAAAACCGTGACGAAATCTGCGTGGTGTAGGCAAAATCTACAATTTACAAATGCAACTAATCGGGAGACAGTAGAACGCAAGGCACTTATCCCAACGAATTATTGTAATATCCTATAATTATAGTAAATGTAGAAAATAGATATTGGTTTCACGGATGCTGCTACCCTAGCAAATAATAGTAAACACCGCAGAAAAAAAGAGTACACGCACATTCAAGCGGTTGTCGTATATTCAGAGTTGTGTATATCAATTCAAGTCAACATTAATTGTAGGATTGTTCTAGCCATTAGAAACCAAGACAGGGTTCACTTCTAGGCGTTAATATTGCAATTCTCATGTTTTCACGAGACTATGGGTTCAAAGTACTCACCCGGTATTGGCTTGATTCAGATAACCTCTGTGCTCTTCCCTTCCCAAATGTCATATTTGTATTATAATGACGCACCATGTATTGCATCATTGATTATATGCACAGGATGTTTACATGGCGGACTGTTCGATTCGAATCTCGCACGCATGCATCTTAGTGTGCGTAAGGCTAGATTTGAGACTGCTTGGGTTTGTTTACACGGTCGGTCCATACTGATACACGCTTGAATCCGGTGACATTAAAACGTTGTAAATATTGCATAATTCTTGTAGCAAATACGGTATCAACATGAAAAACAAGATTATTTCAAAGATGTGTATGTGTATATATTATATTGCCATGGTTACGACGGAATAAACTAGTTGGTGTTGATGTTGCGCTTTATTTTATTTTCATAATTTAAAATAAAATTAATGTAATTGGTTACTATCGTGTTTTCGAGTCTTGATTATACTACATAATGCAGTGGGTGTAATCTGATATGGTAAAACAGGCCTTTAATAGTGCAATTTTCTTTCATTCCAGTAAATGAATTGAATTGAAATGAAATGATATTGATTTGAATTTGAATTGAATTGATTTAAATTGAATTTGAATTTGAATTTGAATTGAATTTGAATTGAATTGATTTAAATTTAATTTGAATTTGAATTTGAATTAGAATTTGAATTTGAAATTGAATTTGAATTGAATTGAATTAATTGGAATTTTGATTTGAATTAAATTGAATTACGTTGACACGCCTTATTTGCTCTCTTTGTACACGTTCTGATACGCGTTCTGATGTGACAGTGTCGCCAAGGCATAACATCAAACATCCACTTTGGTCGGATCATGGTGATTATGTAATGCTGTCAAACTCTTCAGTAATCCACAGTACAGTATGATTCTACTGGTACTGTATGCATTGTTATGGATTTGATGCGGCTGTAAACACTATTCAAAATCTTGCACGTCCCTGAAACACGAACGCGTACATTGCCGATGACGTAAACTGCTTGATTTAAACTTATATCCAAGCAAGGCTCAAGATAAGCGGGCGCTGGGCGATTTTACCCCTCGATCCTTCTGCCACAGCGCCCGATGATGCGGAAAAATAAATAACCAAGCGCTGATATTTTGTCCAAACCAGCGCCCGTTGACTATCGGGAAGCTTGCCCCCAATACATCAAATTTCGTATTTACAATGCTGCCACGCTTGATTTAATATTAAAAAAAAGTTAGCTCCCGATAGACTGGAAGTACATGTAGCTCCCGGTTCTCAATAAATCAATAAATCCCATGATCCGGGCGCTACTTTAGAAGAAAAAAAAGTAGCTCCCGGTAAAAAAACCTGTTATCTTGAGCCTTGTATCCAAGGTTGCTGATAGAACAATAATTAGTTTTTACATTTCACGTCTAAGATATTCACGATGGGCCTTTTGTTAAATAAAATAAACACACGTACAATTTCGACTAACGTAGCATTCTAGATCTTTGAGGTATACATACTATATATACCTGGAAATAACATAATTAATACCGTTTACCCATTGACCTCGACATTACAGCTACTATACAGCAATTTAAGTGGCACACATCCCCTAATATTTGCAATGGTTGATGCATGGTATTCCGACTCTTCGAAACTCGCAGCTACTAGCTACGGGAACAATATGACTGGGACTTGCAGCCACACCTTTAAGATAGCGGAAATGAGGGAAGGCAAACATTTCGTGAATGCTACCGAACGCTCGAGGTAGTACTGATCATGGACAGTATAATTACTCTTCATTCACTCCATCATTATTATATTACAGTGAACGTTTGCTTCCCTTGTCATCGTCAAACATAATATGCCCTATTCATGGTTGTATATCAACGTGGATTGTCTAGTCTTATATAGAATTATTTCGAGCAAAACAAAGAATATCGTTTGCTTGTTAGCCATAAAGAGTGAGTCAGAAATAACGGGCACTTTTGTCCACAATAGCGCCACAATTAAATTAGGCATGCATATTCAAAACCAATGATAGCGCTATGAAGACCTATAATGTGGCTTTCATTAAAAAGGAGAAGCTTTAAAACTATCGACCATTTCGTTATAATGTTCACAGTCCGCCATTTTGGAGGAAAGCCTGAAATTGGTGCCATTTTGGAGGAAAGCCTGAAATTGGTGACAAAAAGTGTTTATGCCACTAAGTAAGTGGCAACATTATTTTTGCACAATAACGTATTTATATTCCCTCGTAAGTTCCTTTTTGTGTTGACCGTATGACAAACTTACACGAAAGTACGCCTACATTTCCAAAATGTCAGGCACACGTTAGCTATATTCATATGTGACAGGGCTTTACGCGGCGAAGTTGAAGTAACTGAACGTGAATGTGTATATCTCCGTTCAAAATTGTGAGATTTCGTATTTAATAGATAGATGGTACAGCAAACTATGACTAGAACCAGCATCGTTTTTGTGTTTAACAAGCAGCGGGCTGGTATGAAGCTTGTCTGATATTACTCCGTTTGTTTCGGTGTCGTATATACACTTGATAACAAAAATTGCTGATGACAACGTTTGCAAAATCTGAACCTTCTAGGTCTTTGCACATAAGCTGGGCAAACGTTTACTTCCAATCCGGGCGTTCGATGCTTTAATTTTGTTTTTGCGCGCAGTGACGTCACGTTACATGTACAGCATTTACGATCGCGAGTCGGGATCCTTTTAGCTATGAAGACATGGGTTAAGGCGTCAGTGGTCAATGACTGAACTGGTTGCGGGAGATGATTAGTGGAAGCCTTCTGCAAACAATGGAATGGATAATGATCCATCATGCTATACCTGTACGAAGTGTAATTGGGTACATTATGGCCGGCCAGCGTTGCCTGTCTTTCTTAATATTTCATTGTGTCGTGATAAAAGACAACCAACATTCAATTCAACATATTAGGATTTTAACATAAGTCCTATCACACAACGTGGCGCCGATTTAATCTGCAAACTGGTGAGTTTTTTCCCAGTTACTATCTATTTTAAGGGTGTTGTACTCACGTGTATTTATACACCTATACAAATTAACGTACAGCATAAATCACTCTATGTAATATGTCTGCATACAAAGATTAGCTTGTAATCATATTTGGCACATTAATCATTTATTGCTACGTTGGTGACGTTAGACAAATTAGGCTATTGTATTTGAAATCCATACCATATCCATATATTTTAAAGTGACTACCGACAGACACAGTATGAATGTATTCCTTTGTATCAATTACAGCTACGTTGATGACGTAAGTCACGTTAGGCTATTGTATTTGAAATCCATACCATATCCATATATTTTAAAGTGACTATTGACAAACACACTATGAATGTATTCCTTTGTATTAACCATGATATATATAAACAGATCACGCATATATATTATTAATGGACCCAACCTAGTCAAAGCTACAATAGTTCCATCGTCTGTCTCCCAAGTGAATCTTACAAAAGGTTATCACTCATGGCTATGCATGGATTAAGTGTCGCGGCATTGTGCCTTGCTTTCTGCCTGCTACAAGGAATTTTGTCAGAGAAATGTAAGTAACATTTTAAAGAAAACAAATATCTTGTCAAACTTATTTTAACACTTTTCAAGTATTTACTTCCATATTTTGAAATTAAGTCAATGTTGATATTTTGTTTGTATTCACGCTGGTTACTGATCACACTTGTAAACCAGCTTTTAATCATAAAAGTAGGGTTTACTTAAAAACTGGTGACCCGATCAAATTACTTTTTCAGAGATTTTGGTATCAGAATAAAGCCCATTTTAGTGTCAATACTTCTGAGGAGGCATGAGAGATGTTTCATGTTGATGCTATAATACCTGAACAGGTTCTTAAATACTTTGGTATTGTATTATTTGGCATTATTTTAGGTTTGGCCAGCTAAAATGTTAAGGAAAACCGTTGAATAACGCATTATATTGCTGCCAATTGTCACAAAAGCTGCCAAAAAAGCTGCCAATTGGCAGCTTTTAACGATTGTTATTATTTTGACTAGGACAAATAAAAGTATTGTCGAATCATTGTATTTATGAACGAATTTTGGGAGGAAAAAATAACAACATTTGTCAAAAGCTGCCAAATTGGCAGCTTTGAATGCTGCCAATTGATAGCTTTGTGACAGAAGCTGCCAATTGGCAACAATAACATATAGATTTTAACGTTTTGTTGTTATTTTGGCCAATGAAAATCAATAAATCACCAACTAATACAATCAGAACCTGTTATAGGCAACATTTGAAAGGCATTTTTGAGTCGCCGAAGGCTGACTATATAGTTTCGTTATGTCATTTTTAGAGTAGTTGCTCCAGCCAAATTTGGTAGCCCAATGACGCGCAATGCAGCAACGCTAAATTTTACATAGAAGCTGCACGTAAGAGCTTTCTAATCGGTTTCTAAAATCACCAAAACGTAGGTGCGTGGCCCAAAATATGGAGTTTGCAGCGCTTGTTGGAAAAATGAATGCAATAGATAGGTAGAATAGAGATAGCGAAGTTTCCGAAGTTTGGACGAAATTGAAATCAGCCAGGAAAGTAGTGTAATCGATGGTTCAATTGTGATTTTATACGATGTTTTTTAGGGGAAATTGCGCGACGAGCCATTTTGTTTCTATTTCCATAGACAACCCACCCCGACCCCGACGTCGCGGCATGGCGCAAAATATGGAATTAGCCGTGCTTGTTAGAATAGAAAATGATATATTTAGATAGAATAGAGTTTTCTAAAGGGTACCGTGGTTTGGTCGAGATTCAATTCGTCCATGAAAGTGGTGTAATCGATGGTTCAATTGTGAATTTGTAGCATGTTTTGAGGAGAAACTGCGTGACGAACCATTTGTTTCTATTTCTGAACACACCCAACACGTATGCGTGGCCCAAAATATGGAGTTTTAAGTACTTGTTAGAATGAAAAATGCAATAGATAGGTGAAATAGGATTATATAAGTATCCCGTTCTTTGGACGAAATTTAAATCATTCGGGAAAGTAGTGCAATCGATGGTTCAATGGACTCTAATTGTGGATTGTTAGCGTGTTTTGTGAATAAAATGGCGTATTGGGCAGCTCCGGTTGGTAAATTGGAAAGAGTGCAACAGTCCGCGCTGCTCACTGTGTGCATGGGTGGACCGCTGCAAAGCTCTTATAGTCTCTTACACCGAAGGTTAGTTAGTTAGGTATTAGGCCCGATACAGCGTGTGTTTGCGTTAAGTTCATCATGCTTGTGACATGACGAAACCGGAAATTATGGGGGTGCAAATTGGCCACTTGAGATTGCTTGACAATCCATTGTTGAATCCCATAATTATGGTGGATTTGACCACCTAGGTATGTGTATAGGTCAATGAACCTGCTATTGATTATTATAGTGAACTATGTTTGAATTTTGGTGTTTATAGAGATAAGACATGGAATTGCAAGTTGTTGGCAATGGCAGATTCTTTTCTGTATTTGTATTCAAGTTTGATTTAACCTTTTGATTTAATAGTGCATTGATTCCTGGATAATTAGGACACTATCAAACAAAATTGATCCCAATTTTGAGATCACTGTCACCGATGTTTTATTATGAATTTGGAATAACTTTAGATTTTGATTGTGTTGAAATGAAAGGTAGATCTAAATTATTGAAATGATGACAACTTCTCCCAAGGTTGTTTATGACATAGTTAAATAAACGTGGAATGATCCAAATATCATTAAGTCCAAGTAAGTAAATAAAGCAGTTTTAATGGTCCCCTCGGGCACCATTTTCAGGACTTCT
>CM069459.1:44864004-44925668 GCA_035610835.1 Ophiura sarsii | reverse complement strand
TCTCAAAAACTACCTTTAACGTGGATTCTCAACTAAGAAACAAGTGACCCTTAACAAGAGGTATAGATCGATGAATCATAGCAATTATGGATTTTAGACTGAAATTAACATACAAAGTTATTGCATAATTCAATTTTGTTAGTACATTTGTTTAGGCCCTAAGCATTTTGGCTGTTTTACACTGATTATGCATGACTTTCGGCCTTACTCAACCCTTAGCGCGTATTCAGGCTGAATAAAACACCCTTTTTGTCTGAAATTGGCGATGTTGATACCCTTAGCACGGGACCGCGCCCTTAACACTGGCACGTGTTGTTGTCGAAAACACACACCCTTAATCCGCGTTTTCGTGCATGCGGATGATTACAACAGTATACCTGTGCATCACATCCAACAGTTATTAAACTGATATCTAAAGTGCTCAACAAAAAAAAGTCATACACTTTGTTTTGGTCCTTTAAAGTAATTTTCGATTATTTTTTGACCAAACAGACTAGATAGACATTTAGATGAATCTTTCCGGAACAATTTGATACCAAATTTGCCACCTAACAACAAAGATAAAACATGATTATCACCATTTAAAGAAAATTGGTCACTTTTCAAAAGTCACATTTTCAACGCACGCAAGCCGCGAGAAAATGCTATGCGTGGCATATGAATGGCCGGCAATGTAATGGATATTGATTACACAGGGCAACTGCGTGTTGGGTAGTGCCTGAGCGAGCGGGCTATTTGATTATGAACAGGTAACATGTGGTCTTTTCTTCCCGCGTAGTGTATTGAAAATGTGACTTTTGAAAAGTGACTAATTTTCTTTAAATGGTGCTAATCATGGTTTATCTTTGTTGTTAGGGGACAACTTTGGTATCAAATTGTTTCGGAAAGATTCATCTAAATGCCTATCTATTCTGTTTGGTTAAAAGATAATAGACAGTTACTATAAAGGACCAAAACAAAGTGCATGACTTTCTGTTGTTGAGCACTTTATTTTGTTTAGTGTATACATGTAGATGGTGTGACCGGTGACGTAGTGCCCGGCGGTTTGCGTGCGCACCTATAGGAAATGTGCTTTAATTCACACTTGATTGATCATTACTTACAATGCTTACGGTGTAATAGTGCAGTAGTCTTGGTCTGCATCCCTAAGCACAGTGAGAGACCAGGCACTAAATCTGGTTGCCCGGCGGTATGCGTACGCACCGGGCATGTGCTTTTAAAATTGGCGCTCAGTGATGTGTGTTTTGCTTTCGAATAGTATGTATGCAGTAGTCATGGACTAGTACCTCTAGCATGTCTTTAGACCAGGCGCTAATCAATTTGTAAACACTACTGATGTAAACAACGGTCACCTCATCTATACAATACACGGTTGACTGTTGTGTATTTATTGTTTTTATCCAAACATGGCATAGATCACACATTGTACCAATATTTTGTGTGTGCTTATTCTATGGTATTCATTTTTTTTATCTTAACAAAATTCCAGAGATCCACTAACTGGTGAGGTCAAGGGATACTATGTTGATGTATTAGACTCTGGTAGGTTATTGGTGACGTTTGAAATAATAATTGATATGTTCTACTTTTTAATTAATTTCGCAAATACCGTGCACTTTTTACAGGTGATCACGGTACACTGCACTTCCATTGTTAGGCGAAGGTGTATCGTTGAAAGAAGGTCATATCAAGGAGAATAGCTAAGGAGAATACACTTGATTTACAATACAACACTGATACGGCCTCAAGAACCGCCACGCCAATCCAGTTAAATTAGACCACGTTGCAGTGGCCCGCTTGAAACTAATAGAGTATAAGGTATGACTTCTTCTGTGCGTAATCCAAAAGAGGTAATTAGTCTTACTCATTTAATAGTTCGGTGCAATACAGTTATAACAGACTTTGCACCAGTCTAATGAAATCAGCGCGAAAACGAAGTCACGTATTTGTACACGGAGTCCAATTTTATTTTTCATTGTTTAAATGCTAATCGCTTCATTGTTTTAATTTATTAATTAATTAATAAGTATGGGGATCATCAACGCGTACGAAATGTGATGCTTGAATCACTCCATACTAAATATATCAACGACTATGCCAAAACAGTTAGTCTAGTGTAGCATAGTGCCCACGCTCTAGTGCTTCCACGGAGGAATCCCGGGTTCAATTTCTCAACCAACTATATATCATTATATATGGCTGTTATTTGTAACCGTATCTGAACAAAAGAAAATCTATATATGATATGTTTTATAGTATTATGGGATAAACGCTGAAGCTACAGTGCAACAGAGCATAAATTTCCAAAAGTGCATGTTATTGAAATTAAGCTCTAATTTAAAAAGTAAGATATAAGACAAGAAGACATTATCATATTATAGAATACAGCTTGGTAAAGTCAATGTCATAGAAAAAAAAATAGTTTGACCTTAGTTGCATATAATTAGCATACTATAAAGAAATCCATGATTGCTTTTTGTAATTTCCAGCAATGCCATTAACACCAAATTCACAGGATATAAAGTTCCCATCATTGTCAACAATTCTGTCTGAGAAAAAGTTAAACATTGTTTTTACTTTTTGAAAAAAGCCCAAATCTGTCTTAATTAAGCTTAATTAATGACCAAACTCGTGAGAGTATTACTATGTATCCAAACCAGACTTGCAAGGTATCAAATTAAAGGTAAAGATGTGCTCAGAACAATGGTCTGAGCAGATAATTTCATATCCCTTTAGTATTTAAAATATTTTCTTCCAAGCATTTGGTATATTTTTAAAACCACAAATGGTGTTTTTGTATTTTCCTCATGAATTTAACATGCAATAAACACTATAATCACAGAGAAAGATGTTTATGGTTAGCCACACAAATCTGTCAAGCCATTCGTTAACATGTTTGCTGTGTAATTAATTTATGCGCATAGTTAATACAATAATTAGGCGTTAAATGGAATAATTTTGAACCACTTTTTGTATGCCCAATTAAGTTATGTAAGGTTTCAAATTAATCCTTAAATTATGCTTAATAAAATGGTCAAGCCACATTTCTCAATTTCGTTTGTCTTTTTCTGTAATATTGATCAAAACTTTAGATACATTAATTTTGCAACTTTTCTTACAATAACAATAACAATGTATTTCATACAACTCTACAACTGTGCACAGACTTGACAAAAGTAATATTAATATTGTCCTTCCATGCACGCAAACAATAGAAGCAATCTTCGAGGACATGCTCACGCTAGGGGACCAATGCTTTGAAATCCGCGCTACAAGAAATGCCCTTCAGCAGTGTGCAGTGTGCAGTCAAGGGTTGTAAGCATGATGGTGTATGTTACTTTAGGTGGGGTGTGCTGACATGCAAGGCTGTATATACAGGTATCACCATAAGGCCTGTAGTAAGTCTAAATAGTCAAGGCCATAAAAGCCAGTAGCCAGTAGCTGGTTGGATTAGAGTGTATGGATAATCAGGTATTGACCAATCAGAAATGAGGTTTAATAAGAAATGTAACACTGCTGATAATCATACAAAGACGACACAGAGAACTTTAAAACAAAGCTATTTTGATTATATATGATACACATACTAAGGAATGACATTTTCATGGCTGTACAACACTCAGAAGGTACTATATTTATAATTTAATAGTTGGTAATGTATGCTCTGTTGCACTGTAATGCGGTATAGTGATGGTAAACAATTTGATGATGTGATTGCCGACGCAATGTATAAATCATATTCAAATTGGGAACCAGGACGATGCAGGGGGTAATTCTCAAGCAGCCGAAAGTCAATGGTTTTCTCTATTGTTCTCAGTATTAAGCCGATCCCGTCTGTGTTAAGAATTGTTTCAATCAGATTTGCACGTTGTATCGGAGTCACATCCGCCGAGAATCTCAGTAGCAGGGGCCTGGTCATATGTCAAAAGTTGGTGTAAAAAAAGTTACACTTTGTAAATTGAGAGAAAATTCACCAATTTTTATTTAAATTCACATAACTTTTATTGTATACCAGAAATGTAAATACCAAGTCATATTATACATTAATTATACATGGTGTAACCTTATAAAACACATTTTACTAGTTTTTATATCCCAGGTTTTTTTTTTTTCCTTAGAAAAAAAGTATAGTAGTAAGAAGGAAGGATATAGGGCTTTCAGTTAAAAAAAAAAAGGAAATCGACCAATCGTCCTCCGTTAAAATATACAGTGTGGCCAACATCATGTATATAATTAAAAAAAACAATGCTTTATAGATAATTGTTTTTTTCTATTTTCAATTATGGGGCAGTAATTATGTTCTGAACCGTTGGGTTGGATACCTACATGTAGATGAAGAAAGACAATTATAGCAGAATTTAGTTGACAGCAATTTGATATACAGGGTGATCAAAATGAAGAGTAGAACAATTCAAAGAGAAGAAACCTCTAAAGTCTATAAATAACTTTGGAGTTGATAACCGCATGATTGCTGTGCTGGAGTAGACTATTTCAGATCTATACATTTCAGATCATAAAACAAGCTGGATACCATCTTGGTGTCAGGGTGTCAATACAAATATAACTAAATGGCGAATTGTATGATTAATGATCATTTTTCTTAACACACATTTTGAAAAACAAAATTATAAATGCACCTTGCATCAAGTAAGTTTCTAATCATACATGTATACAACATTTCATTGTAACCATCGCAACTTTTGCAATATATCAATTAGTCTTGATTTAATTATTTAATGAATTAATCAATAGTGATAAATAATAAGAATACAATTTAATTGTTGCATTCAATTATAGTAAGTTCAGAAACAACAATTAATCTGATAACCGATGTGGAATATTACTTAAATATGTTTTAACACACATAATCCTGTTAAATGCGCCTTCAAAAATGAGCTAATTAGCACTTAATTAAGCAATTAATTAATTAGATTTTAGGTGAAAAATGATATATTAACAGATAGGTGTGTTATTGATTGTAATGCCTGTGCAGTTTGAGATGCCTATGAGTAATAGTTATCAACTTTAAAGAAGACACTGTTTTGACCGTTTTGCGTGTAATCTATATGGCAGCCCCCACCACCATCAACAGTATGTGAGCTTGCAGGCATGAACTTGAAACACTAACAATTGAAAGTGCCACTAGCTATGTATTAAAATGACATGGAATTGTTATACTTTTTTTCTGAGAAAATTCCACTGCACCTGCATTGGTGGGCGAGGTACATTTGGGAGAAAACTAATTTGGATCATTTAAACACTAAAAACAACCATATCTACGAATAAAATCACATTAACAAAACCTTAAGGCGATGAGAAAAACGGGCAAATGGACATCTCAGGTAGGGTCGGTTTGGTGGGCGTGTGTTTGTTCTTCAAAATCTGGGTTAAATGTTGGGTGGTTTTCAACAGTGTTCGAAAGTAAACAAAAAAATAGACGTTTCTAAAATGTTCAATATTTCAATTGTATATTTCTTATATAATTATATGTTCCCCTTATCATCAACAGTATGTGAGATTGCAGACAAGAACTGCCAAATTGTCTATGATTTTACCCAGAATTGTTGGGACATCGTTGATGGCGTACTAATTGGTGGAGTTGGCCTGTTCAACTTCTACTACGATGCCTGCGTAGGTCAGTAGACTTAAACAAGTCTGTATATGAAGAGTTTTGTTGCAAAAGGGCCACCAGACCACTCCAATATGTTACTGATTTTGCATTATTGAATTTGTGGCAAGTCCATGAAATTATTCAAATTATTGTAAGGCTGTGTTCATTACTGTTTCTATGACTTGGATTAATGCATCCATGCACGCCAACTGAGGCACCAACAATACAAGCCACATTCCACATTAAATGAATAGCCATCCATTCAATATTGCAAAATGAGTAACAGGTAGAAATGGATGTAGGCCCTTTTGCAAAACAGCTTTTCATGTGAAGAGCTCTATTTCAAAAGGAATCAACTCCACTTTTTGTCGAAATTAATTTAGGTGCAGAACATGAAATATAGTTACGAAATACACCTTTTACACTTTGTTCTACATTTTTAGCATGTTCGGGTCAACAGTTATGGCCCTCGGAAATTTCTGGAAATGTATGGGATTATTGTTTTTAAAATTGCACACAAACAGAAGTGTTGTTATTTCAAAAAAATGTGCCAAATTGTCCAAATTTTCAGTTTTTTCAAGAAAAAAACAAAATTTCATAATTTAAAAAGTTGAAGAGGTATTTGAATGCGGTTTTCTGTTTTCAATGTGATTTGATAATGTCTTTCAGGTGTACTTAATTTGAAAATAACGTTTGTTTAGTAAAGTGTTTTTTGAAAATTGGTCGAAACAGTTATGTTCTAAAAGGGATCAACTCCACTGGTTTTCGAAAATAAAGAATGACATAGGAAATGCAGTGGGAAAAAAATGAAATCAAACCTGTTTTTAAGCTTACACGTATAGTATCTGTCATATGGCAGAAAATTCATAATCAAAGAAGTGCAACATCCGTAATTTAAAAAACGTTGCTTTTCTCCTATTTCACTTATATGGAGTTGATCCCTTTTGGAACATAGCTCTTCATAAGATATAGTTTCCCGTCCGTTTATCCTGTAACGATGGTAACCGAGTGCATGCTTCATTTTGGCACCCAATACTATGTTACGCAATATGTCTCTCATCACTATACGTAGAAGACCAGTCTGAAACTCGCTGTCACCCACCTATCTACTTTGTGTACAGCTGTCACCCAAAGACTCCACGATTAACCAATACCCCAAAGCACGTAGATGTATTTCTTAACTTTAAATCTTTAAAATGTAAAAAGGGAGCGGATAATCAACTTGAAAAGACTACAAACTTGTCACTGAAAGACCTATCATTTTCCCCAGTCCCCGTTCCAAACGACCCAACTTTTTATTTTAATACTACCAATGAGAGACTCCCATTCACTTAGATCGATAATCGCAAGACTCACTTAAAATGGACAAAATGCTAATGTTCCAAATGTTAAACTGTAGCTAAATATGTGAACACTGTTTAAAGAGAGCTGTTTGTCATAAGAATAAAGACACTATTTTTGCCATATTTTACCACAGATATTTATGAAATTACAAATTGCCCATGTGAAATATCTGACGAAAAAAGAAGCCCTGTTCCTCGGTCGGGTTTTGTTATTTGTTGTTGTTGTGGTTTGTTTTGCTTGTGTTTACTTTTTGACTTTTTTCTCCATGAAAATGATCGTAAAGTCAAACAAATCTGTAAAGATCTTGCCATATTTTGACAAGCCAAAACATATTCGGGTCGGTATACATTGTTTTTGCACGTGCACATTTCACCGATTAATATAAAATAGGTCGGCCAGGTTTCTTTTTTTCGTCGCCATATGCAGCTAATTAGAATCAACGTACTAAATGAGTCTTCTTTGTGGGGTAGTAGCATTGTCACCTTCAAGAAAGCCTATGTTATAAGAAGAAGAAAAAACCTTTTCCTGACACCTTACCTTTAGATGTCATCACAAAAGGGGGAAAATTAAAAAGGCGGACGGACCTAGAGATTCTAGAATTTGTTGGTACATTTTTCGAAATGTTCCACCATTTCACAACAATTTGTTTTGTTTCTATAAAAATGTTGTATTCTATTTTCAAATTATTGAAAGATTTGGTAACATTTAGTTTGACATCATGTACAATGCTGCAATCAGTTTGTAGAATGTTTCACCTATTTTAAAATGATATCGGAACAATGTGTGTCGGACTGGCGCGCTAGAACATATTGTGTCCCTGTTGTAATTTCTCTTTTGTAATAATAACAGTTACCAGACAAATGTTGTCATCTTTTTAGGTTGGTTACCGACAAATCCTCGACTCCGAACCTTCCAGTTTACTGATTCTTTTAATCAGAACAAATTCACTGGATTTTCGGTTTGACAGCTTTGACCCTACCGATTTGACAGGCAAACAGATCGGATTTATCCGAGGATTTTTCGCAGATCCAGCATGTGTCGCCATGCAAGGAGACGCTATATCCGTAAGTATAATATAGCTCGGGGTGTTGGTGAGGACGGGTTGGGGTAGGGTGGGTTGGTGTGTGTGGTGGGGGGGGGGGGGGGGGGGGGGGGGGGAGGGTGTTTTGTCACTCACATCATTTCTGAGAAACGACTGATTTGATCGTGTCAGCGTGTGTTTTCTTTGGTTCCAATGCTCGCGTTTTTGGACCCTTATAGATGGTGTTTCTATACCTCAAAACGGCTGATTTGACTGGGTTTTTTTCTTTTTTCAGTATCAAATCATGTTTATGGATTTTTTCCAAAAAAAGCATAGCCTGACGAACACCAAGTGGCATATACTTAGGGGTTCAATAAGGTTTCGGAGTTGTTTATCTTGAATCGACAACGGTAAGACGGGTTTATTTTGCGAGGGCAGCAAGCTGCCCGAGCAAA
The DNA here is from genome assembly GCA_035610835.1 of Ophiura sarsii. Lineage (NCBI taxonomy): Eukaryota > Metazoa > Echinodermata > Ophiuroidea > Amphilepidida > Ophiuridae > Ophiura > Ophiura sarsii. The sequence goes on along the minus strand of CM069459.1, from coordinate 44,917,237 downwards.
ATAAACCCGTCTTACCGTTGTCGATTCAAGATAAACAACGACGAAGACCTTGTTGAACCCCGTTCAACAACGACCAAACATATTTACATCATTCAAATGTGAATATCGTTTTGGATAATTAATGAAAACAAGTACAAAACTTGTTTTAATAGGCTTAATTTGACATTAAAAAAATAGCTGCTCTTTAAAAATCGAGAAAAAAAAGTTTACGTTTATTATAATTAGGCCCTTATTTGGACATCGTCCGTTCCCCGTAAATGGGCGATCGAACTTCAGAATGGGCTGGGTTACAAAAGGTAAACATGAGAGAAGACAAATTATTTCGCAAGTAATTGTGAAATTAAAAATATTTTGTAAATAGCATTTTATTCACACACCACCTTTAACATTCGGAGAAAAATTAAATCAAGAATGCGTTTAATTTACACAACACATTTTGATACATGTTTATAGAATATTTGTATAAAATCAAAACACACCCCTCCGTTTCAATAGTGGTACGGTCCTGGAGATCAAAGCGAACACGTTTCGCCGCGATGATGCAAAAATTGCGATTCTCTTGCGCTGAGGTAGCGACGGTTCGGCTAAAATTGTGGCTTTAGAAGTGAACCTTTACATATGGCCCTCGCCAAGAATATTTTCCTCAGGGGTATAGCTACATTTTGGTATATAAAGCTATTTGCTAACTTTAAGGATTTCATGGCGAAATGCATTTATACGCCGAAAAAATGAACAAATTTGTGCGAACATTTTTGTTTGTTTACAATTTTGCGGTTTCCAAATAAGGTTCGCTATCCTAGTAATTTGCATATGAACAGTGGGTTTATCTCAAATCAACAACGCTTTGTTACTGTACTAAGGTATGGGGGAGTTGTTGAATTGTAACCTACGGGCAAAGGTGTTAAGTTAAAAATAAAATACAATGTGATTTATAAAGCCCAAATGCAACGGTGCAAATGTCAAATACATTTACATCGGGAAAAGAATATTTCTACGATGAAAATGTGTTTTATGGAATGATATTTTACCTTGTATTCATTTTACCTTTTATTTCATTATCAAATACTGTACTACATTCATACACTCTATGTAGTGTCTAACCAATCAGGAAGCAGGAATTACAAATACGCGGAGTACATTGAAAGTGTCCACCTTCACTCCGCGTGTGCGCCGTTGAAATCACGCAGTGCGCGTTTTGTTTTGATTCGTTGTTCAAGATTCGCGGGTTCGCCGATTTTCACTGCGGGTGTTAGCAAACTTGTTGTTAAAGTGTTTTTAGTCGTTTTACATAGATCAAAATTATGCTTAAATTGTGAATTATTATTTGTATAGTGCCGTGTATGAATTAGGTCAATGCATGCGTATGTTTTGTTTCTCGAAAAATTAGAAAAATCAATGCACTTGCGCAAATGTTGATATGCTCACAATAGCACTCCCCATTCGGGGTCGTACCATTATTCACACATCAACATCAGCGCGCGTGCATTGATTTGTCTAATTTCTCTCGAAACAGAACATACGCATTTATTGACCTATAAACATTGAATTCGATTTCAAGTATACTAGTCTAGTAGGTAGAAAGGGTTTTCCTGCACCCCCCGGAGATATACTTCTAATCGATGTCTCTATATCAGAAAAAATGCGTAAAAAATGATAAGCTATGTTAAAAAAATGTGAAAATGTCCCACGTGTCATTTTTATGCAAATTAGTGCCGCCATTACCGAAAAATCTATTTTTCAATATATCTCGGCCAATATTGCAGATAACTGAACGAATAAGGTATCTAGACCCATGTTTTGAGGGTCAAAGATCACAATAAGACTATTTTTGAAGTGACCACATGTGTCACGTGTCATTTTTATGCAAATGAGTGCCGCCATTACCGAAAAATCTATTTTTCACTATATCTCGGCCAATATTGCAGATAACTGAACAAATAAGGTGTCTAGACCCATGTTTTGAGGGTCAAAGATCACAATAAAACTATTTTGAATTGACCACATGTGCCACGTGTCATTTTTATGCAAAATAAGTGCCGCCAAAATGGCCGCCAAAAATGGTAAAATTCCATATATTGGGATATATAAACCAAAATGTATGATCAGAGTATAGTTTTAACAATGGGATGTATGTGTTAGACCACTAGCAACTCATATCTAGTATTTTTGCTTTGTTAATATACTTTAAAACCAAAATGGCCGCCAAATTAATGGCCAAAAATGGTCAAAAGTGGTCAAAATTCCATAAAATAGCATAATATCAACCAAAATGTATGATGAAAATATAAATTTAACGATGGGATATATGTGTTAGACCACTAGTTACACATATATCCTGTATTTTTGCTTTGTTAAAACGGTTCAAATCCAAAATGGCTGACAAAATGGCCCCCAAAATGATTCCCGAAGTGGCTGCAACATTTGTCAAATTCCATAAAATGGGATTATATCATCATAAATGTATGATGAAAATATAGTTTTAATGATGAAATGTATGTATTAGACCACTAGTATCTTATATCTAGTACTTTTGCTTTGTTAACATACTTAAAAATCCAAAATGGCTCCCAAAATGGTCCCAAAATTACTGAACAAATTGTTGGAATTGCATAAAATTGGATAATATCAGCCAAAATATAAGATGAAAGTATAGGTTTAACATTGTTGTGTATGTATTAGACAACTAGTAACTCATATCCAGTACATTTGCATTGTAATAACATACTTTAAAACCAAGATGACCACCAAAATGGCCGCTGTAAGTGTAAAAATAGTCTACATGTACATGAGTGTATGATAATCCGTAGCTATTGTAAGAGTGTAGTATTAGTATTACATCAAATTCACCAAATTATGTTATAAACTGCTAAGCTATTGCTTTTAGAAATAAGACTAGGCCCACCTCTTTGTGACAATTTTGATTCAGTATCACTGTCCAAAATGGCTGCCAGAATGGATAAGTTGATGTTAAATGACCTTAAACAATTGTTTTGCATTGTAAATGACCATACTATGTAATACCAATACCCTCAAATCTAATGGGACATCATTCTCTATGTCTTTGATAAAGCCTAGTAGGTGCTGTAGATTTAGTTTGAGTATTTTATATATAATATCCAAGATGCTGCAAAAGATTAAAATAACTGAGAAAGAACCCAGTATTATATAGTTTATTGTTAGTGTTACATCAGATACGACCAAATTACTATATCTACAGCATTTAATTCATCCAGTAAACGTATCTGTTTATATGACAAGGTATAATTAAACGATATAGACTCCATTTTGACAATGTGATGTTATTAAGATGGGCATTATAATGACCATTTCATTAAAATTACCTCCTAATGGTCAGTAAAACTACCCCATATACTTCAAATGGTCTAAATAGTAACCACAGGTGGCCACTAATTGATCAAATATGGATTCTATACCATTAAATCATACCTTGTCATATACAGATACGTTTACTGGATGGATTAAAATCTGTAGATATATTCTTTTGGTCATATCTAATGTAACACTAACAATAAAACTAAACTGTTTTTCAGTTATTTTAACCTTTTGCAGCCATCTTGGATATTTAAAAAATACTCAAACTAGATCAACAGCCCCGTGGCTTTATCATGGACATATATATTGAATGCTGTCTTATTAGATTTGAGGGTTATCCGGTTATTGGTAATACATAGTATGGCCATTTACAATACAAAACAATTGTTTTAGGTCATTTAACATCAACTTAACCACTTTGGAAGCCATTTTGGAAATGATACATAATCAAAATTGTCATAGAGGTGGGCCTAAAAGCAATAGCTTAGCAGTTTAGAACATAATTATACACTCTTACACAATCTATTGTGGATTAGCATTCACTCATGTAGACTTTGTTTACATTTACAGCAGCCATTTTGGTGGCCATCCTGGATTTAAAGTATGTTATTACAATGTAAATATACTGGATATAAGTTACTAGTGGTCAAATACATAAATCCAATATTAAAACTATACTTTCATCATAAGTTTTGGTTGATATTATACGATTTATGGAATTTCGACAATCTGCTCTGTCATTTTGGGTCCCATTTTGGGTCCATTTTGTTTTTGTAAGTATGTTAATATAAAGCAAAAATACTAGATATGAGTTACTAGTGGTCTTATACATGCATCCCATCATTAAAACTATATTTTTATCATACATTTAGGTTGATATTATCCCATTTTATGGAATTTGACAATTTTTGCAGCCATTCCGGGAACCATTTTGGGGGCCATGTTGGCAGCCATTTTGGATTTTAAACTATGTTAACATAGCAACAATACTGGATATGATTTACTTGGGGTCTACCACATACATCCCATCATTAAAATTATATTTTCATCATACATTTTGGTTGATATTATGCTATTTTTAACCACTTTTGACCATTTTTGGCCATTAATTTGGCGGCCATTTTGGTTTTACAGTATGTTAACAAAGCAAAAATACTAGATATGAATTTCTAGTGGTCTAACACATACATCCCATTGTTAAAACTATACTTTGATCATACTTGTTGGTTTATATATCCCAATATATGGAATTTTACCATTTTTGGCGGCCATTTTGGCGGCACTAATTTGCATAAAAATGACACGTGACACATGCGGTCAATTCAAAATAGTTTTATTGTGATCTTTGACCCTCAAAACATGGGTCTAGACACCTTATTTGTTAAGTTATCTGCAATATTGGCCGAGATATAGTGAAAAATAGATTTTTCGTTAATGGCGGCACTAATTTGCATAAAAATGACACGTGACACATGTGGTCACTTCAAAAATAGTCTTATTGTGATCTTTGACCCTCAAAACATGGGTCTAGACACCTTATTTGTTCAGTTATCTGCAATATTGGCTGAGATATAGTGAAAAATAGATTTTTCGGTAATGGCGGCACTAATTTGCATAAAAATGACACGTGGGACATTTTCACATTTTTTTAACATAGCTTATCATTTTTTACGCATTTTTTCTGATATAGAGACATCGATTAGAAGTATATCTCCGGGGGGTGCAGGAAAACCCTTTCTACCTACTAGACTATACCCAATGCATTCACGGATATAATCGTAATGTTTGAATATGACAGGTATTAAGTCGTTGGCAATGAAGTGTTTTGGTTATCCAACAATGCACATAGTTCTCTGATATGGATAATGGATGAGCTACCGGCGTACATTCATATTTCATAATCACTCTCGTTCATAATCACTCTCGTTAAATAATCACCGTAATGATTTTTCAAAAACACATAAGCTACTCTCCAAATTTCTCGAGTATAACATTATAATGGTGCATCCTCGGACGCATTATACGAGGGGGTATCAACAAGTTCTTGACATCACCCAGAAGTAAAGGAGTCAGAAACTTTTTTTTGTTATGTGACCCTTCAGACATCTTTAAAAAGTCACTGTGCAAAGTCACACATCTCTCCCACTATTTATTACCTGTCCACAGACCGACCGATATTGATTGATCCTCAGATTGCCTCAGATTGCGTTATTCCCAAAACAGCAATACATAGTTTAAAGTGTTGACAGAAAGGGGTCAAAGGTCATGTAGGGGTCATTAGAGGTCAATCTGTGTACACCCCATGTTACCCACGAGATTATTGTCACCAAGCTTGTTTGTAATGACACATTAAACGTAACATTATAATAACTCTCTGCCCATCCACAACAACGTTAACGTTGTCCTTATTAAGTGTTCAACAAAAGAAAGTATACCACTTTGTTTATGTCATTTTGAGTAACAATCACATTTTTTTGGACCAAACAGTCTAAATAGGCATTTAGATGAATCTTGTAGGCATAATTTGATACCAAATTTGCCCCCTAACAACAAAGATAAACCATGATTAGCACCATTTAAAGAAAATTTGTCACTTTTCAAAAGTCACATTTTCAATACAAATACGCGAGAAGAAAAGACCACATGTTACCAGTTCATAATAAAATAGCCCGCTCGCTCAGGCACAACCCAACGCAGTTGCACTGTGTGATATTCCCGGCCATTCAAAGTGCCATTTTTTCGTGGTATACTTTCTTTTGTTGAACCCTTTATAAGGACAACGTTAACGTTGTTGTCGATGGGCAGAGAGTTATTATAATGTTACGTTTAATGTGTACTTATAATGCGTCTTTTGTTGAACCCTTTATTTAACATGTTGTATTTCATTTACAGGGCACAGACCACTCTGAAGATCAAATCATTTACTACACAAACGTCAACGACGCCAAAGAAGCTCTGCTTAACAGTGACGTGAGTTTGTATTTAATTTATGTATGTTTATGTATATATCTTAATTTGACCATTGTGTTACACTACCACTATATTTTGTCTGTATAAGAGACCCATTTTCTAAGTGTAACCTACGGGATGACAAAACCATACACCCAAACAATTAAATATACATCTTTATGTTTTCACCCTATCGGCCGAGTGCACCAAACTGGCGTAATTTAATAGGGAGGTAATCTACCTCCCTAGTAGTTATGCCCTAACTCTAGCGTAACTTACTAACGATGTAATTCTGAGAGCGTAACTGGCGAGTAACACCGTAATACTAACTAGCGAGGTAAATATCCACATTAATCAGCATCGTCCCCTTACAAAAATAATTGTCGCATATGCCAAGTGTTAACTTATACTTTACTGTAAAATTCTGACGTGAATGGTCCTCCGTAATATTTAAAATGTGTCGTCACTCGCTAAGTCATAGGTGAGTGTAAATAAAGAATCACGTAGAATCGGCCCACGTTCCGGACAAAATGACGCCAATTTTGTGGCCAAATATTTCGAAATTGTTTACTGCTTTTTCAAAAATAAGGTCTATCATTACATTACAAACATATTTTGGGCGAGTGTTAGATACAAATGTTGCACTAAAAGATACAATTTTCATGATAAAAATCTGTTTTGTGTAATTGAATAGTTCAATGGTTTATTAATAACACGATGCCACAGGTTCGATTCCCGAAATTCCTTTATTCATTTCTTTTAAAACAAGATGGTGACTTAATGAAATAATTCAATATAATGGCCCAGGTATTGACATACTTTTACTATTTATTTATTATTAATCTATTTATTTATTAAATGTGTATGTATTATTATTTATTCATCTTTTTTATTTACGTTTAATGTACTTATTAATTTATTTATAATATCTAATTATTCATTCTTTCATTTATATAACTAGACATACAGTATGTGTTTATTCATTTATTTATTTATTTATGTATTCGCTTATTTCAATAGTATTAGATTTCATGTTAATTATTTATTTACAATTAGTGCATTTAATTGATTTGTTGGTTGACTGATTGTTTGACATTATTTGTACACATTTGTATGCATCATTGTGGATAGATTTTAAATATTTTATAATAAATTGGGCTTAAATGTATCATTGAATAAATAATGCATACATTGATAAAGAAATGTATGATAGAAATCTCCCACGTATCATCATATATCTATGTAATCGGCAATCTGGCAAATCAGAAATTATCATTTAGTTACAGCATAAACTGTTATGCTTCAACTTACTCTTGGGTCCCGTCAGTTACAAGATTTAGCGTAAATTACACGCAAGTTACTAGCCTAATAGCTTACACCGGTTCGGTGCTCTCAAAATGTTGGGTTACGCCTCAGTTACTAGCAAGGTAGCGCTATTCTTCAGCTACCCGCCATTGGTGCACTCGGCCGAATATGTTGTAATCTCTCTTCTTAAACTACCACACATAGATCGATTGCGTGTTTTCCAACGTGGACGACTTCACAGATCAGGAACAGTTTGAAGTTCTTAACGTCGACTCGCCAGTATATATATTGCACTCTCGAAGGAGCCGCCATGATGATGAGGAAAGATAACGGACTTAAGTCCTGGTTTGACACTGCTCTTCAAGAATTGATGGCCTCCGATAAGTACCAGGAGATATGTGAACGAATCGAGGAAGAACATGGTAAGATGTTCCGTATGTCCCACGCAGATCGGTTCTGGAGAAACGCAGCAGCAAAAAGCACCTGGTCCGGGACTTATAGTGATAGGTGTAGATTCATTACGTGGCTGTGATTCATTTAACGCTTTCCACGCGGCTATTATTTTTACCATACACAAAACAGATTGTTCAGAAACCTTTCATAATTGTCAAAGTCAATCTCAAAGATTACTGACCAAACACTAGGCATGTTTGTACTTATTTAAATGCATTTCTCATGGTGATTCCAAATATGGTAATGAAATTCAATAATTTTGAAATGTTTGAAACATTTTGTGAACTTTTGGAATGTCGTCTGCAGCTGCCTGCCGCGTGGAAAGTGTTAACATTCATTGTGTGTTTATTGTATCTTTTCATTTATTTTAAAGTTTCCTTTTCGCGTTTTTGTATTAGAATTAACGTGTAATCGTTTTTAATGGGTGGGGTGTGGGGTCGATAGGACCCCAAATGGGGATGATTGACTCCGCACATCAACGAGCACGTTGACTATATTTACAAGTTGTTCGAAGATAAATCTTCGTGTGGACGGTCATCGTAGTTATGGGATTAAAAAGAATTAAATGTTTATCATCGACGGCGAGTTATTTTCGAAAATAACGGCCTGTATGAACATGACTTTGATTTCATAATATGATACCTCATTCATAATCGAGTGGATACTTTTAAAATTATGCCAATAAACACTTTCATTGTCACCCTCTGTACATGTTTTATATGAAATATGTTTGTATTGATTATAATTATGTGTTTAATTATTCAAATTATATTATTTTATAATTATTTGTCTATTTATGTGTTTAATTATTTTATAATCATGTGTTAAAAGTATGTGTTTAATTATTCAAATTATATTATTTTCCTTCCAACCAACAGGTGACCGATCTGGGAAAAACCGTGACGACATCTGCGTGGTGTAGGCAAAATCTACAATTTACAAATAGGCAACTAATCGGGAGATGATTGCCTGAACACAGTTATAGCTATTCTACCACAGTAGAATGCAATGCACTGATCCCAACGAATTATTGTAATATTTCTAGTAAATGTAGAACATAGAAATTGGTTTCACGGATGCTGCCTCCCTAGTAAATATAGTAAACACCGCAGAAAAAGAGAGTCCACGCACATTCAAGAGGATACTAACCTCCAAAGTAATGGCGGTTGTCGTAAATTTACATGATGCTTGATTAAATCAATAAACTAGTCTGACATGACATGACATGGTCTATGACGTGTATCGATATTTTTATGATGACAAATAGGGTAAAATTTAACATTAAAGGGGTATTCAAGAGGTTATTTAACATGAGTGTATAGAATAACTAATAGTGAATTAGAGGCGTATCTAGGGGGAGTCTTACATGCACCCCAGGACTCCCTAAACCAATTTTTTTAACTTACTTTCATGGTCCTAAAACATATTCAGGGTGTTACCAACATTAATTTTGGTGTTCTAAAGGGTTATTCAAGGTGGCATCCAAAATGGCCGCCAAAATGATCAGATATCATAAAAGGATCAGCCAACATATATGATGATGGTACTAGCATATAGGATGAATATAATGTATATTAGACTACTAGAAACTCCAGCACAGCATATCCAGCACGTTTGCTCTTTCAACAAATCAAAAATCAAAATGACGGCCAAAATGGCCACCATAAGGTAAAACATTTTATAACCGTGTGTATTGCATTACATACACCAACTAATATGTTCTACTGATATACTAATGCTTTAAGATATTCAACCCACCTCTCTAACAGTTTTAATTGCTTATCACTCTCCTAAATGGACCTCATCTAGTAAAACTTTTAGCTAACTACAAGTATCTAACTTTCTAAACAGATGGATTACTGATTTTATAGTGATAATTAGGGGAAGTTGAAAAACCTATCTTAGTAGAAATATCCAAAAGGATCATCAACCACTTATTGACACCAATTATACATAAGTAGCTGTATGAATGTATCAATGACCTTATTAATCGATTATATTATCATAATATCCGTTACTCACTCAATTGCTTGGGTCAATACCGTTTCACTTGCGGTCATTAAACGATCACCTCGGGTGATGAAATGACTACACAGGGTCATTACACGATCACTTTGAGTCATTAAATGGTCACTTGAGGATCATTGCACTGGGGGTAACTGAATGATCCCAAGGGTTATCATGTGATTCTGACCCTATTCCTACTTGGCTTTTAAAGAAACATCTTCACCAGTTTGCTCCACTTATTACACGGATTGTTAAGTTACATAAGCAATCTTAAACAGATGAGTTTTTAAAGTCTTTTGAAACCATCAAGTGAATCACAGAATCGAAGATCTGAAGGAAGTGAGTTCCACAGTTTAGGTGCACAAGCATAGAAAGCCCGGTCGCCATATGAAGAATGTGTCCGAGGAACTGAGAGAAACTGTTTATCTGAAGATCTGAGGCGACGTGATGGAATATGTGGATTGAGAAGATCGCTGATATAAGAAGGTGCCATGTCATGTAGGTGTACGATCACCGCTACATTTTAGCTTGTTAGCCATGACTGGCATAGCAAATGACCAAGGTCGAAATACCTAACGAGTTCACTCACGTATAATTAAATGTAAACATGCAACCACAACAAACGTGTTTTAGCTTCTTATGGCATCAAAACATGGAGTACGATTTATTCAACTAAGATACAAATAATAGTCATTATTATGCAATCATATTATATCAATCAATTAATATCCGGACGCGAGCTAGCGTTTACATGCATGCTTTTTATGACTGTCTTTGACTTTGAGACTGAGAGTTTCATGTTGAGCTTAAGCTTAACTGCGTTGCAGGCCTGTGCGGTAGTATTGTATACTGCGTTTTACCGTTCATCAATTGTTCGATGATGCAAATAAAGTGTTTGAGGAAAAGAAAAGCCGCTTTATCGACGAAATCTGCTGATGTGTTCACACCAAAACCATGTGCGTCTTGTTCATGGAGTCGGCCATCTTAGTTCCTGCTAGAAAGAACCTGTCTCCCCGGCAGGCAGCCTGTCATACATTGGACTGTCTAAACTATAGAGGGCAGTATTTCACTACTCCAGTATTGAAATACTTAGGGATTCATCACATAGGGCTTTCCAGGTGAGGAGAAGAAGTTTGAAATGGATGCGATACCGAATAGGTAACCAATGGAGACGCTGTAAAACAGGTGAAATGTGATCAAATTTTCTAGTCCTTGTGAGCATTCGTGCAGCAGCATTCTGAGCTCGTTGAAGTTTATTGAGATTTCGTTCAGTGATCCCATATAATAAAGCATTACCATTGTCAAGACGTGATGTGACAAAGGCGTGAACAAGTGTAGCAGCAGTATCATCATCAAGCACTTGGCGAATGTGGTTATCCATTGACTGCGTGTTATCAAATATAATTCCTAGATTTCGAGCACTAGTAGAAGCCTTAATGTTGGAGGAAGCGATTTGAAGAAAATCAGTGCTGATTGATGGTATTTGGAGGTTATAATGAGAAGCTCAGTTTTTTCATCATTCAATTTCAACTTATTTGCAGTCATCCAAAATGTTATGTCCTTGATACAAGATTCAATTCGAGAACGAGAGGCAATTTCATCGCAAGCACTATCCAAGTCAAAAGATAAATATAGCTATGTATCATCGGCATACTTATACACTTCTAAACCATGTTTGCGTGCAATGTTCGCTATTGGAGATGAATAAATTGTGAAGAATTGCGGGCCAAGTACAGAACATTAGGGGACACCGAAGAGGAGCGGAATGAATGATGACAAACAACCATTAATGTTTACAGCCTGAGTTCGATCAGTCAAATAAGAGCGGATCAATTCAAGTGCACTATTCCTGACACCAAATGATGAGAGACGTGACAGAAGGATGCTGTGGTCTATGGTATCAAAGGCAGCAGATAGATCAAGTAGGACCAAAAACGTACCACGTTTTTTTTTCATATTACATAAAATGTCATTCTGAACACGTAGTAATGCAGTTTCAGTTCCATGGTGTTTCCTGTAAGCAGATTGAAGACATTCATATAGGTATAGCGAGGTGATGAGCTATCCGAGATGACACAACTTTTTCAATTATTTTTGAGATGAAAGCCAAGTTTGAGACTTGTAACTGTTTTTATATTTTAACTGTTTGGTTTTATTTGTTTTGATGTTTGCTCCTCGGAATAGGTTGTCTAGATAGATGGCGCATTATAAATGCATTATTATTATTATTATTATTATTATTAATACAAGTGATACGGTTACTGAAGCTATTTCATCAAGTTTTCAGCGTAATAAAAGTGGTTTTATATTATTAATTAAGCAAATGTGTTTGTATTATTTCACAGGAATTTTTCTCAGATTGCCTCTATATTCAGACAAGGACAAATATCTGCATTCATAGAGATGTCAGCTTCTTGCCACTCTCAGTTAGAATCATGATTGGTATAGTATGCATATATTGAATGCTTGCAAGTGTGATAGTAAAACATACCCATTATACCGAGTGTGATGGAATAATCTCAATTGGTCCGAGTGATATAGTTTTATTATTGCTCAAAAGCATATAATGCTTTATATAATATTATATTACTGACGATTGACACAACAACATATGCATAGCGATGACATTAAAAGGTTATTAACATATTATGTTTGTGTCCAAATACTCGCATGGCATCATCAAAACAATCCTCAAATATGCCATGCTAGGGAGTGAGCCAAATATGAGATTCCCTCATATAAAACATGAATGGATATGGAAACGACACTTTAATTTATTGATCACTTCTTGGTCATATAATGTTGGATCATCATTCCAAGTAGGTTTGTCCAACCTATAAAGTGAAGCAAGTACTCTTTAATGCCAGGGACCTGATAATTTGCTTCGTATTATCAGTTTTTGTATGCATCATCAATTGTTAAACTGGCAATGGCATTCTGCTGTATATTCTGTTCATTGGATTTTGATTTATTCTAGGTTCCCAGTGTTTACCTAAATTGTGTGCCTAACCATCATAACCTTGCGCAAGCTTGCAGAATTGCTTGCGATAATGGTTGCAGGGCTAACTGGTTGCGAAAGGGGGTGCAAGCTTGCGGTGCTAACTGGTTGCAAACAGGTGGTGCAAGCTTGCGGAGCTAACTGTTTGAGAACAGGTGGTGCATGCTTGCGGTGCTAACTGGTTGCGAACAGGTGTGCAAGCTTGCACGTGATTACAATGATTCTATCAATTTTGGGATAGGAAAGTCCTATACCGACGTACGTAGCGAAAACGGTCCCTTTTGCATATTTACATACATTAAGGTAATCGCCTCCGGAATGTGTGGAATGCGTCCGTGACCGGCGTTAGACGCGTTTGACGTCACTTTTTAGCCAGCATAGAACTGGTGGCGCTGTGCTCGTGGTAGATTTACACAGACGACGGTGGCCACGCGAAACCTATATTTTGAATTCGTATTGGAGTAACACGTAATCGCGAATGTTATAATAAATCTTATCATTTTGAGCCGGCATTTTGAAAAATTCGTCATAATTAGAAGAAGTTGTCTCCAATCCAAAACCTTTGGGGTTGGCTAACCCGCTCCATTATAAATGCTATTATTTAAATTATTGTCATTAACCGGGCGATGACTGTTAACAATATTTAAAAATGGTGCACTCCTGTTACCATATTGGGTCGTGTGAGAGACGCGTGGCCGGCGTCGCGTCGTCTGCTACAATCACGCCTTATCGGTATAGCGCCACCAATTCTATGCTGACTAAATTTTGATTTAAAAGTGGCTTCCGATCGGCAAGCTGATTGGCACACCCTGGTGGTTACCGCAACCTTGCGCAAGCATTAACAGGTGGTACAAGCTTACGGTGCTAACTGGTTGCGAACAGGTGGTACAAGCTTGTACGTGGTTACCGCAACCTTGCGCAAGCATTAACAGGTGGTGCAAGCTTGCGGTGCTAACTGGATGCGAACAGGTGGTGCAAGCTTGTACATGGTTACCGCAACCTTGCGCAAGCATTAACAGGTGGTGCAAGCTTGCGGTGCTAACTGGATGCGAACAGGTGGTGCAAGCTTGTACGTGGTTACCGCAACCTTGCGCAAACATTAACAGGTGGTGCAAGCTTGCGGTGCTAACTGGATGCGAACAGGTGGTGCAAGCTTGTACGTGGTTACCGCAACCTTGCGCAAACATTAACAGGTGGTGCAAGCTTGCGGTGCTAACTGGATGCGAACAGGTGGTGCAAGCTTGTACGTGGTTACCGCAACCTTGCGCAAACATTAACAGGTGGTGCAAGCTTGCGGTGCTAACTGGATGCGAACAGGTGGTGCAAGCTTGTACGTGGTTACCGCAACCTTGCGCAAGCATTAACAGGTGGTGCAAGCTTGCGGTGCTAACTGGATGCGAACAGGTGGTACAAGCTTGTACGTGGTTACCGCAACCTTGCGCAAGCATTAACAGGTGGTGCAAGCTTGCGGTGCTAACTGGATGCGAACAGGTGGTGCAAGCTTGTACGTGGTTACCGCAACCTTGCGCAAACATTAACAGGTGGTGCAAGCTTGCGGTGCTAACTGAAGGCGAACAGGTGGTGCAAGCTTGTACGTGGCTACCGCAACCTTGCGCAAGCATTCACCGCAAGGTTGTTACGTTCCAAATCTAACCTTGCGCAAGCTTGCAGAATTGCTTGCGAGAAGTCCTATCACACAGCGTGGCGCCAATTTAATCTGCCAAGTTACTATCTATTTTAAGGGTGTTTGTTCTCACGTGTAATGATACACCTATACAAGTTAACGTACAGCATAAATCACTCTATGTAATATGTATGCATACCAACAACAAAAAAGAGCTTTGTAATCATATTTGGCAGATTAATCATTTATAGCTACGTTGGTGACGTTAGACAGATAAGGCTATTGTATTTGAAGTCCATACCATGTCCAGATACTTCACAAAGTGAAATCACCCATGTCTCAAGTTCACGCTCAATGTCATGCAAATTGAAATATTTCTTGTAACCAACAGTGCATCGTATCTGTACCTTGCCCTTAGTGTACGGTATCAACCAATCAAAACTATTTTATTTTTATACAATCTACCCACAAGAACTTAATGTATTCCTTTGTATTAACCATGATATAAATCAACAGATCACGCATGTAAATCATTATTGGACCCAACTTAGTCAAAGCTACATCAGTTCCATCGTCTGTCTCCAAATTGAATCTTTAAAAACGTGATCACTCATGGCTAGGCTTGTTTTAAGTGTCGCGGCATTGTGCCTTGCTGTCTGCCTGCTACCAGGCATTTTGTCAGTTAAATGTAAGTAACTTTTTTTTTATCTTTTTTTTTTTATATTGTATCCCTGATGATAGGTGGTATATCCACTTGAAACGTTGGACTTTATTATTATGTTATATTTCTGTTGTTTTAGTGCACAGCAATTGTCCCAGTGCATTTCCGCGTGTTATTGTTATTTGTCATTTCTCTGTTTTATCGCGTTATTCTCCATCGTCATTGCCTGTTTGAACCGCCTGTTTCCCCACACCCAGTTGGTTATACTCTTTGCATTTTTACATTTTCGACATATCCTCTTGTATCAGTTTTCTGATACTTGGTGTGTTTTGTTTCTGGTTTCGTTGGATACATCTTTTTACATGTTATACTTTTCAAGTATTCAATTCTATATTTTAAAATTAATAAGTCAATGTTGATATTTTGTGTTTGTATTCACGGTGGTTACAAACACTAATCACACTTGTACACCAGCCTTTAATCATAAAAGTAGGGTTTACTTAAAGATGGGTGACCCGGTCAAATTACTTTTTTCAAATTAAAAAAAGAGATTTTGGTATCAGAAGAAAGCCCATTTTAGTGTGAAAACGCCTGCGAAATTGTAGGCATGAGAGATTGATTCCTGTAGATGCTATACGTGAAAAGTTGATGAATTACCTTCAGAAGTGATATACCGCTCGAAAATGTTCTGCTCAATAGGCAACATTTGAAAGGTATTTGTTGCTTCTAACATAAATGTCCATTCAATTCAAAATTGTAAATGTTAAGGTGTTTAGTATACAGTAATATCATGCAATATGCCTACAGTCAAGAAATGCACTTAAACTTTGTGTGCTCGTGGATAAATAGGGCAACAATCGGGTCATCCACCTTTAATACCTGACTTGTATTTATGTTTTGTTATGTGTCTTTACACCTATAGCACGCAAAGGTGGTAATGCCATAGAGAAGGATTCAGACAACTTGGATGACGATGTTTGGCTGTTTCACTTTGGACCGTCTGATAGACGAGAAGAATACCTGTAAGTAAAACGATACTGTTCCGCTGCCCCCCACATGCTCCATTATTTCGGCTCTCTATCTCGTTTCGTGAGTTACACTCGGCCGTCAGATTTGGTCAATGATTTAGGTTAATGATAATTCAACGTTGTATATATGTTTCTTCCAATTAATAGCACTGGTTTCGTGCTTCGCCCGCCTCATCGAGCGAAGTAAGCAACACTAGGAATCTCACTGAATATATGATTACCACCAACGGGCCGGGCAGCGATGTTCATTACCGTAAACAACATTTGATACCTTGACGGAGTAAAGCGCATAGCACATGTACATTGTACAGCATTACATTTATACAGTGTTTGGCCAAAAGTATGTACGGTTAATAAATTCGCGGCCGGGGACTGTCAACAGTCAGTTTCCCAAACACTGGGCTGTGGATGACAACACTGAAAAACTCATCTGGATTCAGATTTAACCGTTTTATGACTTAGCTGACAGTTCACGCCTCTGATAACATGCTCACCGGGTTTGATGCCCGAAGACAGCGGAAATAACACATTGTTTCCTCACGTTTCCATTTCAAAGCAAATACTTCTAGATAACCACTACCAGTGCAGCATTAAAAGTTTGGAGTTATTTGGAGTTAGTTGATGATGCAGGTGCAGTACGAAACCAGTGCTATCAATTTGGTACGTCAGATAGGACACACTCGCTTCCGGTCTTTGTAAAGGGCGTGGCAATCCAAAATATGCGTATTAAAACCCCCGGGAGGGGGGGGGGGGGGGGGGGGCTCAACCTTTCTTTGGTAGGAGTGTGCCACCCACGGTCTCAAAAAGGGAGGCATTGGAACTGAACTGAGATAAGTTTATGACAAGAAATAGGGTCTTCAGAACTAATTTTCTCGAAAAGTGTGTCTTACGAACTACGAAGACAAAATGGGGCTTTGGAATGGAATTGTTGCGATGTTTGAACTTTTAATACAATGGGGGGGGGGGGGGGGGGGGGGAGGTCTTAAGAGCTGATAAAGGCCCCCCTCCCTCCCCCGGATTCAAAACCACCCAGTTTTCTCATCGAATATAGAGCGACATAATGTCGTAATGACTTTAGCTATAGATATCATTAGATCCGTGGACAAGGGTACATAGTGCACGCAGAAATGGATCATTGAAAAATATATTTTCATTCAAATCAACACGATGCAATTTGGACAATTACATATTGTGATGTGATCATCAGTAAGCTTAACAGAACTGTTTCGATCATTTTCCCGCGTTATTGTATGAGTGAATGATGATTGTGATGTCGTAGAAAGTTACAAACCAAGACGTCATACTTACAGGGTGAGTCCAAAGAACTACAACAGTGGAAAGAAGCCATCTTTTTTTATACTAAGTTGAAGTGTGAACATGTTTAAACGTTATAAGAATACCCTACTTGTTACTAACTTTGTGTAAAAAATGAAATTAATATCATTTTTCGTTTGCCTATGGTGTGAACCATTTTACCCGTGCACCAATTTCACACGTTTGTCCACGAGATACCCAAAAACATGCATAAGATCGCAAAATGTGTCTCTCGTTCAAATTTTGAAACCTTGAGTAAATTTGTGATGTAATTGGAATTGAATGCATCCAATCTTATTTACATGTGAGTTAACATAACCAATTTACCTCACCCATGTTACGAATTGCTGATAATGTTGTAAATTTCGATAAACAACTGAACCTGTCCAATTTCTTGTTGGCGGGATATTCAAATATAAAAATGCTGTGTGTGCAATTTCAATTGAAAATCACTGTGTTCGTGGACAAACACGTAAATTGGAGTGTGCGGCAAACAGGGTCACCAAAGACAAACGGAAAGTGCAATCGACTTCATTTTTTCACACACATTTAGGAACAAATATGCCATTCTTGCAACGTTTAAAAAGTTTCAAAATTCAACATGGTTTTGAAAACAAAATGGATTCTTTTCACTATTGCAGTTGTTTTGACTCACCCTGTACAGATACGTAATCCAATAAAGCAACACTGTGAAGTAAATCACAACAGTGACTTAAGTAAGTTATTAAAGTTGACATTTCATTAAAAATGATAATTCAATGTAGGCCTATTGGAAAAAAATTATAAAAAAGAAATAAAGAACCAAAACTTGTCTTCGGCTAAAATATGTTTCATCAACATTACTTATTTGTTCAGGTGTGGCATAACATTATCGAAAAACGGTGAACCCAATTGAATGTGTCTTTTCCGCCTTAAAATTAAGTTGAAAACTGCTGTGTAAGTTCATGGATATGTGGTGTTTTATTTTGATTCTCCCGGTATACCGTGCTATTATTGTTTTATGAACATCTCATCCAACAGTTATACACTGCACTGTTGACTGTTGTATGTGTATTGTTTTATCTAAACACGGCATATATCACACCTTGTATGAGTATTTTGTGTGTGCTTATTCTATGTTATTTATTTTTATCTTTAACAAAATCCAGGGATCCACTAACTGGTGAGGTCAAGGGATATTACGTTGATATATTAGAATGTGGTAAGTTATTGATGACGTTTGAAATCATAATTCATGAGTTAAATTTGCTTTTACTTTATTTAGCAAAATACTATGCAATTTTTACACGTTTTGGTGATAAAACGGTACACTGCACTTCCATTGTTCAGTCAGGGCCAACTGCCAAATCTGGAAACATGTGAAATGTTTCCGAATTTGGACGTATGGGAATTTAAAAAAGCCCAAATATTTGTTTTGTGTATCCCAATTGGGCTACAAAAAACAATTCAGCATGTTTAATGAAGTCATACGTATTGCTATTAAGTCAAAAGCATAGCCACATACCATAACAAATCCATTGCAGATTGTTGAGGTATTACTTGTTTTGACTTTGAGGCTCCAGTTATATTCGTGAAATTTAAACAAATCGCAAAATTAAGTAGATTTCTGCATTTGGCGTCGTTATTGTTCGACAATAACACCAAGTTGTTTTATGAATCATGCTTAGAAAATAATTGTCTACGTTTTGACAAAGGCACATACATTTTCCCAGTGAAGTTTCATATGTTTCAGAAAAAAAAAGGTTTAAAGGTATAATATGTGATCTTTTCAAGGGAACGCCCTCAATCATCGAAAACAATTTGAAAGTATATTTTCTTGCAGATTTACATTTTTGATCATAAATCGTACATACATTCCAAGTTATAGGGCGATATGATTCAAAATTACTTCAAAATCATGGTTTTAGAGTAAAAATAAACCGTCGTCGGAGTCTGCGCCGACAACCTAAATTCACTCTAAACCATGAATCGTATCGCTCTGGATGTAACTTGAAATACAGTCATGATTTATGATTAGAAATGTAAATCTGCAATAAAATCAGCTTCAAATATTGTTCCGAGGATTGAGGGCGTCCCCTGGAAAAGATCACATAATATACCTTTAATAAGGCTTTTTAATTTAAAACATCCAATCGATCGTTGGCATATTGCCCTGTCTGCTGATCATTGAGAGAAATTACTTTGGAATTGTGTTCATAAATCGAGTTGCACCATACATCACATACGAGGGCCATGTAATAAGTTCTACCTCCTACCTCATAACTTTGCTATCATATAAACCAGTATTATGAAATATTCGTCAACTGTAGCTTTGAATCTCAGCTACAAACACATAGTCAATCGGTTCGATTACTGTTTGTTCTTTTCTGGAGATGCAGTAAAACACGGATGTCCATTTAGTGTGACGGAAACGGATGAAAAACAGCAAAATATCTCCAAAGTGCTTATCATTTCACCAATTCTATAGACATAAAACGTACCTATCTGTCAAGTATAACCGTTCTAAGGTTCAGATATCTCTTTAAAAGACTATAAAAGCAAAACGTGACTAATTTGCCAGATCCACGCCAGGTCAACCATTAAGCTTAACCCTCCCCTATAAAAGACACTGCAAACATTGTATTTGCTCTTCATAAGAACTGAGAGATCTTTAATTAATATACAGGACTAAATGGACGGATTCCAATGCTTTCTATGTAGATTTTCTATTATTGACTATCTGATTGACTATTCTGAAGATTGCACATACAGAAAACTCAAAAAGTGACTATCATGCTAAAGATGTAATATACGAAGCATAACTGTGACACGAATCGTAACAACGAATTAGACTGTGATAAGAAGTATTACAGAATGCTAAAGGTATACCAATACTATTTGCAAGTCTACAACAGTTAATATTGCTTACAATCAAATGTATACACGATAATACCGTATTATATAATAGCCCTAATATATCTAGCATACAATTATGGAGGAAAAACCGATAAACATATATTTATTTTGTTATTTGTCCGTTTCCGTTGTCCAAAATCTCTCTCTGGCTTTGACCACATCAGAACAAAAGTGAAATAGATTTTAATTATTATGTACTATGTATGCGTAGCCATAATTTATAGCTATAATCATGACAAATGTCATGAGGCTGACATTCATATTAGCGATGTTATGAGGGAAGGGGTAGAACTTATTGAATGACCATCGTAATAACATCTTAACACTGAAAAGTGAGAACATGACGATAACATTTGAAACAAACGCACGAACACAACACCACTATCTTGTATTTGCAAGCTTTCCCTTTATCATCAACAGTGTGTGAGATTGCAGACAAGAACTGTCAAATGGTATATGATGTACACTCAAATTGTTGGGACAACGTAGATGGCGTACCAGTTGGTGGAATTGGCCTGTTCAACTTCTACTACGATGCCTGCGTAGGTTAGTAGACTTAGAAAAGTCTGTATATGAACATACAGTTTCCCGCCTGTTTATCCTGAAATAATGATAACTGAGTGCATGCTTTCTGTTGGCACTCAATACTATGTTATGCATTAATATGTCTGTCATCAATATAAGACCCCTCCTCTTTGAAACTCGTTGTCACCCACCTATCAACTTTACATGTTGTCGCCCAAAAAATAAAATCAACTTACTCAATAACTCTCCTTTGTGTAGTGGGTGTAGCATGGTCACCAAATATATGCCTATAATGAAGAAAAAAACACCTTTCCAAACACCTTACCGTTAGACGTCAACAAAATAGGGGAACAAGTAAATAAGGTTGTGAATTTGTTGGTAGCTTTTTTCGAAAGCCATTTCACAAATGATTGAATTTCATTTCTTTCAAAATGTTGTACTTTATTTTCATATTGTGGAATGATGCGGTAGACAATGTATACTGTATATTGTAAAATGTTTCATAAATTATTTTTCAAACTAAAATGATATTCGAAGAATGTGTGTCGGTCGAGCCATAGAATAGGTTGATTCCCTGTTGTGTTGTAATTTCTATAATGATAACATTTACCAAACATTTTTAGGTTTGTTACCGACCAGTCCTCGACTCCGAACCTTCCTGTTTACTGATTCTTTCAATCAGAACGCAGGCGTTGGATTTTCTGTTCTGGCTGGCAACCCTGGCAGCTTTGACATCACCGGTTTGACAGGCAAGACGATCGGATTTATCCGAGGATTCTTCACAGACCGAGAGTGTGTCGCCCAACAAGGAGACGCTGTAACCGTAAGTATATAGTTGGGGTGTGGGTGGGGGGGGGGGGGGGGGGGGGGGCACTCACATAAAAACTGCTGATTTGACCATGTGTTTTCTTTGGTTTCAAATTTCGCGATTTGGGAGCCATATAGGCCTATAGGGTTTTCTTACAACTTAATCGCCGTAACATATCTTTTTAAACGACGATCCCGTGTTACTATACTCTCCAAACTCCCTATATGTAGCGCCGGAATCATGCTTATCATTCTTGATAGTTGACATTTTATATTTCATTCACAGGGCTCAGACCTCTCTGAAGATCAAATCATTAACTACGCAAACGTCAACGACGCCAAAGAAGCTCTTCTTAATAGTGAAGTGAGTTTTTATTCAGTTTTGTTTATGTTTGTGTATTTATGTATGTATGTCTATTATTATTATTATTTTTTATAATTGTGTTACAATACCACTATTTCTTTTTTGTAAGAGCCCCATTTTCAAATCAAATCCACGGCATGACAACCATACACCCTCCGCTCCCCCCCCTCCCCCCCCCCCCCCCCCACCCTCTTACACACATGTGAATTACACATAACACAAACAAAGTCACGGACCAGGTGTTCTGATGTTGGTTAATCCAAAATCAATACGAATCGGTACGAACAATCTGAGGTATACATTTATTGAACAAATTTCTTCTCCGTAGTTTGATGCCACATTCATATAAATCTATTTTCATCCGATATTTTGCAATATCTCTTCTTAAACTACCACATCTAGGTTGATGCCGTTTTTTCAAGCGGGAACGACTTCATAAATACGGAACAGTTTGAATTTCTCAACGGTGACTCGCCAATATATTGCTCTGTCAGTGGTGCCGCCATGATGACAAGGAAAGATAGCGGTCTGAAGGCCTGGTTTGACCCTGCTCTTCAAGAGCTGTTGGCCTCCGATAAGTACCAGGAGATATGCGATCGAATCGAGGGAGAACATGGTAAGATGTTACAGTGTGTCTCATGCAAAGGGGATCTGACAAACAAGTCACAACTAAAAGACCTTTGTTTTTTTCTTGCACGGAAACACCTTCCAAGCCCCGGTAAAACCCAATCAGTCAACCAATACGGTCGATCGATACCATGTTGCCAGATTTCAAGACCTTATTGTTGCGCTGCGTCTCTTTTACACAACACAATGTAGGACTTCATCCATACGCGTACCTGCCGGCATCCCTGTTTGTGTGCATGGATACTTAGTTTGTCTACACTCCGATTTGCTCCGTCTAAACACAAATCGTGTCTAGAATGTCTAAACATGGTTAATTTCTAAACATTAGAATAGAATCTTACCAGCCACTCAATTTACAAAATGTAAAATAGAGTAGTAATAAAATGACACCGTTTGTTTGTGCGTGAAAGCGTTTGGAGTTTAAACATACACATCAAGTTTGTGTTTAAATACTAAACTCACCTTTTGCAGTTTATGAGTGCATTACCAATCCTGCGCGCGATTATGAGGTGCGATTGTTGAAATACGCTCTAATATCGCTATGAATTGTTTTGGATGCATTTACATTTATACATCGCATACTGGTAGAATGTCTATGTGGAATATTTGACATTCATATTAAAATGCCATTTATTGAAAGATGTATTAAAGGTATGTAGCTAATAGCCAATGCTGCCAGCTTGGCGCTTTTAACCCTTCATTTTTGGTTGTTGCCGAGTTTCGCCTATATAGGCGATCATTCTATACATAGACCTAAATACTTATCTTAGAGCTTTATAATTATCAAATTAAAAATCACATACTAGATTTCACGTTCGAATAAAAGCAAGTTGTACCCCCCAGTCATGGTCCTGCCCCCACCTTCACCCCCAATAAAGACTTACATTGTCACCCTCTTGCACATGTTTTATATGAAAATGATTTGTTTGTATAGTTGATTAAATCATATTATTTTTCTTCCAACCAACAGGTGAACGATCTGGAGGAAACCGTGACGAAATCTGCTTAGTGCCTGTAACGTCAACGGTGCGTCCCGATTATTAGTAAATGTAGAACATTGAAAATTGGTTTCATAGATTCAGCTTCCCCATTAAATATAGTAAACACCGTTAGGACAATGTTCATGTTTTCACGAGACTATGGGTTAAAAGTTCTCACCCGGCATTGAATTGATTCAGATACCCCCTGTGCTATTCCTTTTTTATATAGAATCTGAATATCGTATGACGATATAGTTGGTAAATACGTTTGAATACATTTGTTATACCGATCAACTTATTGTTGTTGTCGGCTCCAAACGTCATGTTTTTTATTATTATGACGCACCCTGTATTGCATCATTGATTATGTATATACACGGGAGGATTTGAATCTCGAATGAATGCATTATAGCGTGCGTAAAGCTAGATTTGGGACTGGGTGGTTGATCATAAAACCTTGTAAATATTTCATAATTCACAATAGCAAATATAAGGTTTCAACATGTATACAGGGTGAGTCAAAAAAAAAGATATAACGAATTCCACTATTGAAAACGGACAAACTTCGTGTAATAATGACATAGTTTTGTCATTTTTCGCATTCATCGTTTGAAAACATAACTGAGATGTTTTTATTTGTCTTTGTTAGTTAGCTATTGTATACCATACATTAATCCGCATGTTCATTAATTGATGCATTATTGAGTAAAATATTCAATATTGTGTTCGGTTTAAAAAATGCAGTGACTTTACCTAAATAGTCGTTTCTGGTATACGGTAACATGAAATGTCAAGATTCGTTTTGCTGATGATAGTAAATAAATGCATCTATTGGTGCATACATTGGTTGCCTTCATATTCTGATAACCACTATTTTTATTTTTTATTTTATTTTGAGTACACTTCTTTTTTACTCACCCTGTATAACAAGATTATTCAAAGATGTATATCAATTATACAACATAGTATGAACTTCCATATAATGAGTGTGAACATTTTTGCGGTGTGGTTTGTCTAAAATAGCATATCTCTATATTGCCATGGTTACGATGGAATAAACTATTTGGTGTTGATGTTGCACTTACATTTCTGTTTATAATTTCAAATAAAATAAATGTAATTGGTTAATACCGTGTGTCCGAGTCTTGATTATACGTTCTATTGCAGTGGGTATGATCTGATATGGTAATTACTTTATTCGGTCGTTTTAATTGGGCCCAAAGTGCAGCATTTCTGCTATCGATTTTGTGAGGCTGTAATGGACGACTGGAGGATAAAGTGGAGGCCCGCGCTATGCATCCTGGGTATATTAGTTCAGCGGGTGCGGGGCGACACTTCGGGGACTGGTGGAACTTGTCTAGTCCCAGCTACTCTCTTTCTCATTTAAACGGCATCTCTTTATGGTTAGAGTTCCATAACACGTTAACATTCCTTGCCCCAACCATTTAAAATTTAAAAAAATGAACAAATTAACCAACATATTATACCCATATAAAGCTGAATGTCTTGTGCTGACGTCTGCTCCAAACATTCCTTCATAATTCTTTGTTCGCGGAAAGGAGAAGCACTTTTTCATGTGTTTAAATCACGGAGACATATGTCTCATTCTTTGTTAAACCAATCAAGCGAAGCTTTTCGTAGTTTTCAAAATAATGTGTGTTGGTTTCACATTGATTGAGAAAAACACTTTTATGCCCATTTAGATAAAAGTGTACATGTTAAAATCTGAACAAGATTTGTGATATTTCTCTAATAAGCTCTTTTGAAATGCAGTATTGAATAACGGTCTATCCTCTAATCCGTTCATCCGAACAGCTTGGTTGTTTCTTAAGAAAATAATATCTGAGCAAGTTCGTTTGTCTTGTTAACTAGCCATTGTGTCTTATACTCAATATTACCAACTTATCAGCTGTCTATAGTTTGTTATGTTATCCTTTACAGTTGAATATACCAGGGGCATTCAATAGATACCTGCAACCTTAACCATTGAAAATCTCTGAACCGTGACATGTGTGAATAAAATACACTCATGATACTAAAGCTGTAAGTCTTTACCCTTTCTCATGGAAAATTTCAATCATGTCGGTTATTTTTATCATGTAATTTCAGTACTCATTGTGACGATCATACTTATTCAACTCGATCTGATTTTGAACCCAATTCACAAGTTACGATCGAGTTGATTAAAATATGACCTGTCACTTTGTTTTTATTATAAAACCTGTTTGCGCATGTGTAGTGACAGCCCGTCGTTTTTTAACACGGCTAGTTAAAGATTTAAATAAGATGAAAGAGACCGACAACTTAATTTGATTTAAAACAAGATAAAATGCATGATGGGATAGATTCTATCATGGCGCTCAAGTTCATGAAGTTCAGTTAACGGAAAAAGTTGAATAAAAAGACAATTGAAGATTAGAGATGTAAGAAAGTGTAAATTGATTTCGTCGAGAAGAAAGGACCTAGAAGCCATCGCTAGGCTCCTTACACTCATAAACATCATAGTCTCTGGGCACTGAAAATTGACAAGAATCAGCATTATAAATCAAGCGCCAATATTAACACCGTAAACGCACGTATCTTAATGCATGCCATAAACTTGTCTTTCAAATTTCCCGCCATTTAACATTTAATTCCCTAACACCAGTGCTCTGAAATCACGGTATTCACAGTGCTGAAATATAATGATAAAAATGGCCTACGTGTTCCAAATTTTCTGTGAGAAAAGAGTAAGACTTCATAGGTTAACTTAAATCAAGAAAATATCAGTATGTATGCTCAACTTCTTTCTTGCATTGATAAAAACAAAATATTGATTGGAAATGAAGAGGTGGCTTTACGGATAAAATGTTGGTCAAAAGTGTACACCAGATCGCACCAAATGAGTTCATAAATGATTTTTTTTTCATTCTGAGGGAGGCACATACCCCCTCATACTTCCCCTTGTTAGAGCTTTTAAACAATCTATACTTACATCAAGAAAATATCAGTATAAATGCTCAACTTCTTTCTTGCATTGATAAAAACAAAATATTGATTGGAAATGAAGAGGTGGCTTTTCGATAAAATGTTGGTCAAAAGTATACACCAGATCGCAATAAATGCAGAGAGATATTAATTCGTCAAAATGTGGTATTATTTGACGAATTAAACGTTTTTCATAGGTTCGTTAATTAAGAAATATTTTGCGATGCTAATTAATTATTTTTTAATTATATATGATCAATTAGTAGTATGTGTAATTATTTGTGAACATAGCAAATAATGTTCACGAATCATAAATATTTGAATTTCAAAGACTAAATGAATGAATGACAAATTAAATGACAAATTTAAAGAATAACTTATAAATAATTAGTCCTTTAATAAGACTGACAAATTTAATTGCAATTTTAATGACTAATCCTAATTTGTTATTTCATTGATAATTAGTCTTGTCATTTCAATTGTCATTCAATAATTTTTCATTAAATGTTAAATATACGATGAAACACTCTAAATTGTTCTTTTAGCATCACAAATAATAGTTCTAGAATTATAATCCTGCCATTTCTTATGACAAGTTTTTAATTGGTCAAATAAGACCACATTGTTGACGAATTAATATTCTCTGTGTTAGGTGTTTAATTAGTCAGCCTATTTTTAAGTGGAATATATCATATGCATTGACCTCAACTGACCTTTATTACAAATATTGGTTTTAACATGTTTTACAAGTCGTCAAAATTAAAAAAAACAAAATGGTAAAAATTAAGTAAAATTGTTGCTTTCAACCAAATTAATTATAATTGTAGTCTAGTACCTTTTAACTGGCCTTTTAATCTTCAAGTAATGTCCTTTTCTACTGGCTCTTTTAAACATATTGGTCACGGAATACAAGATAATATTATTGATGCACTTGTACGCAAAGTACAGAATTTTGTGAAAGGTTACTGATAGAAAAGCTGAAAGTTTGATGCAAAACTTCTCTGTTGCTTGCCGAACGCAGCGCACATTTCTACTTTATTCCAGTCGCTACAAGTATGTAACAACAGAAGGAAGTACCACGGTATCGTTATTTGTATTTGAAGATAACAGTTCATATTTCAAATTTGCCTACGAATACAGCCTTTTATTGCTGATATTTTCAAAAAATGTTGCCTTCAAAATTATAAAACTTTTCGCACATGTACATTGTATCATACTTCGCTTATTCTATAGATATCATTCACTAATCTGTGTTTATATTAAAATGGCAGTGTTTTTAATAGGTATTCGGAGGTAATGCATTTTTTTACCAAACCGATCGTTTCCGCTTTTAACATTTCTAACAGCTTTATCAACAAATCGACTTGAATGGGGACAATGCATTTAAGTATTTAATATATTTAGGCTTCCTTACAGCACAAATTACTCTACCTCAGGCGTAATCACAACAATTCAGGGATTGATCGAAAGTAACCAAAAAATAAAAGAGGCATTATTGAGATATCCAGCAATCAAACAGGCAAAATTATTTCCGCTTAAGCTCGTTTTCATCTAAACGGTTATATGTCTAACAAAAAACCTTGACAACTATTTTGTAAAAAGGGTAACAAATAGCAGGTTTATTGCTCGTATACGCCCAATTGTGCATTTAAGTTGGTCATATTATATATGGCGCGAACCGTCTCATCGAGGCGGATACGTATAACACAAAAATAAAATTGTCAAGATATGGATTATTTTATTAGAGGCCTGAACATCACGTGTACACTTTTCGTTGGATTCGACCATATCGAAACGTAGCGAACACATTTCTTCAAAGGTGTATACCATTAATATCATCATCATATGATGATCTGTTTTAAAGTCATATCATGCGTGTGTACTTTCTTTTTCTGCGGCGTTAAAGGAAGGGTCCCGCAAGCACAACATTGAGCAATTTTTGTTAGCAAAAAATTATTGAGCCGAAATTACGTAACTATATAGAACAAAACACCATACTAGTCACAAAAATGAATACAAACTGCCATCACTCAACATGCAATGTTTAAAGTTCGCGGCGATCGAAAGTCCCGTTGTCGATGACGTCATGGGTATCGGTGCTCAAATTTTCGCATGTGCATTGTATTACTATGACATCATCGACACTGGGACCTTCGATCGCCGCGAATTTTAAAAAGTACATGTTGAGAGATTGCGGTTTTTATTTGTTTTTGTCATTAGTGTGGTGTTTTGTTCTATATAATTGGTTTGCAGAGGTCATCACGGTTTCCGCCCGGTAGATCACCTGTTGGTTAGAAAGAATATAATATAATTCGATCAATTATACAAATAAATATATTTACTAAGTCCACAGAAAATATGTACAGAGGGTGTCAATTAAAGTTGTTTTCTTTATGTATGAAGTCTTGTGTGCAAGTTTCGTGAGTAGCAGTGAAGTAATTGATTTGCCCATCAGAGCTATTTTAAGTCATCCACATGTACGAGGGGGTATCATAAAGTTTTAGAAAACACCCAGAAGTGAAGGAGCCAGAAACTTAATTTTGTTATGTGATCCTTCAGACATCTTTACTAAGTCCCTGTGCAAAGTTACACATTTCTCCTACTTTTTATTACCTGTCCACAGACCGCCATTGTAGAGATCCTCAGATTGACCGCCATCGATTGATTCTCAGATTGCCTCAGATTGTGTTATTCCCAAAACAGCAATAAATAGTTTAAAGTTTAGACAGAAAGAGGTCAAAGGTCATTACAAATAAGCTTGGTGACAATAAACTTATGGGTAACATGGGGTGTACACACATTGACCTCTAATGACCCCTACATGACCTTTGACCCTTTCAGTCAACACTTAAAACTATTTATTGCTGTTTTGGGAATAACACAATCTGAGGCAATCTGAGAATCAATCGATGGCGGTCAATCTGAGGATCTCTACAATGGCGGTCTGTGGACAGGTAATAAAAAGTAGGAGAAATGTGTAACTTTGCACAGGGACATAGTAAAGATGTCTGAAGGATCACATAACAAAATTAAGTTTCTGGCTCCTTCACTTCTGGGTGTTTTCTAAAACTTTATGATACCCCCTCGTATTCTATGTATTTTAAACAGTTGGTACAGATTGGACCACTTTTAAGATGACGTTGTCAAGTCAGTTACATGGGTAATGTTATAATGGCAATGCGGTAAATAGGAAATGAACTTGATTGTTTTATTTCATGTTATACGCTTAATTGGACCACTCACTCCATCCATCCCCACTACTACGCATGCATTAGTTGTCGTATTCAAACTGTAAATCAAAATTACCTATTTAGCTTTTATATATGAATGTGGAATACATCGGATGTATAAGACTTGTACCTGTATTCTATGCCAAAATATAAATGCAGTCAAGAATATTCATCTACATCTATGTAGCGATGTAAGAGCATAATTCAATGATCGCACATCATAATAATCCCAGTGTGGATGTTGATTGTACATTAAATCTCAGAAGTGTGCAATTTGACAATTTGACTGTATAGAGTGTAATAAAATACAAAACACAGAGAAAACATCAGTTTGTTTCATTCGTCTTTGATTGTATTCTTTCGGGTTAGTTCAAGAGCGGGTTCAAGAGATCTGATCTTGAACACCATTTGTTTCATACTATATTATACAAAATAGGGAAGGAAAATCAGTGTTTAGAGTGCATCCTTCTTAGTTAGGATTCAAAATATACAAATTACATGCTTAGGGTACGTTATGGTATCAAAGTATTGGGATTACTTGTTTAGGGTATGAATATACTGAAATTACTTGCTTAGGGTATGTAAAACACTGACCTTACTTTTTAGGGGGTACTTTTGCACATTTATGCAATTACTTATTTAGGGTACTTTTTGAAAGTCCGTGGACGCGCATGATACCCCCTTGTAATGACCACTGAGGACCCCGGGAATCGATCGCGTGATTGATGTACACTCATTGACAAACTACATTAGTATCCACGCACTCACAGAAATGCCGTGAAGTGCGCATGGCGGTTAAATGTTACGAGTTCGAACAGTGAATAGCCCACGCTTAGTCATCACTGTGCATAGTTAGATGTACGACATTTTACATTGTACTGGTAAAAATGTTGAACAGTGCATGAAGCTAGCTTCATGAACACATATGTGCAACGAGAGGTCTTGCGGGTATAGCGACATTAGGTACGCGCCATTAGATACTCGGGGGAGGGGAGCATGGAAGTTTTGTTAAATAAAAAAAACTGTGCCCACTATCAAGGAAGGAAAACACTTTGCCCACCAACCAGGAAAAAAAAAGTTGACCCACTACTGAGTAAAAAAATAAAAAAAATTGGCGGCGAAAAAAGAAATTCCGCCCGACCTCAACTTCCACCCCCTCCCTCTGAAAATCAGATGGTGCGTCCCTTATTGATGGATTGATTGAGATGTCTCGTCGCTTTGAAGGTGTTTCTGTGCAATTCGTTTCTTTTGGTTTATCAATGTTTAGGTGTTATAGCTTTCTGCTTTTCGACCTAATTTGCGTGGGACACAGAGCGCATCTTACCATGTTCGTCCTCGATTCGATCACATATCTCCTGGTACTTATCGGAAGCCAACAATTCTTAAAAAAAAGGGTTAAACCAGGAATTCAGTCCGTTATCTTTCCTCGACATCATAGCGTTCCCACCGACAGAGCAATCTACAGAGTAGGACACTGTTATAAGGCAATATGGTTGGGTTTAAGAACGGTACATTAAAACATATATACATTTATTTATTAGCAGCGTTCGAAATAAGAAAAATAAATTGGTTATCCACCGGATAACCTAGGTTGGAATTTTGGTCATCCGCCGATATTTTTGGTTATCCGCATTTTTTCAGTGGCAAGCTCAAAAATCACATTTTAAGCGAGTCATCATATACACATATTTATCATACATATACAATGACGACAACTCCGCATTAACCTCTATGCTCCATAACCTACTTTCTCTTTATTTTACAATCTCCTCTCTTTTAACTACTATGTTTCTTCAGTCACTTATTTGTTCTAGTCGGTACGTTCTTTCAGTACGTCTCTCAATAGGACGACCAGCTGTAAGCCCTGAAATGCATCCTGATGATCCTCTGCTTCACTCGTATATCTCCCGACTCCATTAGATCTGTATCTATGTCATCCTCATCTGACTCAGTCTCAGCATCAAGTTTCACAACTGCAGAGTCGGTGTCGTCCGCTGTGTCAGTGTCATCTTCATTTACAACTTCTAATGCATCCTGATGATCCTCTTCTTCATTCTCATCTCTCAACTCCATTGGATCTGTATCCAGGTCATCCTCATCTGACTCAGCATCAACTGCAGGGTCGGTGTCGTCCGCTGTGTCACTGTCTCTTATCTCCCGACTCCATTGGATCTGTTTCCAGGTCATCCTCGTCTGACTTAGCCTCGAGTTCCACAACTGCAGCTGCAGGGTCGGTGTCGCCAGCTGTGTCAGTGTCATCCTCATTCGCAGCTTCTAGGGTTGGTTCATTTGCGACCATGACTTGTTCTTTCAGTACGTCTCTCAATAGGACGGTCGGGTCTATAGCCTCTAATGCATCCTGGTGATCCTCTTCTTCACTTTCATCTCCCATCATTTTGGTCATCCGCCGGATGATCAGCCATGAAAAACTGGTCATCCGCCGGTAGATTTGGTCATTTCGGATGACCGGATGGCCGCTATTTCGAACGCTGTTTATTAGTTCCACGTGTTGTTTTATTTTTTGTTACTCTCCTTTAACAACAATAAATAAACGTTTCATAATAAATATATTATAAATAATAATAATCAATCAATCATTTATTTCCATTAACAACATTTACAAAACATCAACAATATTTAAACAAACCAAACAGATAACAACCATAGGACAAATATGGAGGAAAAGGCAGGAAGGCCAAAAAGTAATAATAATAACACTAATAATAATAATAATAATAATACATTCAAGCATAAGTGTCTAATTTAAAATACATTTTCATGTTAATAAGGCGATTTACTATACAAGTAACTGAAAATCTTACCCGTGGGTCGATAACAAATCAAATTGATAATATTATAAAATGTAAAAAGATGAATCCAACGGAACCAGGAACAAAACACACCAAGGATCAGAAAACTGATACAAGAGGATATCTCGAAAATGTAAAAATGCTAAGAGTAAAAGCAAGATATACCAACAGGGTGTGGGAAAACAGGTAATAACAAGGGGGAATAACGCGATAAAACAGATAAATAACAAAAACAATAACACACGGAAGTGCACTGGGACAAGCAATAAAAATTGCTGTGCAATGAAACAACAAAGATATATGGTAACAATAAAGACCGACGTTTCAAGTGGATATACCACCCTTCATCAGGGACAAAATATAAAAACAAAAGTGTTAAGAACTATAAATAAGATAATGAACTAGACAAGTCCACCACTGTAATTATAGCACAATGTCAGTAATAGATGTTGCCTACTAGACATCCAGGTTAACACTGCCCAGACTAATACAAGTACAAAACCATGTTGCTAGGCAAACTAACAAACATGTACAAAAAAATCAATAGACAACACATCATGCATATGCATGAGTGATAAGTGACAATAATAGACAGGAAATGGTGGAACAATGGGAAAATAAATGCCACAGAAATGGTAAATTAACTAAGCCTAATATGAATGAACTGCGTGGAAGGGGGGGGGGGGGGCATAAATAATAATAATAAATAATAAATACATTTATTTATTATTTATTATTCTGAGAACATCGTTTTGGGAAAAAGAGAAAGTGAAAAGTAAACCTGATATCGAATAGGAGAAACTTTCTGTGAGACGCCAAGCACTTTTTCTTCTCGCAAGTTTTTACTTTTTTCAAAACGATTAATCCTGTGCGGAGTTATGCAAACAAACTTGGTCTAATTTTCGGACAAAAAAATCACGAGAGAGAGTTTTTAAATTGACTGGTATGGACCAAGTGCCACTTTTTCTGAAAACATCATTTTAGAGAAATGTGACTGTTTTGGGAAAAGTAAACATGATATCGAAAATGTAAAACATTCTATTGGTAGCCAAGCGTTTTTTCTTTTCACAATCGTTTCAACTTTTCAAAACGCCTAATTGTGTTTAAAGTTACATAAACAAAAGTAATCTAATTTTAGGGGGGACTTACTTTTTTTGACCCCTTTATAACACCTAGTAGACTATCAAACAACTGTGTTTGCCATTGGCGTGTCAAGAATGTCTCTGACTCCACACCATTCATTTGATTTCTAAAGAAAAAAGACAATCACTACCGATATAAAGTTGACCATAATTGGGGTACATTCCAGTTTTAAACTGGCTTAAAATTATATTCCTTGACACATGCAGCGCGCGTCGCGCGAATATGTCATATTTCTATACTTAATATTTAGTTTCGAATACCCCGACTGACGTCTTGAAATTGGATATAAATGCAGTAAAACCACTCAAATTCCCCCAAATTTAACCTAATGGGTGCAATTCTTACGAACGATAGTCAGAAATGTGTTAGGAGGCCCCCTATGGTCACGCAACTGGTGTTTGCCGACTACAGGGTGAGTCCAAAGAAGTGTACTTAAAGTAAAATGATAGTTAACGTGTGGATAATACACAAGAGCTAACTATTACAGTCAAATATAATATATTCTTGGTTATTTTTCAAACATTAAATGCGAAATAATGACAAAACATTGTAATTATTACAAGAATTTAGCAACAACAACAAATTATTATACTTTGTGATAGTCGGACTTAGCTAGGACTAGAGTGTGTATCGTTTTCAATAGTGCAATGTAAAAGATCATAATAATCACAAATCTTGTTCGATATGTAAAATGTTCACTTTTACGCAAATTAGCATAAAATATGTTTACCACAACCAATTTCAACCAACTAAAATTCTTTAGAAAGCTAATGCGATAATCCGTCCGGCTCAATCAAAGAAATTGTGAAATGTTTGCACAGATTTAAGTCATAATATCTCAAAATTGAGTACAGTGTGTTTTGACTCCCCCTGTACATGTATTTGTCCTTGATCGACTAAATGACCGTGACGGGTGACCCTTTTAGGGGTGAATGATTACCATTATTTCATCAGTGCCTTGGAATAAGTGGAAATCAGCCAGAACGTATTCATGGTGTTAAACCATGCGGACAATTTGGAAGGGTAACTTAGATTGCAAATTATTATTATTTGGCACTTCGATTCTGACCTGGTCACGGCTGCATCAGTCCCATCGTCCGTCTCCAAAGTGAATCTTTGAAATCGTTATCACTCATGGCTCGGCTTACTTTAAGTGTCGCGGCATTGTGTCTTGCTGTCTGCATGCTACCAGGAATTTTGTCACAGAAATGTAAGTAACCGTTTGAGAAAATAAAACATCTTGTTAAGACGAAGAAGAAAAATCTAATGCTACGGGCAAACGGATATCTTCGGTATGGGTCGATTGATCGGGCGGGTTTTCCCCTAACATTTCCGGTAATGTCGGTGAATTTTCGACAGTTTTCGTAAATTAAAATATATATATATATATATATATATATTCAAATATTGTTTCAAAACATTTTAACAACATTTACAAACATGTTAACAGAACATGTCCACACATTTTAAAAACAATCTGTTTTTTACATGAATAAGTTGGTGATCGGGCCCGATGTTTTTTCGTCGACTAACATTTAATTGTTAACACATTTTTAGTGTTGATTTCTATATTTTTATAATGAATAAGTCATTTCGATATTTCTTTTGTAGTCATTATAGTTGATCACACTGATCACACTTTAACACATAGATTTGAAAGAAAGATGACCCGAACACATTAATTTTTGATTTTTTTTCAAAATAATAAAATTATGAGATTTTGGTGTCAAAAGAAAGCTAAACTTTGTCTCATTACCCCTATGAAATGCTACGGAGATGTTTCCTTCTAAAATATGCATGCTGTTAGGCCTAATCGAAGAAGAAAACAATGATACATTGCATACAGAAGAAGAAACAAAACCTGCCTAAATGGTGTATTGTACAATTTCCAAAATAATATGAAAGGTAATTTTGCGTCTAGCCGTCTATCATAAAACCACTGGTACGAGCAACAGTTAATTAGTTGTAAAAAAAATGTTGACGGTATATAATGTTTCTCATGTAGAATAGTAAAACTTAGCAAACAAATCGGGTCTCCCACCTTTAATATGTTCCAACTCCCATAACACTTTTGGACCTATGAATTGACATTTCACCGGTAATAAATCAACTTAAATGTTTTCAATTGCTGACAATGGTCCACTTTCAGGGGTATAAAGGTTATAATATGCTTTTGGGGCATCATTATGTCCTCTGCAGTCTTGAAAGTGGACCACATAGTAGGCAATGGACATATCCTTAGATGATTTATTACCGGCGAAATGTCAAATCATAGGTCCAAAACTATTAAGGGGGTGGGAACATAATGAGTTTAATTCCTGACTTGTATTTATGTTTGTGTATGTCTCTATTTACCTCTATAGTTATCAAAGGTGTTCCCATAGGGCACTTTTCTTTAAATGTTGACGACGATATTTGGTTGTTTCACTTTGGACCATCTGATAGACGAGAAGAATACCTGTAAGTAAACCAATACTGTTTCGCTACCACCACAAGCTCCACTGTGTTGAACTCTCGTTACACAAGCTATTCAGATTTTCATTCTTTACATTTCAGTCAATAATATTGTTAGGCCAAATAAAAATAAAACTAGTTTATCGTCCTAATTTATGAAAAAAAGGAGGATGAGGGCACCTTGTTCTTCTTTTCTAGTAAACAATGCAAAATCACCATTACTGCGCCCAATTATGTAGCACTATACAAGTAACTTTACAGATAATAAATGGGCTTTTAACATTAAAAATATATATCCTACCGTATAATATTAAATTATAAAGTTGATAAATTAATCTTCTTTAATATGAGATATTGCACGCTTTGGTGATTATTGAGGAAGTGACACTCCAAAATGAAAGGTGAAGTCCGATTTTCATTTTCACATTTGTGTTGTTTTCTACACACAGACCCAGCTACGGGTACATTATCGATTACCGGTTGTGCAATTGCGGATGCATGCGCATGTTGGATAGTCGGCTGTATTGTTCCGAAGGATCAATACACCACACACACGCTGCCTGTCATACTTTCCCCCGCATTGAAAAGTAAAATGTGAAAATGAAATTAGAACTTTACCTTACATTTTGGATTGTCACTTCTTTAATATTCAACCGATCCTAGCGTGCAATATCTCATTTTAAAGAAAATAAATGTCTTTATAATTTAATTTTTTTAGCCCAGTGTGTTGGGAAATTGTGAAAAAGAATGTGGATGCTGTTAGGTCACATGGGAGTAATAATGTTTTCAGTTAGATTCCTAGTATTGAAGAGGCTTATATAATGAAAGTCTCAGTTTCCCGTTTCCCTATCTTTTCAGTTTTACCAAAACTTTCATTATGTTGTGCAAAATTACATTTTATGACAAACTTGAGTAAAAATCAAAACGTATAGTGGTTCAAAATAACAGACATCTCTTCTTGTTGATATTAATGGATTTTAAGGGCAGTCGTGTCATGGTACATGGTATGGTTAAGGGGGGTGTGGACTCTCAGGTACAGCCTCCGTAAAGGATTATCATAAAACTAGTATGACAAAATTTGACAAAATATATTTTGAGTTATCTCTGCAGAACCTAAAATGGGTCAAAAAACGTGTTTTTTATAATTTTTCCCAAAATGGTCAATTTCATTATCATGGTTGGATTCATTGGACCCTTTTCTGCAAAAAACTGTATACGTTTATAAAGATTAAATGAATATTGAAGAAGTTACGGCAGTTTTACGGAGGCTGTACCTGAGAGTCCACCCCCCCCCCCCCCCCCCCTTAATAATGAATATTGTTAGCATTACCTACCATGATTTCAAATGTAATTGACGTTGCAATATTTCAGACAGATTTTTTGACATTTTCAATAACACATCTACAGTGTTAATTAAGGTGTAATCAATAGGTAGTCAATTAGTTAACACAACCTAACAGATGCAATGATGGAAAATGAGTGATACAATGAATAATGAATAATGAAGAAATGAAATAGACACCTACCCACTCTTATAAAAATATGAAACGAGAAACTTGATATCATATTTCATTAGCCGTATGCTTCCGTTTACTTATTATATGGTTTTGCAGTAATGAACAAATCACACTCCCTGTGGGGGAAGATTATAGATAAGGGTGTGTCTTTTACAGCGGTATATGGGGTGCATACAGGGTGAATAAATTGTGCACGATTTCAAACGGGAATTTGACCTGGATGCCTGCATTGAACCATGGAATGTTTGTTGTCTGCACATTGCGTTGTTAATCTAGTCTATTCTCCTCAAAATTGACTGGAAAAGTTTCGTACACAGACCGCACTTTTCGCCATTCCAATGGGATTTACACACAGTAAAATTGGTTTTGCTAAAACGGTCATTATCATCACATTAATTGCCAACATGTTCCTGAAAAATCATTCTTTCACCCTGAGATAAGTAATTAATAGTCTGATACCGAGTTGTAAAATGAAAAGGCAAATCTGAATACAAGCATCACCTGTTACAGACCAAGAAGTGGAGGCAAGAAGTCTTCAAGAAGAGGAGGCACGTGTCAGAACCGAAGTGATATATCCCTACACCGCACCAAGGGAATGGTTAGACGGGCTGTTCGCAAGATGCTGGGCATGGAACACACATGTCTTCAACAAAATGGTGGCCATGTCAAATAATAGTTTCATTAAAAAAACACACCTTAATATCAGCAAACAACTGAATTGATTTATATTTTAAATTGCAATAAAGCTTACATTTTATTTTATTTCTTAAAAAACTGTAACTCATACTGTCTAATGTGTGAACCTACAGGCAAATGTGAATGACTTTTCAGTGAAATTATCAAGAAACAAAGTGTCTTCAGAACATTTTATTTGTGCAATACTATTAGTTTGAGAAGTATTAACATCTGGACTATCTATTTCGACAATGTGTTACCACCTCTGGCTCATTTAATATACCAGGAACGGCAGGAACCTGTAATAAATGACAGGCACAACAATACCTTGCTCATCATGCTGCAGTAACAGTCATATCTTAACTATGTAAATCCCATTGGAATGGGAAACAATGCGGACAGTTTACAAAACGTGTCACAATTTGCTCTTTTTACAGTCGAATACTTTCATTTTTTGGAGGATAAACTAGATTAACAACGCTTTATACAGACAACAAAAATGCCATGGTTCAATGCACGCACCAAGGTCAAATGGCCGTTTCAAATCGTGCATAATGTTTGTTGATTCACCCAGTACATCAACAGTAGATCATATCATGTAGGCCTACCAGTATTTTATCTGATTACTCAATTTTATTTCTTTTAACTTTAACAATTCCAGGGATACCCTGACCGGTGAACTCAAGGGATACTATGTTGATTTATTAGATAGTGGTAAGTTATTGGTGACGCTTG
This sequence comes from Ophiura sarsii, assembly GCA_035610835.1. Taxonomy (NCBI): domain Eukaryota; kingdom Metazoa; phylum Echinodermata; class Ophiuroidea; order Amphilepidida; family Ophiuridae; genus Ophiura; species Ophiura sarsii. Next base: position 44,877,836 of record CM069459.1, on the reverse strand, counting down.
AATCATGATTTATGAGTTAAATGTACAATTGGTGGGCGAAGGTGTAACTTTGTGAGAATATTACTTTTGAATTATGTTCATAACATAAGTATCACTTATATGTTAGTTAAAACAACCAAATATATTAATATACTTTTACACCCTACTGTTCTTTAAGTACGAGGGGCATTCAATAAATACCTGCAACCATTGAAAATCTCTGAACCGTGACATGTGTCAAGAAAATAAATTTCTGATACTTAAACTGTAAGTCTTACCCCTATCTCACGGAAAATTTCAAACACGTGGGTCATTTGTATCATGTAATTTCAGTACTATAAACATCATGGTCTCTGGGCACTGAAAATTGACAAGAATCAGCATTATAAATCAAGCGCCAATATTAACACTGTTAATGTATGTATCTTAATGCATACCATACACTTGTCTTTCAAATTTCCCGACATTGTAACATTTAATTCCCTAACCAGTGCCCTGAGATCGCGGTATTCACAGTGCTGAGATGTAATGATAAAAATGACCTACGTGTTCGACATTTGTCTGTGAGAAAAGAGTAAGGCTTACAGATATCATAAGTTTATTTTACTGACACGTGTCACGGTTCAGAGATTTTCAATGGTTGCAGGTATTTATTGAATGCCCCACGTATGTGAAAAAGATAGGTCTACTCAGGTAGATGACACTTAAATGTGTTTACAGAAAATGTCCCATGAACTTTTATACCATTGTATCAGATCATTATAAGTTATACGTAAGTGACAAATTGGATTTTGGATTCGTGCAACCCACATAATGATTCCAAAATGGTATTGCTGATTTATTTATAGCTAACATTTGGAACTTCAACAATTGTGTTATTTATTCATCTCTGCGAAAGGAATGGGTTTTTTGCATTGCCTTATCTTAACCTACTTGCCCACCAACAAGAGGAACATGAAAATGTAAAGAACATATATAATACGTCATATTTTATTTTCAAACTTTTCCTTTATCATCGACAGTATGTGAGATCGCAGATAAGGACTGTCAAATTGTGTACGATTTACAAGGAAATTGTTGGGACAACGTTGATGGCGTACCAGTCGGTGGATATGGCCTGTTCAACTTCTACTACGATGCATGCGTAGGTAGGTCAGTGTACTTACACAAAGTATACAAAATGTTATAATGAAAAACGGACTTTGTTTTGGTTTTATAACACATAAGTGAGTTAATACTCGTTCAATCTTCACGTGTAATATCTCAAATTAAAGGAAATAAGTGTCCATATATTTTTATGATTTAATGTGTATGTACTGTAGGAGCTATAGTTTTGGAGTTAAGAGTATGTATTATTGGTCAGTTACTTCTTTTGAGGACTGTATGTAATTATACTGTTTACAGTCTGTTTAACAGAGTGCAAGTTGTCTGCCCCTCCCCCCCCCCCCCCCCCCCCCCCCCCCCCCCAGTCTAGCGTACCCAATCTGAAAAGGGTTAGGGTTATATTACGCAATATGTCTATCATCAATAAGACCCCAACCTATTTGAAATTCGCTATCACCAATGGAAGTGTTCTTAAAAAAATAACTTAGCCCACTATCCAGGAAGAAGAAAAAAACTGTACCCACCATACAGGAGGAAAGAAATAAAAGGTTGACCCGGCGGCGAACCGAAACTTACTATTTTAATTATTTTTGATCTCTGTGACACTAGAAAATCGGACAAAATGGCTGCCGCGCGTAATCCCATTTAAAAAGCAGGCTGCTGAGACAAGGTATTAAATTGTTTTGGCCTAAGTTAGTAAGACATATCCTTTTTGTAGGCCAAATGTGTTTAGACCTTATGGTTAATATCAATAAAACACCTCACCTCCGGATAGATAATAACGGAATAGATTCCACGAGACTCGAGAGTTTTTGTATCCAAAGTGCGAGGTTCGAAATTGCGTAGTTCATTTTGGGGAGCATTGCCCATTAAAAGGTTAAACCTCTAACTTGCGTATCTGCTATTAGGAGAGTGTGCTCAACTTACTTGATCAGTCTCTGTTAGGGGTGTATAACAACGTCAATTACTAGTTATGAAATGAGACACAAAAAAACCCGGGACAGCCCAATCAGTTATCAGGGTTTTGTTGCCATTATTTTGTTCATGAATGTGTGGTTACATTTTCGATTTTTTTGTTTTCAAATTATTATTTGGGATGGGGGAGGGGTAAATTGTGTAATTAATTTCAAATTATTGAAAAATACTGTAATTCTTTTAAAATAGTTTGTAAAATAAATCACATAATATTTGACCAAAAATTATTTTGTGATAATAATTATACTAAACAAATATTATCTCCTTTTTAAGGTTGGTTACCGTCAACTCCTCGAATCCGCACCTTCAAGTTTTCTGAGTCTGTGAATCAGAACAAAGACGGTGGATTTGCTGTTCTGGCTGGCAACCCTGACAACTTTGACCCCGCCGATTTGACAGACAAGAAGATCGGATTTGTTAGAGGATTCGTCGCTGACCCAGCGTGTGTCATCATGCAAGAAGACGCTATAGCAGTGAGTATATAGCTTGGAGGAGGGAGGGGGTACTGAAATCAATTCATGAGTGTGTGCTGAGAGGTTTGAAACCATGACCAAGAGGTGGCTTTTTTGTTGACAATATCTACCATTATAAAAAATGAAATTTGATCACCTTTTGATTGGCGCCTCATAAGATATTCAGTGGTTGATAATGAAGTATGTTGTGAACATAAATCACCCGTAGAACATATATCCATTTGAAGCTATCTAAGGGTGCGTTTTCTTTTTAAAACCTTATCTAATATTTTTTGAAATTTTTGCAAAAAAGTGCAAAATAAGAAAAGACACAACTTCCTCGCTCTCTATCATTTAGATATAATTATGCGCCCCAATCTGTGGTATTATAATTTATCAAATGTATGGAAAAATCACACCAACAATTTAAAAAAGAACTCAAGCTATTCTCCATACTCCCTGGATAAATAATGGTGCATCCCCGGATGTGTCCACATTTGGGACGTAGAATAAAAAACACTATACTAACATTAACTACCTTAACATCGTCCTTAACTTTGACATTTGTCGTATTTCACAGGGCTCAGACCTCTCTGATGATCAAATCAGCAACTACAACAACCTACTTGAAACCAAAGACGCCTTGCTTAATGGTGATGTGAGTTTGTTTATTTACGTTTAGTTTTTTATTAATTAATTAATTCATTTTTTATTATTAATTCGACAACTGTGTTACAATGCCTCAATATCTATGTGTAGGGGGTGTAAGAGTATGTTACTATTCATTTATTGTACAAATTTTCGGCCATCGGCCTTCATCGGGTACGGTAGATTGAATAGATTTGTTTACATTCTGCACCCAAATTCGTAAGGAGCCGAACGCCAAACATACGCGTGCGCGTGGACAAAAAACGCGGGCTAAATACGCGTGCGTGAAATAACGCGTACGCGCTGCAATTAAGAGCAGGCGATGGTGGACTTCATTTATTTGATATTATTTAATGCCGACGCAGCTTCTTTGTTATATATATATATATATATATATATATATATATATAGTACAGGTTTGTTGGAATCAACAAATATTTGGTAGCATCACTGCTGCTGCTGTCTCTACTACTACGTAGTTTCGTACAAAACACGTGTTTTGTACGAAACTACGTAGTAGTAGAGACAGCAGTGATGCTACCAAATATTTGTTGATTCCAACAAACCTGTACTATAACGCTCTGGCCTAAAAACCATCGAGCACTTTCTTTGTATTTGTTGCTACAATTTCGTGTACTATATATATATATATATATATATAGGTTAATAAAAAAATGTGCACGGATTGAAACGTCTACTTGCATTGATGTGTGCACTGGACCATGACAACGTTTGTGTTTGTAGGAGGCGTATTTAATATAAGTTATCGTCCGAAAAGATGAAAGTAATCGACTGAAAAATGAAGAAACAAATATTGACAGGTTTTGTAAAGTGATCCATTGTTTCACCATTCAAATAGGATTCACACAATTAGGACAAAAAACAATGACTAAATTAAGGTAGAACGGCAGCCATATCAGGGCTTCGTTAATGACCAAAATATCAATAAGAAATATATTAAATACGCTTTTTACGAACAACAACCGATACATAGTTCAATGTACACATCAATGTGTTTTGATTCACTGTGTATCTGTATACCTTTCTGTTTTAAATCTCAAACTACCACACACAGGTTCATGCCGTTTTTTCCATCGGGACAGACTTCCAAAATCAGGACGATTTTGAAGTTCTCATGGGCGACCCACCCATATATTGCTCTGCCGGTGGGGGTGCCATGATGATGAGGAAGGATAGCGGACTGAAGTCCTGGTTTGACCCTGCTCTGCAAGAATTGTTGGCCTCCGATAAGTACCAGGAGATATGCGATCGAATCGAGGGAGAACATGGTAAGATTGCACTGTGTGTCCCACGCAAATTAGGTCTGATATGGATAGAGCTATGATTACACAAACAGTCACTTTCTAAAACTTCATCCGTCACAGCCAATAATATTGATACCTTAACTTCAAAGCTGAGCCTATGAGCATTTTTATAAACTCAAAATATTATAGATATATCGAAAAGTACATTTTCATGAAAAATGGGAACGGTGAATAATTTAACAAAACATGGGATTCAATAACACCACCATGTGATATGTAGTAAAACAAATGACATTGTAATAAGAATCAGTGTATTGCATTGCTGTATTGATAACTGTGTTAAACAACTGCAAACAAAAGAATGAACAAAATAATATAAAAATAAGAAAAATAAAGACATTTAAACATTATATAATGTTTATCCTTTATAGCATGGTGTTAAAAAAGAAAAAGAAAAAGAAAGAAGAAGAACAGAAAAAAAGTGTTGTGGTGCCACCAATCAATTGGTCTACCTCACAGAACGCAAGTACAGGGGGAAAACATGCCAATGGAAGTGATGTACAAACTACGATTAAAGCCCATACATACAGAAAACAACTTTTATTGACACGTTTTGTGAATATATGCTTATAATGGACTTAGCAAATACAATATTGATTAAATGCTATTATTTTCTTCTTAACTATTGCAGGTAATACACCTGGCGGAAACCGTGACGAAATCTGCCTAGTGTAGACAACATTTGTAATTTACAAACAGGCTAGGAATCTAACCGAGAGATGCTGGCCTGTATTATGAAAAATAAATTAGGCATGTCAACTAACTGTCAATTGGGAAGGTCAACTAATTCGCTCTTTCAAACACTGCAGAACGCAACGTACTGTACCATAACGAACTATATTGAAATGTCCTATAACATAAAGTGGTAAAAAAAAAAGAAGTCCCCCCCCCCCTAAAATTTGATCACGTTTGTTTGCATACATCTACATATTATAATTAGACGTTTTGAAACTTGAAACAATTATGAAAAGCCAAAACACTTGGCTACCCATCAAAGTTTCTCCATTTCAATATCATTATTACTTCTCCCAACATAGTCACATTTCACAAAAATGATGTTAAAAAAAATTGCACTTTTCAAGATTCTATACGAGTTTGTGTGCATCAATCCACATACAATTAGGCGTTTTGAAAGATTGAAACATTTATAAAACGGAATAACTCTCGGCTACCCACACAAAGTTTTTCTTTGTCAATACCATCTTTACTTTTCCCAAAGCATTCACATTTCCCCAAACTGATTTGTTCCGAAAAGTAGCACTTTTCAACGATACAGGGAAGTATTGACGTGAATTGGCTAGTCATGAATGAAATAAAATCATTTTCAAATACGGACCAGCTAAATAAAGAAAATACTTTCTTTTAATTGAAAATAAAGACAATTCAAATTAATTTTAAAAAGCACTGGAGACATTTTTGTAATGTGAGTGAGTGCAAACAAACGCAATCACATTTTAGGGGGAGGGGGACTTACTTTTTTTGACCCCTTGATGGTAAATGTAAAAGATAGAAATTGGTTTCACGGATGTTGCTTCCTTAGGGGCCATATCCAAACTCCAGTGATTTTAAAGCATTTTTCTACCGATTTTACCCCGGTATTCCAACGGTATTTCGTTCTATCCCCGGTATTCCAACGGTATTTCGTTCTATTTCGTTGGAATACCGGGGTAAAATCGGTAGAAAAATGCTTTAAAATCACTGGAGTTTGGATATGGCCCCTTAGTAAAACTTGTATATAAATACCATCTGAAAATCTGTAGAGCTCTGAATCTGATTATCGTATGTTATTATAGTTGGAAAGCACCTTTGAAGAAATGTGTTAGCTAAATTGTAATACCTTATTTGCTACCGGAAGACTATCTATTGCTGGAGATTGATAACGAGTTATTAAAATAAAAACAGATCCCTATTTATTTTATGATTCCACACCATGCACATTGTATCCACAAGAAATATCGACAGGAGCTTTTTTGTTGATTGTGTGTTGGGCGGGCGGTTCGATTTGAATCTCGGCAGGGGTGCGTTAAAGCGTGCGTATAAACCTTGTAATTTGTGACATCTGAGACTGGTGGATCACAGCAAAGTGTATCAACATGTACTATAATAAAATTATTCAAAGATTCATATCAATTATATATCAAAATATGTTCAGATACAAAGTAACTACCTCTCTATACGAGAGTGGACTTTTCAATAGTGGTATCTATATGGTAAATATACTATACGTTCTAGATATTATCATGGTAACGACAGAATAAAACTGCCTTTTGGGGGATGATGTTAAACTTGTTATCTTATTTTTTAAATTTTAAATATCATAATAAATACTTTCATTCACGCAAGTTTGTCCGAGTCTTTATCATATTCACGGTGATTAGATGTAGACTTTACTAGAATTTCTGTTTTTCTGTTCGACTCGATGGATGGAGTAAAAAGTCGGGAATGTCCTACCTGTGTTGTTCACTGAAGTCGTGATCGGCTCCCGGTTGCGCAACTTATTATTACAACTATGATGGACCGCATCCCTTAGTGTTACTACACTTTATTATCATGTATTATTATTATTATTATTATTATTATTATTTACTCAAAATGCTCTCGAATGTACACAATACTGAAATATAACTCTTAAGTTGTAAGTAATGCTGGAATCGAAGCCGTTTTCGGTCAAGACTACTACGCCGCACACACACGAAAATTAACGCAGATTTAAAATCTATTTTAAATCTCTTAATGGATTTGGAAGTTTATATCCTAAAAGGATTTGTTATTTCATGATTTAGATTTTTAAAAGTATTAACATTTTTATATTTAAATTTTATATCCGGCCATGTGTTTTGAATTCACCACCCAAAAATGGTGGCGGCGTTGCATTTTTGGTGACGAATCATCCATCTCTCTTTAATAACTCAACAACCAAATGAGGTAGTGCTGTGGTTTAGGTGTCATGGTCTTATTGGCCTATGCCATATGTAAGTATACGCATAATATGTGAATAACTCGCGCGCAAAAGCCGCAAATCGCTTCATAATGGTTAAGTTATAATGCTATGGATGAAATTCAAGCTATTTTATGTTAGCGTGATTTGCTATTGTTACATGTGTTGCGTCCAAATACAAGCACGCGCATGGTGATCAATCAGAACATACATTATACATTAATTCCCTATTGTTATGTAATGCGTTCATTGCAAATTAAAAAGATTTCTACGTCAATTAGGACAACTCAGCTTCTGGTGTTGAATCCCCATATTGATTTCCCAATAGATGCCTGACCTGGGTGGTCACTCGGTCACGCTAGATCGACCTCTGATTTGGGTGGTTAATTAGTCAACTGAGTTAGGAGGACTCTTGACATGGTGGTCAATTGGTTATCCAAGATATGACTCGTGATCTGGGTGGTCAGTTGGTCCGCAAGATAGGGTTGGTCACCTGAGACAGGACTCTGATCTGGGTGGTCAATTAGTCAACCTAGATATGACTCATGATCTAGGTGGTCAATTGGTAATCCAAGATGGGGCTTATGATCTGGTTGGTTAATTGTTCACCCAATATAGGGCTCATGATCTGGGGTCAATTAGTCGCCCAAAATAGGACATGTGATCTGGGTGGTCAATTGGTCACCCGAGATAGGGCTCATAATCTAGGCGGTCAATTGGTCACCCGAGATAGGACTCTTGATCTGGGTGGCCAATTGATCACCCAAGATAGGGCTTATGATCTGGTTGGTTAATTGTTCACCCAATATAGGGCTCATGATCTGGGGGTCAATTGGTCGCCCAAAATAGGACATGTGATCTGGGTGGTCAATTGGTCACCCGAGATAGGGCTCATAATCTAGGCGGTCAATTGGTCACCAGAGATAGGACTCTTGATCTAGCTGGCCAATTGGTCACCCAAGATAGGGCTCATGATATGGGTGGTCAATCTAAGATAAAAATATTACTCTTGACATGGGTGGTCAATTGGTCACCCTAGATCGACTTCTAATCTGGATGGTCATTTGGTCACCAACGGTACAATGTAGGACTCATGATCTGGGTGGTCAATTGGACACTGGAAATAGGACTCTCTTTTTTTCTTCTTTTTTTTTCTTTTTTTTAAATTTTTGGTTTGCAACATATTACATCAAAATACATTATTAAGCTAACTTAAAAATACCTATAATGATATATTACAAATTTATTTAAACACTAAAGACGATGTACATTTAACCATTGAAAAAATAGCAAGACAAAACAAGACAATACATGACATGACCCGACACGACACAACCCGACATGGCATGGCACTACATGACATGACATGACATGACATGACATGACATGACATGACACGACATGCAACATCATGACCTGACATGACATGACACGACACAACACGACACGACATGCCACGACATGACACGCCACGGCATGACATGCCACTCCACGACATGACCCGCCACAACATGACCTACAACGACAAGACAAGACAAGACAATACAAGACAAGACAAGACACGACACGACACGACAAGACAAGACAAGAAAAATGGGGCAGATATAGTTTCTTACATCACTTGTTTAGTATGATACATGTATACACTTTAACATGAGTACTTTCAATGTACAATCATATTATCTTATATATTAATATTTAGAAGTACAATGTCATCATTAAATAAATCCTTCTCATTTGTTTTCAAAATTGCTCACTTGATTTGTTTTGTAGAAATATCTTTTTTCATCTTTGATCTTTGAGTCAATGATACTTTTTTAATATCTCAATATCAGGTTTACTTTTGATAGACCTGTTTTGAAACACATGATACTTAGTACAGTATAACACATAATTAATCACTACATATTTTGAGTGGTTCGAAAAACCTAAAAAGACATCCTTACAATCAACTTGTATGTTGATTTTCAGTGTATCATTTATCCATAATGCAACATTTTTCCAAAAGCTATTTATTATAGGGCATAGCCAAAACATATGTTCAATAGTTTCTTTCTCTAGGCATAAATGGCAATTCTCATCATCGATAATTTTTTAGAAAAGAGTTACTCAGAATAATACGATGTAGCAGCTTGAACTGGAAATATCTAATTTTTTCCTCAATCGTTACTTTGAAAGGAAGAGACCAAATATTACTCCAATTGATCTCAAGTGGGAGTTTCAGTAGACGCTCGTAATACTGACTTGATGGTATTGTCATTTGTTTCATATTAAAGATGTTTCGTATACCACGGGTTGTTAACTTACTAATATTTGGTTTTGTAATAATATCTTTATCCTTAACATTATTTATATCATATTTAGATGCTTTGTTTAATATAATCTTCCATTTATATGGAAAGCTTTTTATGATACCATAATACGATACAAAGTCAATACAGTTTCCATACATACAGCATACTTTTGAATAAGATAAGAAAGAACCTTTCTCGCCATATGTGTTTAACTCGAATCTTTCGATACCAGCTTTAAATGCTGTTGTATGAAATACATTATTTACTGGATTAGTTAACAATGCTATATTCCAAAGTGGCATGTTATAGATCTCATCAAGCTGTAGATCTTTTTGATCGCAAAATAGGACTCTTGACCTAGGTGGTCAATTGGTCACCCAATATAGGCTTTGGTATGAGTGGTCATTTGGTCACCCATAGAGGCTTATGATTTGGGTCAATCCGAGATGTTGGTCACCCTAGAGTGAACATCTTATCTGGGTGGTCAATTGCTCACCTAAGATGGTCTCATGCTCTGGGTGGTCAATCTGAGATTGGACTTTTGACCTGGGTGGTCAATTGATCACCCAAGATAGGCTTTGGTCTGGGTGGTCATTTGGTCACCCAATATAGGGCTTATGATCTGGGTGGTCAATCCACGATGTTGGTCACCCTAGAGCTAACTTCTGATCTGGGTGTTCAATGGGTCACCCACGATGGTGGGTTTTGATGTTATGCTTTAAAATCCATAATTTTCGGGCCCGTTTTGCGAAAATAACAATGAAAACAAGTCAAATCATCCGTTTTAAAAGTCAGGGCTTCAAACCTCGCAGCACCACCACCCCGTAAAAATTATTGTTAGGTATATACTCACAGCTACAGGGTGTCTCAAAAAAAATTACAACGCACCATTAGGCGATCATAACTTCGTAACTAAGTATCTGAATTTTACAATTCAAACGGTAAATTGAGGCCAAATTAGTTTTCTACAATTGGAAGAAAACAGCGTTTAATTTTGTTTAGTAATTATGGATATATCTGTGATTACGTAAGAGTAGTCACGGAACACTTCCATCCAAGTTTGCATATTTTGACAGATTTTCACTTGCGCGGCTGGTTTCTTACTCATTAATGTACAATTAATCAGCACTGTTTAATACTATAATAACAAAGTTCAATTTGTGATCTAAGAATACTGAATAATCGATCATAACAACCAGAATACCAAAAACAATACATTGTAAGGAGAGAGATATGACCATACTCTTTTAATTGTTCAATTGTTTCAATTGTTATAAAAAGATTGAACTTATCCTACAAATTTTAAATTTTACTGTTCTTAAGTATAAAATGTGATGAAAATAATCTAGACAACTTTTATTTTATATTTTGTGTTAAACCTAGGTCTCATCTGGCATATTATTTGGTGTAAAATAAAATCTAGAACCATAAAAACACGTTAATCTATGTCATTTTGTAGAGAAGTATTGATGTCATGTATTTGCTGTCTGAATCACTCAATATGAGCAAACTTGGATGGAAGTGTTCCCAGACTAATGTTACGTAATTGCTCATTTTTCTGGAATTACTGAACCGAATCACATCCGGTTTTCCTTAAAGTATAGCAAACTGTTTTGCCTTTATTTTGTTGTTTGAGTTGTTCTATTCTGACACTTATTCAGAAAGTTACAATCCTCTAAAGGTGCGTTGTAATTTTTTCTGAGACACCCTGTATAGCGGCTCCTTGCACGATGGCACACGATGGGTCTGGGACAAATCCGATCGTCTTGTCGGGCAAATCGATGGGGTTAAAGTTGTCAGCCAGAACAGCAAATCCACCGTCTTTGTTCTGATTCAAAGAATGAGAAAACTGAAAGGTGCGAGGACTTGACGGTAACCAACCTAAATAGGTGATACTACTTGTTTAGTATACATGCATGTTATCACAAAAGAAATGTTTGTATCAAAATGTGTGAAACATGTTTCCAAATGTTTGAAAAAATGGTACAACGATTTGTACATTATTCCCTTGATTTGAAATGAATTACACAATTTTGCCAACAACAACACAACAATTGAAAATAAACATCAAGATGTACCAACCAGTTTACGAACAAAATATTGTCTAGAACGTCAAAACCTACCTGATATGCCTGTCCTGGTGTTTATTCTGTCTCATATCATAACTTGTAGGTGACAATACTAATACCAAGACTGTTCTTCATTTTTTCAAAGTACCCCCTTTGCAAGGATTTTTCAACAATTTTACCCTCCCCCCCTTTTTTTTGGGCAAAAACGAGGACAAAATTGGAGTAAAAAATACCCTTTTTTGCTTTTCAATGACTATAATTTCAAACACCCCTTCTTAAAGACACTTTATACATACAGTAAATAGTAACATCTTGTTGCTCTCAACAGTAACAGGGGTTTATAGTCATTTGTTATAAAATGGTGTACCCCCACTGGTGTATTTTGGTTGTTAGCATGTTCTATCAGATGATTAAATTCATACTGTGATGTGTTTAGTTCTTTCCTCTTCGTATTCGAATTTCGCGGAGAATAATTCATGAAATACCCCCTATTTTTATGATTTCGCTGTCACTAAGTGTCAGCGCTGACAATCGAAAATATACCACGATTTTTAGAACAGTCATGGCTACCAACTTTTGTGTTGAGTTGGGAGTCGAGGGTCAATTGATCACCCAAGATTGTTAGGTATGTACTCACGGCTATAGCGGCTCCTTGCATGATGACACACGCTGGGTCTGCGACAAATCCTGGGACAAATCCGATCGTCTTGTCTGTCAAATCGATGGGGTAAAAGTTGTCAGTCAGAACAGCAGATCCACCGTCTTTGTTCTGATTCAAAGAATCAGAAAACTGGAAGGTGCGAGGACGTGACGGTAACCAACCTAAAAAGGTGATACTACTTGTTTAGTATACAGGCATGTTATCACAAAAGAAATGTTTGTATCAAAATGTGTGAAATATGTTTCCAAATGTTTGAAAGAAATGGTACAACGTTTTGTACATTATTCCCTTGATTTGAAATGAATTACACAATTTTGACAACAACAACACAAACATTGAAAACAAACATCAAGATGTACCAACCAGTTAACGAACAAAATATTGGCTAGAACATCAAAACCTACATGATATGCCTGTCCTGGTGTGTATTCTGTCGTCTCATATCATAACTTGTAGGTGACAATACTATACACCCCAAACAGAGACTAATGAAGTAAGTTGAGCGCACTCTCACACGAGAGTTCAACTCGGGTTTAGTTCGAAATTGCGCAGTTCGTTTTGGGGGAGCATTGTTAGCGGTTTAACCTTAAAAAAAATCAATGCTCCCCAAAACAAACTGCGCAATTTCGAGCTAAAACCGAGTTGAACTCTCGTGGAATCTATTCTGTCATTATCCATCCGGAGGTGGGAGGTGTTTTATTGCTATTAACCTGAAGGTCTAAAAATAATATTCGGCCTAATAATAGTCTTACTAACTTACTTAAAGCAGCTATTTCAGATGGGCAGTTTGTAAATTCGTTGATATCGCTATAATACAGTAGTCAAAAAAAGTAACCTATACAGGTAAATTTCCCTTAAAAAGAGTTTCCCCTAATATACATAGCCTGCAGTCCCGCAAACACTGAGTAATACTCAAAATTGAATGCAATCGCGCATGAATGGACAACTGGAAAAAAATGTCAATGGTTCTATATCTTGCTCTCTCTTAAAATGTCTTTAATCTACTTAAATGGTCACGTCGTAAATCGATTTAAAAAATAATAGTGGCTGAAAACCCTCATTTATATAAATACATGAAAAGCATGTAATTTCGCTGGTTTAGACAGCTGTATGTCATATCAAATGTCGACAGTAGAATCAGCTCACACAGGTTGAAATAATAAAATAAAACAAAATTTGTATGTGTACCATTCACTGCTCTTCAATATACTGCGCTACGGAATTATACCATCAACCGACCGACAAATGGGATAGATCTGGAGAGTACATGACATTTTCAGAGACAATAATTAAGTAATCATACTAGAGTTTTGAGTGGCTGTTATCCTACAAGATATGTGTTGTGGTAACAACGGTAACATCTGGTATCTTGTTGATTTGTCCATCA
>CM069459.1:44821965-44863904 GCA_035610835.1 Ophiura sarsii | reverse complement strand
CTCTCAAATTAACTAAATATTATATCAAAGAAAACATTGAAATTCACTGAATATTGCTAAAAGTGTTTTTCCTATAAATTAATAACGTCTCAAAAATGTATAAGAACTTTTCATCAATTTGTAAATCTAGAATACCAAAAATCTAACACAGTAATTCAATAGGTTCCCAGTTTTTTTCTGTAAATGTATAGCTTGCAAGGCTTGCTTCCAATGACTTTTGGTTGCTAGTGCAACTTAGGGAACACGTCAAAACTCGACCGCGCGGCAACCGCCGGTTCCGCCGGTTGGACCGCATATCATTGTTTAGAACAATAAAAACCGGCTGCAACCGCACGGAACTCCACGGAACCGGCGGTCGCCGGGCGGTAGAGTTTTGATGTGCTCCCTTACTTACGACACTGTTGTACGGTGGCGTATCTCGGTTTTTCATAGAGGGGGGGGGGGGGGGGTGGTTGGGCAAGAAATGCAAGAGATTGTTCTTACTAAAGATATGCGCGTGTAGCGCGGGAAAGTACGGTGGCGTATCTCGGTTTTTCATAGAGGGGGGGGGGTGGTTGGGCAAGAAATGCAAGAGATTGTTCTTACTAAAGATATGCGCGTGTAGCGCGGGAAAGTACGGTGGCGTATCTCGGTTTTCATAGAGGGGGGGGTGTTGGGCAAGAAATGTAAGAGATTGGTCTTACTAAAGATATGCGCGTGTAGCGCGGGAAAATTGTGGACTTTACACTCGTTTTTGCTATGATTGAGATACATTTTGGCTCATTTTTAAGCTTGGTGCAAACATATTGCATTTGGGGACATATGCGCGCGTATGTACTTTTTACCATCATAATTCCATGATTACTCTTGTCAATGAACCGACAGTGCCAATCTCAACCGACACGACAATCAATATTTGGGAGAGGGCGATCGCCCCCCCCCCCCCCCCCCCCCCCCCCCCCCCCCCCCCCCCCCCCCCCATGTCACTGAAAGAGCTATGACCGCCCCCATTATGATAAAGCTCTCCAATGTCTGGCACAATGCATGCCACCTCATTCCGTCCCGAACGTTAATTCAACCCGTAGGTCTACACGCTGCTCTGGAAGTAGAATACCGTTCTATACAGATTAATATGACTGCCTTGATAATGAAAATGGTACACTGGGTATGTGTTTGTTTCATTTAATAACGTATACACACTGTCTGAAATATAAAAAGGTAACTACAACAAAAGAAAATATAACAGGTTTTTCTTCCAGCACGGAACTATGATTAATTGAAATTAGTTCATCGTGCCGAAGCCTATATGGGCAGATTGTCCTTTTAAAGGACTTTATTTCGGCTTTTATTTCGGCTAGAAAACAGAGACCTGGTCAGGCCTGTCGGCCCATAAAACAGGTTATATACATTTTTTCGGTCGCCTTATTTAAGATTTAACTGAGATTGCGCAAAGGAATCCCGGAAGTCAACCATGCGAAAAACAATCAAATGACCAAATGAAAATAATCATTATTTGGCCGAACGTTTTTAACCGAGTCACGTTTCCATCAGTCCCATCTTCCGTCTTCCAAGTGAATCTTTGAACACGTTATCACTCATGGCTCGGCTTGTTATAAGTGTCGCGGCATTGTGCCTTGCTGTCTGCCTGCTACCAGGAGTTTGTCACAGAAAAGTAAGCAATCTTTTGATGAATATTTAAACTTATTTTGAACCCATTTAAGTTTTAATTTCTATATTTTAGAATGAATACGTCATTCTGATGTTTCTGTTTGTATTCCGGTGATTACAGACACTGATCACACTTTCAAATAAGCATTTTAAAGGATGGTTGTCCCGGTCAAATTACTGTTTCTAATCAAACATTGAGATTTTTGTACCGGAACAAAGCACAATTTATCTCATTACCCCTACCTTATTTAGATGATATGAGTGCAAATGACATGATCTCTATTTACATCTATAGTACGCAAAGGTGGTAATGCCATAGAGAAGGATTCAGACAACGTGAGCGATGATGTTTGGTTGTTTCACTTTGGACCGGCTAACAATCGAGTAGAATATCTGTAAGTAAACCCAAAATGTTTCGCTACTCCTTCATACTCTACTAGTAAAGTACTAGCTGGCTATCTTTCGAATTATCGACCAAACAGTGCCATCAAATCACGTTTTTTAGCACTTTTTGGTCTATAATTCAAAAAAATAATAAAGATTTTCAACAACAAAAACACCCCGATTCCTAGGGAATTGTATGAGGAATATAATAAAACTAGTATGACAACATTTTACAACATTTATTTTGAGTTATCTTTGCAGAACCTAAAATGGGTAAAAAAAACGTGTTTTTTATAATTTTCTCCAAAATGGTCAATTTCATGATCATGGTTGGATTCATTGAACCTCTCCTGCAAATAAAATGTATACTGTTATCTAGATTAAATGAAAAATGAAGAAGTCACGGCATTTTTACGGAGGCTATACCGAAGGTGCACATCCTCCTTGGTTAGGTTGATTCGACCCAAATTTGGAAACATATTTTCTCAATGTTACCGTGGACCTACCGCTTAGTGTTATATATCAAATTAAAGCTTAGGTCAAGACCTTTTAGAAAATGCGTGTTATTTTGATCTTGTTGCCATGGTAACTATGCAATGCCTCTGATTGGCTAAACACAGGAAAAAACGTAACTAGAAAACGAAATGTTGTATACACCATACTTGGGTAGATGATGAATTGGTTTAGTGCGCATGAAACAATGGATCCGGATTTTTTTATATGGTTGCCATGGTAACCGTGAACCGACCAATCAGGTAATTTTGTATCATAATTCAAATTTGAAAACAGATATTAAAAATCAGGCTCCATTGTTTCATAGCCTCTTGTGTGCTTAACATCTGGTTACGTTACGTTACGTTACTTTACGTTACGTTACTTTACGTTACGTTACTTTACGTTACGTTACTTTACGTTAGGTTACTTAACGTTACGTTAGGTTATTTTACGTTACGTTACATTACTTAAGTTACACACACATTTATTTGGGCGGGGGGGGGGGGGGGGGGGTAAAAAGAGAGCTTCACACATGCCAACAAAATTATTTTTACACTTTAACAACACCTTTAACATTTCCTTTGAATGATTTCTGATTGTGAAAACCATACACCCAACCTCATTGAAACAGAAATCTTTGATTGTTTAAGCTGAGGCGTTGTCTTTTTAAAGACATTTATTGTTTGATATAGAATCTTATGCCATTTTACCGAAAGTTTGATTCCTGCGGCGGAGCACTAGAGCTTGACCACTGTGCTAGGGGTGCTTGGCGTGACGGACCAGCAGAGTGTATGCATAGTGTACGTGAAAGGGACTTTAGATCAATTCGGTTTCATACTCATGCGCGATAATAAATAAAAAATCCGTACTCATGGTATCATGTTCACAGTTGCGATCGTATTCAGAAACACTGTGCACGGTGTACACGGCGTTAATACGGACGGTGTAAAACAATGGAATTCTATTTTTGAAAACAAACAAAAGCACTCGGAAAATAAGTTTTCGGGGTTATTTTAACCGGCGTCCAAAACATGATTTTAAAATAATTAGGAAGCGTATTGCTCTGTTACTTACAAAATATTTAAGTTTCATGTTATTAATCTAATTTGACCATCAAAAATGCATATCTAGGAAAAATTCAAGGCGCTATCCATGAAAAGATCGCAAACAAAATAAGTATAAATTAGATCAAGATAAACAAACGAAACTCAACATTCGGCTTTGGTTTAAGATGGTATTGTTTCTTTTTCAAGCCCAAAAGACATAAGTTCATAATAATCTGACACAAACATGATCTTTTTCACAAGTTCACTCAATGCAAATCGGACCAATTCGATTTATGGTAATCATGTCAATCCTTGGTTATAAGCATTGTCTACATTTAGTGTGCCATTGAAACTAAATTAATCACCGTTTATTTGCTTTTTCTTACAATCGGATGTAAAATAATGATGCTTCAATAACAAAAAAATGAGGGCGCAAACCAACATTGAATTCTGACAAAATATATGTATATAATTTGTAATTTAATGTACAATAGGTCTATTGGGTCTAATATAGGCCTAGCTTTAAAAGAAACAAAATAATGCCTTTGAAATCAACATGATAAACAGAAGTCGAATTTTAGTTATACGTGACTGTAAACATATCGATTGATGATGCATTCAATATAGCCGAGTTTGAATTGTAAAGCTGTCACCAACCATCCGTTTCATTTGGTAGAAAACGTACGCATAATATAGCCTTGAAAATACGTGAACTAAAACCTGTCTGATTTACGAATCTCTCAGGGGTCGCATTCTGACGCGTCTGCGCGTCCTAGACCTCTCACCTTCTAATAGTGACGCGTCAGGTTTCAAATTGGAAAGACTTGCGGGTCCCGATCAAAATTGAAGGGACCCCTTAAATTTGACAATGGAAATGGAAACCTTAAGAAATTCTGTAAATTACATATCCATATGGCCTTTGCTCACAATATAAATTCATTAAAACTGCCCATAAAAAAAGTAAAATTTTCAAATACCCAAACTTCAGGACCCCTCAATTTTCTTAGGGGACCCCTTACATTTGTTTTTTGAAGTCCTACGGGGTCCTGAAAAATGTCATGGGACCTCTCACATTTTTGATCCAGTGCTATCCCTGCATCTCTGTTCTATAATTTCCTCTCAAAATCAGGGTGAATAGTATGAAACTTTAAGCGACAATCGAGACTAATATTTGATATGTTTCATTTGGTAGATTTGATATGTTTCATTTGGTAGATTTGATATGTTTCATTTGGTAGATTTGATATGTTTCATTTGGTAGAAAACGTTCGCCTAATTTAGCCTTGGAAAATAAGTGAACTAAAGCATGTCTGTTTTACGAATACACAACTATGTTCTATATCATTTCCTCTCAAAATCAGGATGAATAATATGACATTTCAAGCGACACTAATATTTGATATGTCGAGCTCGTTCATGAATGATGGTTTAACTTTGAAAAGTGGCTGACACTGGAGTTGGTTTTCAATTGCTTCGGTTTGGAGATTTTCTAAACTTAGAGAAGTACCTATAAACGTGATTTGTAGAATTGTTCAATCGATATCCGCGAGTAACGTGTTAATCCAGAGGGAAATGCAAATGGGCAAATTGTGGCCATCGTCTCACCTGTCTTTGCAAATGTTCCTATAAGGACTGGTGTATTAAAGAACATTAGGATTTCAATGTAAGCCATATTACACAATGTGGTGCCGATTTAATCTGAACAGGTTTAGTTTGTCAATAAATGAAACTTTCAATAAATGATATGTTTAGTTCCCTTGTTATTCAACGTCTAATGCAAGGGTGTTTTCCTCGCGTGTCACGGTATGATAGTTAAATCATACGCATATTACTGTAAAATAACTTAATTTCGCGACGGATTTAATCGCGAGGGTATGTATTCGCAAAATTAAATACCCGCGAAATCGCAAATATTTCAAATTCGCGAATTATAGTATCCGCGAAATTATATTGCGTGTCAACTACACTATACTAATCGATTGACAGGGAAAACAAGAAAGAAGAAAAGGCATTTAGTAATAATAATAACCTGGCCCAGTGCGGGTCTACCCGCTAGTCATAAGGGTCGCTAGTCATAACGTGTATTTTCCTATACCAGGGTAGGGTAGGGTTAGGGTAGGTTTAGGGTTAGGGTTAGGGTTAGGGTTAGGGTTAGGGTTAGGGTTAGGGTAGGGTATGGTTAGGGTTAGGGTTAGGGTAGGGTTAGGGATAGGGTTAGGGTTTATGACTAGCGACCCTCATAACTAGTGACCCTTATGACTAGCAACCCTTATGATAGCGAGTTTGGCCCATTGTGGAGAACATAACACAATATTTTTCCCAATGAATAATGTATTTAATGCTTCACACATTATTGGATATTATATCATGATAGGCTTGATTTCAACCATGTGATAGTTTTTACTATCATTATGGCTGGAAAAGAACAATGTGATATCACGATATAAAAATATTATATGCCGTTTGCTTGTGTAATAGTAAAACTATATAACTCGGTCCAATTTGGATTATATTACATTCGGCTTCGCCTCGTGCAATGAAGAAGAAGAAAAAAAAATCAAAATTTGACCTCGTGATAATTATAGTTTGAACTATCACACTCTCAGGCATTCAATGTGTGTAATTAATGCGTTGATCATTTACACCTACGATACGACGTAATTCGAAATATTCAATTTTTAAATCTATTACACCCCAAATGGAAGACATAACCTACCAATCATAACTATTCTTCTACACGGGAGTGTAGATTTCAAATTAAGTCACCCATGCAGGCAACTCCATTTGAAATTCACACTCCATGTGTCATGTGTGTATGAGATTAAGGTCATGACTTCCGAAAGGGGTAGGCCTATATGGAATTCAAATGGAACCTACGTTATTAACACTTTTCAAGTGGTGATTGGTCGAATCAAATATGCAAAATAGTGCTTTTCAGAAAATATTCCCAACCGTCAAAGCACAGATGGTAAAAGCCTATCTCTGTAATACTGAGACAATACTAGGCATGTTTGTACTTATGTTAATATATTGAAATCTAATTATTGTTGATATTTTTTTGAAACATCTTGTGAACTTATGCAACTGTCGTTTGCAGTCGCCTGTCGAGTGGCTCTATTGAAATAACAGTGCATTTGCATTAGTAAACTGAGACAGTTTGTATTGGAAGCATTCACAGAGAACGCTAATCAATTGGTTAACACCACCTACATGTATTGTCAATTGTGTTATTGAATAATAATAAATGAGATAAATTGTATTGATGTAACTGATTGATTAAGTACTGGGCTTTCAAAACAAACATAAATCCACCTAGTCAGCTAGAATTTGGTCGTGACATTGGATGATATTGTCATTCGATTGCCTCATTTCACCCACGCAAATCTAGACAAATGAAATATGCATTTGTGATTTATCGTCACCAAAACTTGTTGACAACAATAAATAAGTACCAAGATAGGTGCTTAAGCGGAACAGTTCATTGCTTCAATTAACCCACGTGAATTCAGAGACAAAAAAATATACATTTGTTGTGACTTCTCGCCACAAAAACACGTTATAAACTGTAAATAAGTACCAACATAGGCGTTTGCCGTGAAACTATTGTATTATGAACGTTACATTCAACAATAATTAATGTATAACAATTTTTTAGTGTAGATCCATTTAGGGCACTTAAAACATGTTTCAAGTTTTAGCAATAAATACCATCGTGGTTCTTTATCTTTATTAAAACATTCCAGTGATCCACTAACTGGCGAGGTCAGCGGTTACTATGTCGATCTATTAGAATCGGGTAAGTTCTTGGTGACGTTTGGAATAATACTTGATGGGCTTATTTTACATTCAGCATGTTCAGTTTGGACCAATGCCATTTCAAAGTGATCATAATAAGTCAAATGCATTGTCTTATGCATTGACACCTCTTGTATCTAACTGTACAAAGTTTCCCATTTTCAATACCATGTTTCACATTTCCCCAAAATGATGTTTTCCGAAAAAACGGCACTTTTCACCGATGCATGGAAGTTATCGATATGAATTGTGGACTTCTTGCGCACACATCTTCATGTGTAGCTAGGCGTTTTCCCTTTTCATAAACGTTTCAATTGTTCTAAATGTTTAATTGTGTGTGGAGTTATGCAAACAAACATGATCTAATTTTGGGGGAGGGAGACTTACTTTTTGTGAACCATTTACATACGTACAACAAGTAAGCCTGATCAAGGCTAAGGGGGAACTGGCTTACACCTGTTCATTTGGTGACAGATGGAATAGAGTTAAGATGGAGAAATCTCAACCTTGAGATATTCCCGAAGGATCCGGCTGGTAAGAATGGACCAAAGGGTTTAAGTACCTTTTTGAAGGCAACAACAGAAACAGACTGTATAATATATACGAAGATCACTCCACAATCTAGATGCACGAACATTAAAAGCCCTGTCACCAACTTTGACTTAGTAAACATAACCCTATTTTGTCAATTGACATTTCAACGTTTTTAAATTAGATTTCCCATGTGATTTAAGACCATTTCAGTACTTTAACAACAAAGTCATGACGAATTCTTATCGAAAGGTACATTTTGGACTAAAAAGGTTTGAAATCGAAAGATGTCTTTTTGATTGTCTTTCATATTCTTAATATGACAATCTTATCTTTTATCATCAACAGTATGTGAGATTGCAGACAAGAACTGTCAAATTGTGTATGACTTACAATCAAATTGTTGGGACAACGTTGATGGGGTACCAGTAGGTGGTTTTGGTCTGTTCAACTTCTATTACGATGCCTGCGTAGGTTAGTACACTCACCTCAAGTTATTCTATCAATAACAGTGTACGCTTGCTTATTACGTGTAATGTAACCGAGTTTTCGAAGACTCAACCCAGTGTAGCTAGATTTAGTTTGAATGTAAACTTGGTTTTGGTACCCAAAGTGCGCGGTTCGAAATCGCGCAGTTTGTGTTGGTGATTATTGACATTGTACCAATGTTTAACGGCTAACTCTAACTTATGTATATTTTGTTATGATTGTGCCGAACTTACTTGATTAGGGGTCAAATTCGCTAGTCATTAGGGTCGCTAGCTATTATTCATGAGCTCTTACCCTAACCCTAACCCTAACCCTAACCCTAACCCCAACCCACCCTTACCCTAACCCTAAACCAAACCCTAACCCTAACATTAACCCTAACCTAACCCTAACCCTAACCCTAACCCTAAACCTAACCCTAACCCTAACCCTAAACCTAACCCTAACCCTAACCCTAACCCTAACCATAACCCTAACCCTAACCATAACCATAACCATAACCCTAACCCTAACCCTAAACTCTAACTCTAACCCTAAGCCTACTCTATGACAAGCGGTCCTTATGAATTGCGGGTAGACCCCCTTGATAAGTCTCCTTTAATGAGGGGGTCCAGCATTGTCACAGACAATAATGTGATATGAGGAGAAACCTACCTTTCCAATTACCATTCGGCGATGACAAAAACAAACTGGTATTTGGGCTGACAGACCTCTCATTTTTTCAGTGTTCGTAAATGTTTTGGTAAATGTTCGATGAAATGGCAAATCATGTTCCTCTGTGATGTGTTTTGTGTGGAATTTGTGTGGGGGTGAGTTGATATTTTAAACGTTGTAAAATGTTTTAAAGATCTTTCAAAAAATGTCGATGAAAGAATATAAATTTTTCAAAAAATGTATACTAGTCTTCCCGTAGAACAGGAATTCCCCCTTGTTAAAGGGGCATTGAGAGATGTATGGGAGTGCAACCTCAATTTTTATGAAAATGTGGGGTTTTTTTGCACCAAAGTAATACCTATTAGGCATACTAAACCATCTGAAACCGTTAACCTTAATTCGTAGTTTATCATGTAATAGTTCACAATTTGGTCATTTTAATTACCAAATCGACAAAAATTACCATGTCTAGCTAGCGCCATCACTTCAACCCTTTTCCCATGACACACTAAGTTTCAGGTTTCTATTATACCCATAGATTTATACCTTATTTATTGAAATTATTAATTGTTTTCAAATTTCATTTTTATCTCCGATCTCTCCGTGCCCCTTTAATTTCACTCGTTTGCATGTTTGTCTTTTGTGATTATTTTACCAAACACGTGTTGTCACTTTAGGTTGGTTACCGACAAGTCCTCGACACCGAACCTTCCAGTTTACCGATTCTTTTAATCAGAACGCAGGCGTTGGATTTTATGTTCGGGCTGGTAACCCTGACAGCTTTGACCCCACCGATTTGACAGGCAAGAAAATCGGATTTATCCGAGGATTCTTCACAGACCCAGAGTGTGTCGCATTGCAAGGAGACGATGTAACCGTAAGAACATATCTAATAATGGGGGCGGTACTCACATTTTTTGATGGGGTGTGGCCGCTGGAGATAGGAAGCCCTGTCCCATATCGTCAGCCTGCTTCGGTAATAGCCTAACTCATTTTTTCTAGTTTTGAGAAAACGACAAAAATAGGAAAAGTGAGTTAGGCAGTTATCGAAGTAGGCTGACGATATGTTGAATAGCACCATGCATTGCAGGTGAAATCCAATAGGGGCAGTACCTGTTGGATATAATTAGGTTGGGGATATACCTTTAAGTGAAATGTTGCTTGTTATAGGCCTAATACGAATTAATATGACCCATTTTAAACAGTTTACATACTTATATTACAATCTGCCTAACTCACAATGCTGACTTAGGCAGAATTGCAATTGTGCATTTATCAACACTTTTGATTTGTCAATGACTTAGATATTATTACAGCATGTGCATAATGTAATGAAGTCATGATTTATGCAAACAACTCAATTTCGCTGAAAAGTGAGTTAGGCAATTATCGAAGCAGGCTGACGATATGACAAACGGCTGATTTGACCGGGTTTTTTTTGTTTTGTTGGTGCAATCTTAGCGATTAGGGACCAATATTTAGGGTGTTCTACCTTAGAAAGGAGTGATTTGACTTTGTATTCAAGATTTTTGCAATCCGGGACCAATGTTCAGGATGTGTTCGGCGCAAAATCAAACCTATGTAGGAATTTCTTGAGAACAAGCAACTAATGTCGAAAAGATCTCAATTACATTTACATTTCATGAAAGGTATTGCTAATGGTAAATAATGTGCATTTACCTTTTATTATTTGTTGCCGTTTATTTGTTAACAAAATACAACACAACTGATATCCAGTTATACCCATGCATTGAATGTATTCACTGATTTAAGAACAGCGTAATGATCCCAAATGTCATAGTTTACACCAATGTTTTGGCAATATCACGTACTTATTGGATCATGGCTTAACGAAATCGTGCGTGCAATGGTCATATTATTAGAAATTACCAAAAAGGAGTCAATATTTAATATGATATATTTCACCTTTCATAACAACAGTGTGATGCAAACAATTAATAAAATGCCCCCGTCTCGAATACATTAATTATGTCCTATATGGCTCAAATTTGAGAATTGTGAAAGGTGGGCTTTATCTAACGTATTGTAAAAGTATTCAACATGTTACGGGACGCATCATATTTTGTGAACATTAAACCACTCATAAAATGGGAAGAACAATATCCCTTTCAGGCTATCTAGGGCTGCACATATTATGGCTATCCACGGATACTTGATGAGCCTGCTATGCATTCGTACTTCGTAATCGCTCTAGTCTTATAATGGTACTCTCCAGTCTCCACACTCCCTGAATATATAATGTATATTGGTGCATCTAAATTTGCGAGGCTTCAAATATACGTACATTTCAAAATCCTCTGCCCATCAACAATAACAACCTGATGAATTTGCTGGTGAATTTAATTTTGAATTTATTATTTGTGCTCTCGGAGCATTTTCTAAGCTTTAAAATGACACTAAAAACTGATAAATGCAATCAGATTTTACGAGTGAAAATGACTCCTTAATTTTTAATTAATATTTGTTTTATTTGTTTCTGTCCGTTTTCATCTATATCTTAACAAACACACAGCCGTAAAGTACCCCCTTTTGATGTGCTGCATCAATATATTTGACATTTGTATTTCACAGGGCTCAGACCTCTCTGATGATCAAATCTTCCACTACGCCAGCGTCGCCGACGCCAAAGCAGCCCTGTTTGATGGTGAAGTGAGTTTTAGTTGTTTCTCTTATTTTTGTTTATTCATTCATTAATTCGACAGTACCTCAATATTTTGTGTGTAAGAGCCATTTTCGAGTCTTATCCAAGGAATGACAACGATACAACACCAAAGTGTTCTTTTGCTTATACCCTTTATTATGTTGCAATCTCTCTTCTCAAACTATGATCCACACAGGTTGATGCCATGTTTGATGTCGGGGCTAGCTTCCGTGAAGACTTAGAATATCTCAACGGCGACTCGCCAATATATTGCTCCATCGGTGGGGCCGCCATGATGACGAGAAAAGATAACGGACTTAAGTCCTGGTTTGACCCCGCTCTGCAAGAATTGTTGGCCTCCGATAAGTACCAGGAGATATGCGATCGAATCGAGGAAGAACATGGTAAGATTTTACAATGTTTTACACGCCAATTTGGTCTGAAAAGGAGAGAGCTATGATAACAACAACAAAAACAACAGCGCCGACAACGACGACGATATACATGTCTAGATAATTATAAGGATTCCAAACTCAATTGTACTTACAGAAATAGGAATATGATAAATGTTTGTTTCAGTGCTGGACTGTATTAAATGCATTATAGTGGCGGCAGACGCAATAACAATAAATTAGGGGTGGAGTGGGGTGGGGGTTCAGCAAACGGATGGCATGAACATATCTTGGGAAGGTCAAGCGAAAAAATTGGAGGTAAGGTGTGCATGCATACACATTGATATGATTGAATCACTGCTAAAATGTTGAGTAAAACCTTTACTCAACGTTGAGTAACTATGCAACAGTTCAACAGTTGAGTAAACAATGCCCAATATGTTCAACAGTCGAGTATAAATGCCATATATGTTCAACAGTTGGGTAAAATGTTGGGCATTTTTACTAAACTATTGAACATATTGGGCATTTTTACTCAACTGTTGAACATATTGGGCATTGTTTACTCAACTGTTGAACATATTGGGCATTGTTTACTCATACAACTGTTGAACATATTGGGCATTATTTACTCATACAACCGTTGAACTGTTGCACAGTTACTCAACGTTGATTAAACGTTTTACTCAACATTTTAGCAGTGTACATGTAGGTGATGTCAAAATTGCCTGAAAAAACTAATAATTGGGTCTGACATTGCCGGACTATAGCTTCAGGGGACTATATCCCCTTCAACTACACCACCCCTCTAGTCAGAAACAGTTGTCTACTACTAACCTAATACCCTTAATACACTTATATCAAGTTTACCTGTAGTCAGCAAAAACACAACCAGGTATGCAAAGACTATTATGTTTTCTCCATTTGATTTGTCTATATATGGTTGAAAGAACTATTTATAATTTATCATGTTTATGGTGTCAACTAAATTGAATTGTATTGCACTTTGTATATGGCATAATTGAATGTTCACCCGACCACAACGGTTGATACTCTGTCAAAGTGAAATCCAGGGACACTTGTTGTTTGTGTTTCTGGATCATTAGTTCCAACTTGACGTCTATCTAGGGGCCCACGCACCGTGATTTGATGAATTGGATGAGAAGCCTAGACAGTCCACAAATGGAAAATCTCTACCACTTTAAATGACACCAAATAGCCACCCAATTTTGCCATAGTACATTATACATACAACAGTTTATAGGGATGAACTTGTTTACTAGACATGATCAGTTACTGTAAATGGTGCCTATAATTATAGCCTATAACTATATAACTGAGGGTTTACTGTAAAATAAATCATAGAAAATTCATAAACAGCGTTCGCAGTACAATTTCAGTGCCGGTTAGACCTGTATTCCTATGTTCCAATTTCAGGGGTGGGGTGGTCAAATTTGGGGTCGAAAATCATGCCGCGCCAGCGCTGGGGATCGAACCCGGGACGGCCGCTTGGAAGTCAGGCACCTAACTGATTGCGCCAGACAAAAGCACCATGATCGCGCCACGAGATAAACCTGGGAACCGCGTGCAACTAGCAATTAGCAGCGTAGTGATTTGCAGTGCATAGGAGGCTTATGGTTAAAGCTGACCTACCGCCTTAGCAGTTCACCACAGACGAACTAGCTATACACATGATCACTTAAGGGACGCACCATTTGATTTTCAGGGGGGGGCATGGAAGTTGGGGTCGGGCGGAATTTTTTTTTTTCTCCACCGAAGTAGGCGGAATTTTTTTTTTTTGCGCCGCCTTCGGCGGCAAGTTTTTTTGTTGTTGTTGCAAATGCGGCAAAGTTTTTTTTTTTTAGGGTTTTACTGTTTTTCTTTATATTGAGGTGGGTGAGTCATCTTTTTTTTTTTTAACTCAGCAGTGGGTCATCTTTTTTTTTTTTTCCTTGTTGGTGGGCAAAGTTTTTTTTTTTCCCTAGATAGTGGGCAAAGTTTTTTTTTTTTTTTAAACTTCCATGCCCCCCCCCCCTGAGTATCTAATGGTGCGTCCCTAATGACAGACTGTCCAGAGTTAACAAGGAAAAATTGTAACCTTGTCAAATTCCTAAGAGAACTGGACGTGGCTAGTAACCCAGAGTGGTAGCTCGCCTTTAAGGGAAGGTTTGAAATCCTAATCTGGTCATTGACACATAGTCCAATACTTAACTGCGTAAAATTGACAAACTTGAAAGTAACCAAACCTATACAAACGCCTCCTTGATTAAATTGACATCGCGTTTTTAGACAAAGCTACAAACACATCAACATTACTTCTTTTCCCCACCAAAGGACATTGGAAGTATATCGTATGTGAACTACAGAGTGTGTCAAATAAAAGTATTTATAAATACTGTGTACAACATGTCATGACAATTGTGCCTTTTAAGTGAAATATTTGTGAGAACCTCATTATAATAATAAATCCTTATAATAATAAATCCTTATAATAATAAATCCTTATAATAATAAATCCTTATAATAATAAATCCTTATAATAATAAATCCTTATAATAATAAATCCTTTTAATAATAAATCCTTATAATAATAAATCCTTATAATAATAAAAACAAAGACTGTTTGAAATGTATTGCTGGTCCTTCTTTTTGGTAAAACACATTGACATTTTCGGACTGATTGTAAAAGATTCACATACCGACTCGTCGTGGATCATTATTTAAATTATAAAGCTACTTTATACGGAAATCCAACAATGTTTCTCTGATAATGGTACATTTTGGCACATGCGATATATGTATTTATATATTTTAGTGGGACGATGTTAATTTATACGAATATCTAGCGCGCTAGTTATTTTCACAATCTTTCTCACAGGTTTTGCACTTAGATCAAAATGACATCGCTAGTAAGTTACTGTTCAGTTATGGCATACGTACTAGCGAGGTAGCTTACTTCTCTACGCGAATTTGGTGTTCTCGGCCGTATGATTGTGTATAACTGATCGAATTGTATTATTTTCTTTCAAACCAACAGGCGATAAACCTGGCCTAAACCGTGACGAAATCTGCGTATAGTGTAGACAACATCTGCAATTAAAAACAGGCTAATCGAGGAGAGATGCATGCTAGCCCGCAGTACTATAATGGATAACGACTATATATATAATGCAACCAGAACTATATTTGGAATATCCTATAATGATGATAAATGTAGAGGATAGACATTTCGAGGGCTCAGAAGCCCAAGGCCTCCATTTTGTTTATTTTGAGAAAAAAGACTATTGAAGATTTAAAAAACATTGGGGAGATGGAGATGAGGCCTTGTGATACTGACTATAAGGGACGCACCATTAGATTGTCAGGGGGGGGGGGGGGGGGGGTAGGAAGTTGTTGGAAGAAAAAAAATTCACCCTCTGTGCGGGCAAAAAAAAAAAATATCACCCCCTGATAATTAAAAAAAATAATTAAAAAAAATTCTACCCCCACTCAATTCAATATGAATGGATACATTGTGTTATGGAGATGTTACTGGAAAGATAATTTCTCTCTGAAAATGTTGATACCAAAATCTCATTTTTGTTAAAAATGGAGATGAGGCATTGTGTTTCTGAGTCCTCGATTTGTTGCTGCTTCCTCGCATTGTATAGTAAACAGTACTGGATTCAAAAACCGCACCTGTATTCAAGCGGATATGACACCTGTCATCACAAAAATGAGAGGTAACACTTTCCACGCGGCAGGCAGCTGCAGACGACATTCCAAAATTTCACAAAATGTTTCAAAAATGTCAAAATTACTGTATTTCATTACCATATTTGGAATCACCATGAGAAATGCATTGGAATAAGCAATAAGTACAAACATGCCTAGTGTTTGGTCAGTAATCTTTGAGATAGACTTTGAAAATTTAGAAAGGTTTCTGAATAATCTGTTTTGTGAATGGTAAAAATAATAGCCGCGTGGAAAGCGTTAACTACTTTCTGCAAAGGTGTTTACAAACTATATCATTATTCGATGAATAGATTCAAATATATATGAGCGTTAAGTCGCCAGTGTGCATTACTAGCTATGGTCCAATAAACATGCCAAAAATCAATAGAAAAAAAAGGACATTTGCAAGTTCAATTGGAATTTTGATGGGGAAGACAAAGAGCAATTATGACATGTTGCATATCGTAATAAAGCTTACTATAAACTGTTTTGAATAAGTTCGTTTGGTATTGATGCTGCATTTTATCTTTTTGATATATAATTTTTAAATATCATATAAAATAAATTTAATTAGTTAATACGATGTGTCCGAGTATTCATTTTATTGTGACTATGATATTTACAAATTTACAAATATTTTGTTAGCAAAAAAGTACAATAAAGCATATAATATACTTTTCTGTTTTACAATGCATACCAAGAAAACGCAATAAGAGCTTAAAACAATGCATATCAGGTATACTTTTATAATCTATTTAGAAATGTCGGACTCGGTCGGACAGGGTAAATTTACAGATATTGAAAGGATGGGACATCTGGTAAGACATATCCATTATTGAACAGGGCTTATTCCACAAAGGCTATCCATGTAACTATGCGCAACAGATTACAAAGGAGGAAATCACCTGGGCTAATCGTCATTAAAGGGGCATTAAGAGATGTGGTGGAGGCAGCGACCTCAATTACAAAAATGTATGATAACAACTGGGATTTGTATATTTTTACAATTGGTTAACATATATGAACTTACACCTATAAGGATTAAGACAAATCAGCCCTCTTTGTACATCAAAACGTCAATTCAAAAATGTTGATCTCCGCTAGATCAGCATATATTACGTCAGACAGTATCCCCTGCAGCACGTGTGATAAATATCGCGAACCATATTTGCATAGAGGGCGTTTTTTCAATAAATAGCGATGGTATTTTGTTTTATTCAAGTTTTGCTGTATTTTTGTTAGTAGAAACAAACAATAATGGCAACTTTTAATGTTCATCTTGAATTCTGAAATAAATTAAAAATTAATAAAAAATGTCAACACTTCTTAATGTCCCTTTAAATTGAAACGTGGCATGACCTCCAATTCATTGCATGAACCGTATTTGACCAACAAATTGGACTACACTGAAATAGCAAATCTTAAACACAGTTATTATTCCAGACAAGATGGCTGCTATTCCGTTACATGGATAACCTTAGCCTTTCATCAAGGCGTTGTTGGTTGTGCTGGTGTCACAGAAATCCTACAGATTACGGATGGCTGGTGTGTGTGAGAGCGCCCTCTATAGAAATAGTTAAATACAACGCCTTTCCTCAGAAAATCTTTGACTTATTTATCCCAGAAAAATCGCGCTTGCTGATTGTTATTAATGATGTCATGATATATCGTGTGACGTCATCGATATCAAGTGCTAAATCAAAACGTTGTCGTCAAAAGAATTAGGCGGAGCAATCGTGTTACGATGACAACATTGTTTGATCGACACATACATGACATTGCTTACACATTAGAATAGCTATTTGCGCAAAGACGCCTCTCTCCGCTCGCCAGTAGACGAGTCGGCTTCCGGCCTCTCGGCGTTTGACAGTTAATTATGCGAGGTGACAAAGACTAGGATAACCTAATTATTGTTTTAACTTTATTGTCTTGATTAATACATTAACCTAATGCTAACAAGTATAACGTTCAGTTAATACAGTTGAACTTGATGCAAAATAAAATGCCTATAGTAAGAGTATAAATATAGGCTATGTTAAGTGTAGAAATTGATTATTGATCACACATGGTTGCGCCGTCAGGCGGAGTAGTCGAGAGCCCTATATAGTTCAGTCCTCGCTCGTTTAGGTGTTTTTACAATAATTTTGCAATAGATCAAACAAAGGATTTGTGTTACTAATCATTCATAATCAGCCAGCAAGTTATAATTGATATGATTGTGATTATTGCTTATCCCTCAAAGTGTATGTTGACTTTTGATCTTGCATTTCTACTTGTTGTTGATATAAATGAGTGTCTAGAAATGTTTGATGAACAGAATTCAGCAGCTTGTGTTCTACGCACAAGGGTGATTAAATCAATGAAGCAAATTATATGATCAAGAAAAAGATTGACCCTGACTACATGTAGGTGTAGGTGATTCTAGGTAACGGTTGTTTACAACAGGTTGTCTTCTATCGGCGACCCGGACCAGGTATACACCATTAAAGTTACCGAATTCGACGTATCTGGATCTTTTGAACCTTTCCATATGGGTAAAGATCTTAACAGAATTATACATTTTCCTAGATCTGAAGAAGAAAAAGAAAAAAAGAAAAAAAAAACAGACACAAAATCCAAGACCTTCATTATTCACTGTCCAATCATTGTGATCCCGATTCTTATTAGTTTAGTGCTTCAAACAACATTTTGGATAAATACAATGTCCATAGAAAAAAATGTATTATACCTGTATATATTTCATCCTGGGATATTCATCAGCGTCGCTGTGTTTGAGGTAAACCAACGACTTTTAGAAGACAATATAGTGGAATTTTCCATTACGCAAATGCAGTCATAAATGGTCACCCAACGAATGCCATGAGAAGGAAAAAAACCCGACTGTTGACATGATAACTTAACACTTTCCACGCAGCAAGCGTCTGCAGACGACATTCCAAACAATCACAAAATGTTTCAAAGATGTCAACATTTTGAATTTTATTACCACATTGAAGAAATGCATTGAAATAAGTACAAACATACCTAGTATTTGTTCGGTAATCCTTGAGATAGACTTTGAAATGTGAAGGTTTCTTAAAAATATCGTTTCTTAATTTTTTGTTGTATAATATGATAAAAGAAATAGCCGGCCGCGTGGAAAGTTTTAATACGACTCGAATGGCTTTAGCAACTGTTTACTATTACGGAACACCAGACTTGAATGGAAAGAAAAAAAGAATACACGGGGAAAAGCTTTGTTTTTTCTTTAGGGTTAAGGTCATGTCTTTCAAAAGTGGTATATGGAATTCAAATGGAATTGCCCATTAATCATTAAAACGTACTTAAGTTAAGACATATTCCATCAAAACAACAGTGCAGTCTGGGAATCATCCAAACAGAACGCTAATAACAATTGATTAAAACCGAGTATTTTATCAGTTGTGTTATTGAATTTTGAGATACATGTATTGAAGTTATTGGTTGAATAAGTAGGCTACCAGGGTTTCAATACAAACAAAATCGACCTACATGTATACAGTTACAATTCAGTCGTCGTATACATATATCTATAAGGCCATAGAGTTAACCGATGAAAAGCGATATGAAAAGTATTGAGAGTGAGCTTCAAAAGTTCTATGAGAAGTGCAATGAATATCCTGATGATCATGATTTCAAAAATTAATAACATAATTGTAAGATGCAATATGAAATATTATACACTGCCGCGCAAAGTATTTCTCCCCCTGGAAACTTGCAATTTATCACTGTGTTGTCAACAAAGTATTAAACCGTCAGACCAAATTACCATTTCATTGTGTTCATTGTACATTTTAAACCAATAAATTCATGTTTCCTATCCAGATTCATGATTTAAAAGCATTACAATTCATGATTTTATCGGGCAAGTCAAAATTCCAATGACATGTCACAGTTTCTTGTCCTAAATGTGTAAATCCAATTGAAATGGTGCAAAAAAGGGTCAGCTCACAGTTCGCTTAAATTTTAAGTCGATTTCTTTTTTTCTTTTCTTCAGAAGATAGCCACGCTTTACAAACAATAATAATTATATGGTTCGATGCAAACATCAAGGTCAACATGGTCAAAAGCATTTACAATCCATGCATATTTGTTTATTTACCCTGTATAACGAAATATACCGAATATTGGCGATTGTAAACGTTGTTTGAGGGGTTCCAATTTGCTTACCATAGATTATGAAGGTTAAGTTGCTCAACACAAAAGCTTGTATAGTCTTTCGCACTGTCACGGAACAACTTTTTAAATTGCATTAATAAAACGTCACACTCGTTCCCAGATGCGTTAAGTATTGATTTGAAAGAAATGTGTTTGCCATGCTTGCTGTCCGTCTAACTCATGGGTTTAGGTGTGCATTTAAAACTTCGCAAAGAATGTCACATCATTCGTAACGGTGAATGTATTAATTAATTTAAAATATTTAAATATTTAGAATGTTCACATTGGCTTCTTTTCTAACGAACGAGCTTGTATATATCCCATCTACAAGGAATTATTGTAAATTGAACGTAGAATTTTCTATATTCCCAATAGAGATTGTACACAGCGCCACCGCACCACCGCCACCGCCTCACCCGCCACTCCTGACTTTCGAAATAAAATCAATCATATCTCAGCAAAACAGTTATAGAAATACCTGATTTATTCACACAATGTAGCTAGATAAATAGGCTTTCAAATGACACATAAATGATAAACCATACCTCTACCACATTTAGTTGTTGAGATAATAAGAGAGATGGACGATTCGTTACCAAAAATGCAACAGGTACTTGGATGTTGGCTAAACCAAAATCAATAATCGGTACGAACATTTTGAGATATACATTTAATGAGCCAATTTCGTCTCCGTAGTTTGGTACCTCATTAAACCCCAGGCTGACCACAGTTTTACTTTGATGAAACAACAGTAAAGAGGTTCAACACAGGAATACATTGACATTCCATTTTATGTTATGCAACGCATATTTTTAAGTATATAACACATACATAATGATCAAAAACGCAACAGAAATAACACATTATACGGGTATGTTGCAAGAATGTCAAAATAAGTGAATTTCATTAACATATTGGGAATCACCATGAGATATGCTCTGAAATAAGTACAGACATGCCTAATATTGGGTCAGTCATCCTTGAGATAGATTTTGAAAAATTTGGGAATGTTTTGTATATGGTTAAATTAATAGACGCATGGAAAGTGTAAAATACCCTGATTTACTTAATAGATCATGAACATATAATCCATTCATTCCCGTTTGCCATTATTGATTTTGTCAATGTTATGACTAAAATTGTTTTTATCTGGTAAGAATTCACAAAACAATAATATAATGAAAAATATTTCTAATAAGGTTGTACAATATTGTATTATGTTTTGATACAGTCTGCATTTAACCATCACAACTCATGGTAATTGACGATTTCGATTAAAATAAATGTGGTACTTGTGTTTAAAATTTTGTTCTGGATCCAAATTGGACAAAACAAACCTGAAGATCAACCATGATCTGAGGCCTAAATAAGGTTAAATTGGCGTTGAGATTCACTTGAGAAAATATCTTGTTTATCTTATCTTGTTTTTAATATACATCATCACATGGATGGGTTTCTCATTAAAACAATGTAATACTCCTTATAGACATAAAATATTAAACATGCGAGTATCAAAAAGTTACAATGAACAAAACATGACTCTACCAGCGAACAGCGTGTACCACCAATTATCATCAGCTTTGGAGATAGATGGCTCACAACCAGGGGCGGATCCAGGGGGGGGGGGGTGCTGCGGTGGCTGCAGCACCCCGGGGTATGAAGAAGAAAAAAAGAAGAAAAAGGGGGAGAAAGAAAAAGGAAAGGGGGAAAAGGAAAGGAGACAAAAAAGGAAAGATAAGAGAGCATAGCTCGAAGGGCGGTGCGTTGG
The DNA here is from genome assembly GCA_035610835.1 of Ophiura sarsii. Lineage (NCBI taxonomy): Eukaryota > Metazoa > Echinodermata > Ophiuroidea > Amphilepidida > Ophiuridae > Ophiura > Ophiura sarsii. The sequence goes on along the minus strand of CM069459.1, from coordinate 44,842,151 downwards.
CTGGTACCTGATCAATTTCATTTTTTTGGGATCGTCTTTTCACAGCACCCCGGGGTGCGACCATCCTGTATCCGCCCCTGACAACCATCAACGGAACATGACGTTCGCTGGTGAGTTGACTTACAAAACAAAGGGCATTCATGTGCATGTGGTTTGCAAGAAAAATATTTTAAAATACTATTTACTCTGTAGGGTTTTTGCCAATCTTATGCCACATACCGTAAAGATTCGTCTCGAAGCATATATTACACATTTTCAACAAGGGCGAAGCCCGCGTGTTGAATATTGAATTTATGTCTCCCCAACCCGATGTACATGTAGTTCGAATTGTAAACATCGACATATGGCCCAACCACCTCTAGATATGCCACGCAAATGACAAACCTAAAACAATCAAAACAATGACCAATGTTTTGATATGCTTCCAATGTGTTGATTTGCCTATGTTTTGATGTAGTTCCAATGTTGTGCTTTGCCTGAGTATTTGACACAAGACAGATTTAACAAGGTTACCTAAACCTATAGTTCTGGATTATTGTCCAAGCTATATTTTGTTAAAACTATATTATGTAAAAATTTTAAAAAATTCTCATAATTTTTTGTTGTTGTCTTATCCATATTATTTAATGGGATAGAAATTGCTGCCCAATAGCAACTTTGTACTGTGGTAATATAAGTACTATGCATGCTTTATACAGTCAGAGTTTGGGATTCTTTCCAGAGCTATCAAGGTTTAGACAGGTCTTTTGCCCAGTCTTTTGAGGGTTGATACAATCATAATATTTTAGTTCAACTGAGTTCAACGGTAATTGTCAATGGTTCAAATTTCTTTATATATATTTTACCTGGACAAACTATGCGTTGGCCTTGACGTATATGTGGATTTCGACCTGCTAATTAAACATCAACAAGTGGCATACCGTATCTTATCTATAAATATGTGTAAGTGGTTTCAACTTGGCAAGACAGCTATACGGTGGCTGGGTGACATAAATGCTTATAATTATTGAAGCCGATTTGTTGTGAGTGTTCAGAACCCTCATCATCTCAAAAGAAGGCAGTTGTAGGTTTTTAGGGACTTGTCAACATAATAGTTTCGGATAAAAGATAGTGATATCAACACGATAAAACAATCGTGTTCAGACAGTCAGACTGATCATATTACTTAGACGATGTTATTTTCTTCACATGATTCGATAGCTCATTCGCAGGCCCGTAACTATAGGGGGGTGGAGTAGGGGGGGGGGGGGGGGGGGGGGGCAACCTCAAACAATATACCGGTATATCATTTGCAAAGAGGATGGGCGATAATCACTTAAATCAATCCGGTCAGTCGTTAGCGCGATCACTAATGAGAGAGATGAGCTCTTTCAGTTATGAGGATCCGTCACAGATTCTCGTCGTTAATTCTGTTGCATTAGATGCTCGATCATTCGGAGATCGACATTTGTAGGTGCGTTGACGTTAATGGATGATGATCGAAATGGTGGAACCCAGAATGTCAAGTTGTCTACCTCAATCTCTTGTCAGCTATTATAAATTGTAATTTATTTTTTTCATCATCTGTTTACATACTGTACCCTTTCATTAACATTTGAGGTTATATTCGATTTTGTAAGACATGGTGATTTCACCCTTTTGGCAGAGTGGAAAAATAAATTGTGTGTGTTAAACTTTTTGGAAAGAATCAAAATTAATCTCTCAATCTCTTGTCTGCTATTTGTTAAGGCTGTTCAAATCATTAATATTCTTCATTTGATTCAATTTGAAGAAATGTGCTCATTTAATGTATATCTTAGATTGTTGGTACCGATTATCTATTTTGAATTAGCCAACCTCAAAGCACCTGGTCCGGGACTTGGTTGCTAGGTGTATATAATGCCATGTCTTTTAAATGTGAATTATTGTTTTATTTAATGAAGGCTTAGTAACGAGTTGACCGGGACTTTCCGCGCGGCTGCAGACGCACATTCCAAAAGTGCACAAAATGTTTCAAACATATCAACATGAGAGACTTTCTTGCCCATTGAGTAGTACACAAACTGGCTGGTAATTAACCACCTATGGCAGTAATTCACCACATTTTCAGCCTATAATTTCTAAATGGAACATTTCTGTCCCTAAGGTTTTACAGACATAATGAGAAAAATATGGGGATCGTTCTGATATTAAACTTTCTTGATGCGAAAAAAAAAAACATAGCCAAAAAAATTGATCAGATCATACACCTTTAAGTACCAACGTAGGTTACTGAAGCGGAAATTGCTATTAAAATTGTTTTATGAACATCGCATCCAGGTATTTAATAGATATTTGTCAGCGTCAATTAAAACAGGACAGAACAGTAGGCTCGTCACAGGTGGATGCATATTATAGTTAATTCAAAATCGGCCAAAACAACCCACACAGTTTCAATAGTTGACTGTTTACACTGCACAAAATGTGTCTCAAAATAAAGGTTATGCACTAAGTTATCTACAAATCATAAAGTTTTGCTGAGTTGCACAAAGTTACCAAGTTATTGTTTGTTTCACTGTGCGGTGATTCGAAAGGGTACATTCTAGTGTTCGGCCTCGCTACATTTTACGCGCACTGACAGGCATTCCTGTTTGAGTGCCTGGATACTTCATAGTTTGCTTGCCTATTTAAAGGGGCATTAAGAGATGTGGTGGAGGCAGCGCCCTCAATTACAAAAATATATGATGAAAACTGGGATTTGTATATTGTTTACAATTGTATTACATGTATGCACTTACACCTATAAGGATTAAGAAAAATCAGCCCTCTTTGTACAACAAAACGTCGATTCAAAAATGCTAGTAGAGCCGCAACGAGCATTTTACGTCCGACAGTATCCCCTGCAATACGCGTGATACATAACGCGAACCATATTTGCATAGATGGCGTTTTTCATAGCGATGATATTGTTTTAATCAAGTTTTGCTGTTTTTGTTAGTAGAAACAACAATAATGGCAATTTTCAATGTTCATCTTGAATTCTGAAGTAAATTTTTAAACATTTAAAATGTTCAACACCACTTAATGTCCCTTTAAGTGCACTTATTCAAGCACATGAATATCCAAATAGACAGTTGTGTGTATCTATACATTAAATGTGAGGCGTTGAGATATGCAGATACGAGTGATTTTACTTCGGAATTCAAGATGAACATCAGTAATTACCATTATTGTTGTTTCTACTCACAAAAACACAGCAAAAATTGATTAAAACAAATACCATCGCTATTTATTGAACCTTTTCTTAAACAAGCCCTCTATGTAAATATGGTTCGCGTTACTTATCACGCGTGCTGCAGGGGGACATTGTTGGAGTAAATTGCTGGTTACGGCTCAACCAGCATTTTTGAATCGACGTTTTATTGTACAAAAGAAGGCTGATTTGTCTTAATCCTTAAAAGTTATAGGTGTAAGTTCATACATGTAATGCCATTGTCAAATTATACAAATACCAGTTTTTATCATAATTGAGGGCGCAGCCTCCAACACATCTCTTCATGCCCCTTTAACACTTTCCACGCGGCTATTACGTTTTACCATTTCAAAACAGAAGTTGTCAGAAACCGTTCCCAACTTTCAGAGCTATCTACAGAATAACAGAACCAATACAAGGAATGTTTGTACCTCGTTTGAATGCATTTCTTATTGTGATTCCAGATATGGTAATGACATTTAATTATGTTGACATTTTTGACACATTTTGTGACATTTTGGCATGTCGTCTGCAGACGCCTGCCGCATGGAAAGTTTTAATGCCTCTGCTATCAATCGAGACCTACAGCAAATATATATCGCAATTCCGCATGTACAATTATTGTTAATAGTCCTCCACAACAGCAGGAGGAACGAGGAACAACAACAACAACAACAACAACAACAACAACATGATGAATATAGTACGTGACTGTATTAAAGGCATTATCAGCGGAGTGGGGTTGTTAGATTTTAATGTCAACGTGCCTACAACAAGCCCGACAACAAGCTTAATTTGGTCTGGTTAAAAGTTAGACCAATATGCTAAACGTATGTGATCTTTACATTCGAAGTCGACCCCCCCCCCCCCCCCCCCCCCCCCCCCCCCCCCCCCCCCCCCCGTGTTAACGCCACTACTGATAACAAGTTTTATACGTTGTGTAGTCAGCAAAACACAAACCGAGACTCTTGTGATTTCCCAGACCGATTTGATCAAAATACCATACGGTTGAAAGAACTATTTATAATTGTGTCACGGTTATGATTATATTCAATCATTTTTGAATGGCAACTAAATTGTATTGTATAGTATGATTGAGTGTGTTTACCCAACTACACACATTGATACTCTGTCAAAAGGTGGTTAAATTCCAGGCCTGGTCTAAACCGTGACAAAATCTGAGTAGTTTAGACAAAAGAAATCTTCAATTAAAGATAGGAAACTATTGTTTGCTTGTAGTGTTTTGAATAATGATTGTGTTACAACCTATATGAACTAATTGGCTACCAATTAACTATCCATTCAAACCACACCAATACGCAACGCTATTGATAGTTAAATGTATAGGATGCAAATTGGTTTCACGGTTGCTGATTCCTTAATAAATATGATAGTAAACACTAAGAAATGCCACACACACCCTTCACACGGATATTTTTAGCTATATCCTGATACTATGATATTTTGAATAAGAGCCTTAGTTGTTGATGCTGCACTTTATCTACTTTATAATACCATATAAAATAAATTTAACTGGATAACACCGCGGTCAAATAATACCGTATAATACACACAGAGGGAATCGACAGATTGACTGCGCGATCATCAAAGGATGCAATAAATACATAACGGCTAATCCGAGTTTTGCTCATATTAAACTTCATCCTCCAATTTTTGCAGAAATCCCGGATCGAGTTAATATGTTTGTTTATTGAGACCACCTATAGTATCGTCCATTACAACAAAATTGTCAGCATAATAAAGAGCATTAATAATTTCTGTGGTATCTGGCATTAATTGACAACCTTTTGCACCATTGGTATCAAGATAATTTGATAGCTCACATAAAGATAGCATATTGGAGGGGGCTGAGAAGACAGCCCTGCTTGAGTCCAATAGGGCATTCAAACATGTCTGAAATTAGATAGCCATCTCTTATATACACCTTGAAAAAAGTATCGCACCGCTGATTTATTTTTGGTGCAAATTGCAAATGTGGCCTCGACTTTTGCAACCATGGTGTGATATTAATGATAATTTTGTTTACGTAAGCTGTCCAGCAAAATGTTATGCAATACAAGGGTCACATTTGAGTTTGTGACGTAATCGATGTAATATTTTTCAAGGCCAAGGGGAAATGCATGTTTTTGTCCACAAACATGCGTGAAACATGTTTGGTATCGATGATTAATCTCTATAGTTGTAATTCTTGGGAAAACATTCAAGTCTTCCAAGGTCAAAGGTCATCTGGGGTCAAATTTCAAAAATTGCTCGATTGTCCTCAAACATAAAAAACTCACTTTTTCATACGCTCAACGGTTATGGGGTCAAAGGTTCAAATCACAAAGGCAATATTGCGGAAGTGTTGACCTAGGTCAAATAAACAAACAAAATCAACGGTGACCTTTCCATATATGAAGAGCTGTTTTGCAAAAGGGCCAACATCAACTTCTACCTTTTTACTCATTTTGCATTATTGAATGTATGGCTATTTATTATGTGGAATGTGTTGCCAGAAGATGGAAAGAAGGAAAGAAAGAAACAGGTGCAATACTCGACTAATATAACAATTCGCTAACAATACTCTTGATCTGGTATTAATGTTAGCCAACATCCATACATCTATATAGGGCGAGAATACACTCTCTTAAATCAAAATATTGAAAAGTCAATCTTAAAGATTGTGCTTAGGGAAAGATCTTAAAAGATTGAAAATATTCAATCGAATAGAGTGAAATTTCAATATATCCATGTACCAGCGTTTATGTCAAGCAGACACTACATGGAATACCCTACCCAAAAAACCCAAACAATCCTCATACAATTTATACCAGGTGAATTCAATGGTAGGGTAATTCTAATCTTAGCCAGATAAACCACCAGGCAAGGAGCAGTAGCTGATGACAGATATATCTGGCCATACAGAGACAGTTAGTGTTTACATTATGACAGCTACACACTTATAAATAGGTAGTTAAAAATGACTCCGTGTCAGGGTTCAACTATGCACCAACTGACAAAAGGGTTAAATATGACACTTTTCCAGTTAAGTGTGTATTTATTATGGTTTGTAAGTTAAATTAGTTAATACCAGCCTGTTTTTAAGGAGCATACCAGTCTGTTGGTATTAAAATCATAACAACTCGTTGAGCCCTCATTAATCAAGTTTGACACAGTGGGACTATTGGCCATGTATGCATACAAGTAAAATGTACAGGCACTCGTGGGACAACTTTTACTTGTTCATCTTAATGCCGCAGAATCTGCAGCAATAAGCATTGCCCTGTGCCACACCGTAAACAACAATAAGACAAACACACGAAAATTGAAGAACTGGCTGAGACCATATTGGAATAGTTTTATTGTAGAACATAGGGCCTACCCAATATGGGTGACGATGACAGACTCATCAAATCACCACGAACACGACGTGTACATGACATATACAAGGAACACAACGGTGGACACGACGAACACAACGAGGACATGGCAGAAATGAGCTGCCAGAGGGAGCCGGGCAAAAACACTTCCCATGAGCCCCGCATCGCAAGGCTCAGTCACCGCAAAGAGTGGTGACTCGGAAAATGCCCCCCGCCCGGAATCCGCCCGACCCACATTTTACACCACGCAAGGGACCGATTACAAGAGGGACCCCACGTCAACAAAGGTGGCAGGGGGTTTGGGAGGAGGGAGGACCAAACAGGACTCATCACCAACATAGCACATTAGGGATAACTCCCGAAACCCCTTACCTAAACCGCACCAGGTGCCCGACTGGTACACCTGGCGACCTCCTGCATCCCCGGATGCAAGCACAAAGAGTGGGTTGGGAGGGGAATTTACCGACTAGCACTATTGATCTCAGCCGACGATGTGACGGAAATAAACCGCGAAAGATTAGAGAGCCTGTGATTGGCAGGTATCACAACCAGACGACTATACCCGTCGGCACACAGCCACGCATGGGCTGACAACCGCGTATGGCGAATTGGTCGATAAAGGGGTTGATTTAAATTACAATGCTCTCAATTCATCCCCAAAAAGCGTGACCAACCGAAAATACAGGGTGTGCAGGGTGTCCCAAAAGGCAAATGTTGCATACGCCAGACAAGCTGACAAATCCATACTTATTACACTTAAACAAAATATGATAACAAATGGGCTAACTGAAAACGTCTATTTCGGTTGACATAAACGGAAATTATCATATTGTATAATATTCAGAGTCTTTCTTTTCTACATCTCATTTCAAATTGCATGTAACAATGGACATCTGTTTTTTTAATCACATGCAATTTGTTAGTTGGAGTTTTATCCTGTAACTATTATTATATATCTTTTCCTGACTACCCAAATCAATATTCCAACGCCGGACGCATGTTTTACGTGACCATGCACATTGCTTGGTCAAAAACTGTTCTTATGGCAATAGTATGACCACGTAATTATCTCTTAGGATGGTCGGGAAGGGTGTGAACAATTTTTTTAACAATGATCATTAATCTGAAACAACTATATATGGTTGTTAATAAAACATGTGCTTGGAGAGAAGAAGGAAAAACATTCCTGACAAAGTATTACATGTAATTTTGACAAATGCAATTGACCCACGCTTTGACCTTGGGATTTGACAGGTGATTAAACAATAAACCCCCAAAACAACACAAAGGTGTTGCGTGGGTGAATATGTCTTAACGGTTCCTCAACCAATAACATGAATAACTACTGCTCGATACTGCGCAAAAGTCAGACAAGCGTGAAAGGTGGTTTACTTAAAACAAACGACATTCATTCTCTGTCTGACATAGCCAGAGTCTGTCGCGGTTTTCTCTCTCTCTCTCTCCAAAAAGTGACAACGTCTGGACGTTAGCATGGCTCGTTTTACTCTCAGCCTCTTGGCATTGCTGCTTGGCGTTGCGAATCTACCCGATGCTTTGTCCGCGAATAAGTGTAAGTTTACAGTATGAATATAATAATATCACATATCGGAGAGCTCCTCAATAAGTAGGCCTAGACCTAGTATTGTAACGAGAGTTGGTAAACTTAGTATACATGTAATTGTATAGTTGTTACACTAGGCCATAGGACGTTGCTCTGTATCTTTCACTCTTATACTCTCCGTCGAGGGGGAACCCAAATGTATTACCAAAATATGGCAAACACATATCTAAAGACATAAGGATAGAAACTCATTGTCTTTAGGTATGTCCGACGGGGAGTACAAAAAGTAAAAACTAAGCAGTTTTTGCACGCTACCCTCATACCCATGTTTAAACTTAGACATATTTTAGTGAGTTAGACGTGTATTTAAGTTAAACACATTTTCGAGAATTGCGTCTATAGTTAAGCGATGTGCCTAACGTCAAAGTTAGACGGGTGTTGCTTAAAACCATGTTTAACTACCTACGGGGGTCAATGCCTAGAATGATTACTCAATCGCGCCCGGTGCTATCTGACGTGTAGATCGTGTAGTCTAAAAACTACGCGTGCCTTTGACAAATTTGGTCGATATATATAAGTGTAACCCATTTGGGCCACAACAATTGAATACCTGTATACAATCAACGCACGACCACTTTGTGGACGAGACTCGCAGAGCTTGAAAGCAAGTTATGTTAACAAGTCGTTTAAAAGATAAAATTGCGTTTAATTTAGACACGAGTAGTTAGTATATTTACGTATGGTGTACAGTATATAACAATGTACGTCACAGGTTGAGTAAAAAAAAGTGTACTCAACTTTGGGATTTTATAACTTAAAATCTGTGCACAAATTGTACAGATTTTTTATTGAGGCAGACGGGTTAGCTTATTAGCTTTCTAAAGAATGTTAGTTGATTTAATTTGGTTGTGGTAAACATATTGTATGCTCATTTGCGTAAAAGTCAACATTTCAAAAGCCGAACAAGATTTGCGATACTTTCTCTTTATTAGTTAGCTATTGTGTACCATTCATGAATCCACCTGTTCATTAATATCAAGCATTATTGAGTAAAATATTCAATATTGTGTTCGGTTTCAAAATGCTGTAACTTTACCAAAATAGTCATATCTGGTAATAGGGTACCAATAAATGTAATGATTCTTTTTGCTGATGATAGTGAATAAATGCATCTATTGCCGCATACATTGGTTGCCTTCATATTCTGATAATATTAAAATTTAATAATTATTTTACTTTGAGTACACTTTTTTTTTTACTCACCCTGTATATACTACCATTGACGATATAGTCTTCATTTCTAACGATAGATCGCAAAGGAGGTAACGAAGCTATTGATCCTAACTCAGGGGAAGACAACGATGATGAGCAGGAGGAGGTCTGGTTGTTTCACTTTGGACCAGCTGACTCCAGGGAAGAATACTTGTAAGTCGAGCAATTCTTATGTTTACAAAATAAAGTATGTTTTTAATTATATTTTTTGTCAAGCGCTGTGATAATTTTGGAGCAGCGAGCGGTAAAAAATATTGTATACAAGTTACAATTATATTACCGTAACAACTTGTCTTTCAAAATTGTGCACATTTTATACGATTGTATTTGCAAAAAAAAATGCAAGAGAAACGCTTACAAAGAAAAATATAAGCATTTAACATGCTTAATGCGACTAATATGACGGAAAACAAACCCTGTTCTACGGGCCCGACCGACCCGTCGAAATTAATTAGGGAGCACATTAAAACTCGACCACCCGGCAACCGCCGGTTCTGTGGGGTTCCGTGGGGTTCCGTGCGGTTGCAGCCGGTTTCTATTGTTCAAAACAATGCTATGCGGTCCAACCGACAGTTGCCGCGCGGTCGAGTTTTGATGTGCTCCCTTACACAATCATTTCTCGTTTGCCAATAAATCCTGACTGACCCCAAATTGTTGGCTTGTCAAAAAATAACAACATTTTACAGATTGTTAAAACTGTGAAGGGGAAAATATAAAACAGAGATGGAAAAAGAATGCATGCACATGCCCGTAGAACATTGTAGAACAGTACGCCCACTCCTCACTCCCCGACGCCTGAAATACGTGAAATACGTGAAATATGTATTCTTGTTTTTTATTATCCATATTAAAAATTAGGCAGGCATGTTCAATGGTAAAAGAATACTACAGAACTGCTGTAAACTAAGTGTAACCTTTCGATTTCGATAAGAAGTGTTGGTTATTGAAAGAGTAGGGCTGTTTGTTTTATAAAATGAACGGGAAAATAAAATGTGACGACACACACACTATACAATCTTACGCTACAGTGACCTTGTTTTCAATTACATGTATTTCAAAGCGAGTACGTGTGATCTTGCTTACACCCGGACAGAGGAAATGGCTAAACATGTTGAATATCTGTTTGTGGCGTGACAATTATACAATCTTAAGATACAGTAACATTAGTCTACAGTCATCAAAAAAGTAACTATACAGGTAATAAATGTACTTTTAACTCTAAAAATATTTATCCTACCTAGAAATATTAAATCATAAAGTTGTTGAGAAATTTATCTTCTTTAATATGAGATATTGCACACTAAGATCGGTTAAATATTTAAGAAACGACATTCCAAAATGTAAGGTAAAGTCATAATTTCAAATTCACATTTTACATTTCCACACGGGGGATAGAATGACAGGTAGCGTACGTGTGTGTGGCGTGTTGATCCATCGGAACAATGCGGCCGACTGTCCAACCTACGTATGCATCCCCCAATTGCACTACCGGTAATCGATAAGGTACCCGTAGATTGGCCCGCGTGTAGAAAATAAAAATGTGAAAATGAAAATCGGACTTCTCCTTATATTTTTGAGTGCCACTTCTTCAATAATCACCCAATCCTAGCGTGCAATATCTCATATTAAAAGACACATTTCTCAACAACTTTATAATTTAATATTTTTAGGTGGGATATATATTTTAGGAGTTAGAAGCCCATTTATCATGTTTATTACCTGTATAGTTACTTTTTTTGATGACTGTAGGGTTAACTTTAATAGTTTCATTGCTTTATATGACATATCATATTTAATTGTAGGATTGGGCAAAAGAAAAAGGTAAGTAAGTTTGATCCTTCTTAGGCACGAACATATAGAATAGTGTAAATAGCTGTGGTGTTGTGGCATGAAATAAAAATGGGACAGACAATATTATATCGAATTGTATTATTCAAATTATGTGATTAAGTACGATCCTACTTTGGCCTGGACAGGGCCGCGTGGTATACAATGACGATAGGAATACAATATTAAGAATAAGATACAGTAGCCTTGTTATGAAAGAAATATATTGTATTTTGTAATTCAAATACAATCAATTTAGTCTGAACTCCCACGGTTTAAGGTGAGGTGCCTCAACAGTTTAGATACCTTTTCAAAATCATATAGGCCTATCTCAGGTAAATTAAAACGTAGAATAGAACTGAAAACATATTTGGATAGAGATAACTAAACTTGTATAGAAGTAAAAGTTGATACCAAACGTGTACCCCTTTCCGAGGCCCTTAATATAAGGGACGCACCATTATATTTTCAGGGGTGGGGGGTAGGAAGTTGGGTTCGGGGGGATTTTTATTTTTTATTTTTGGCCGCCGTAAGGGGGGATTTTATTTTTTGCGCCGCCGTAGACGGGGATTTTTTTTTAAATGTATTCATTCATATTGAGTTGGGTGGGGGTAAAGGGTTTTTTTTGTGTTTTTTTACTCATCAGGGGGGGGGGGGGGGATTTCTTTTTTTGTTTTAGAGGGGGAATTGTTTTTCTCCAAAAACTTCATACCCCCCACCCCCTGAAAATCTAATGGTGCATCCCTAACGCAAGCTGTAAGGCTCGGTCACATCCCTCACAATACCATAAATGTTTAAACTCCAGGACGCCATGCGCGCTGTTATCACGTGTTGCATGTTCCTAATGTTGCTGTTTGTGGAGCTCTGCTTAGTAATTTATTTATTCAATTTTGTGCACAACATTAACACTATTCGTAATAAGGATTAGTTAAATAAAAAAATAAGAACAAATTACCGCTGACATGTCTGTAGCTCTTTCTTCTCTTCACTACTTCAGCCTTAATAGTACCTCTCCCCCTCTATCTTGTTTATGGCCCCCATTCACTTCATTAAACTCATTATACTACGCGTTTGTAGTGAAAACGCGATATTACAGTTCGTTTCGTCTGTACTTTGGCAATACGGAGTCTGTTTTTGTAAGTTTGGTATCAACGTTATTCTACAAGTCTTTTCCAAGGATAAACTGAAAAAAACCACTTAGTATTAAAAATCTGTTGTTGTTCCTATTTTTGCAAGCCCGATTGCAGAAAAACAACCTAGCTCAACTTAATCCAGTTCAATGACATTGTGTCTTATTGCCACGATCGACATTTTCTATATAATATTGGCATAAATGAAAATAAAATAATAATATAGTATACTAATCAATGTTATCAATCGACTATAATTTTATTATCAATATATCGTCAATAGACCGGTAAATGGATTTCTATTGTTAAATTTGTGTTTGTGATCTAATGTATGGTTTGTGTGTGTGGGTGATTCCACTTGGAGTACTTTGTGTTCAGATCAGTGATTTGTGTAGGTGCAAAGGAAGCTCAAGGCTATCTGGGGTCCTATAAACGGCCAAAGTACAGATTTACGGTTCTCACCTAGAATATTGTATTTTGTGCAAAACTCGGTCAGACGAATAATGTAGTTGTGTCCGGGTTGGTGATATTTCATTTGCGCTTTTATACTTATTTTGCCATGTTTGCGGTACATTTACGCTCTAAAGGAGCTAACAAAATTAAATTAATTTTGTGGGAACATTGCGCCCGTAGCACCCGAAAAATTGATTTTTCTTTACTTATTCGACCGTCAAACTTCCATGATTTCAGCCGACAGACTCTAACTTTTGGTGGGGCGTGTTTTACCTCTTTATATTTCTGACTGAGGCAAAACATTATGTTGTTTCATGATATACAAAGTGTCATACTTAGAAAATGAAGGTACAAAAGTATTGTTTTTAGACTGTAGCCCTACTCGTGTTATATGTTCTGACATAAATGTGGGCGGTAGTATTAGGCCACAAAAAAAAATGTTTGGTTGCCCTTTCCCGACCGACCGTAAATATTGAAAAATCTCGGTCGCTTTTTTTTTCTTTCTTTTTTCAAAAAAAAAGAAAAAAGAAGAAGTAGATTTCATGGATATAAATGCTAACGAGATGGTGAATTACGGTTGCTGTTCATTTAAAATGTATTGCAGACACATATTCTTAGGCCATACATATTTTATTCCTCTCTAGGAGCTTCTAGGCTGATGCTAAAAGAGCAGGTACACGACAATCGTAAACATAACATTTCACCTCACATGTTTCGCTCGGGCAATTTTAATAAAACACCATATGCACTACATCAAGTTTATAGATATCTGATTTGTCTGAGTGTGAATTGTTTGTGTAAGAAAAGATTGGTAATGTATGCAAAAATCATGTAAAATCCCTTTCATCTTCCATTTTACATATGTAAAAACACTTATATTTCGAAATACAACATATCTAATTCAGTTGAAAGTGTATTATTTGGCATTCTTTGACATCTACAAAAAACCAAACAAAAATCGACCTACCGACCCAAAAAAAAATTGAGGTGAAAGGGCAACCAAACAATTTTTTTTTTTTGGCCTTATGTTAAGTGGAACAACGACGCCTTATTCTTATTTAAACAGTCATACTTGACTTCCAATGTGTACCTTTAATCGCCAACATTTGTCAACTTTTACCCCTGTTAGTATCGAATAACCTACAAACATTCCAACCATGCTCGTGCTGTGAGTACGTCATACGTCGGCGTATAGTAGACGCACTGCGGAAGTGCGCGTTATGGAACAGAACTATAGTTACCACGCACTGCGCGAGTGTGGTCACGCTTATGATATGAGAATTGCTGTTCATTCTTATGTGTTTAAGAATATTAATTTGAACCTTTACCACTTGTGCATCATGGTTTAATAATGTCCAAACGAGGATGCAGAGTAACTTTGCTTATATTGGTACCATAATATAGCTATAGGTAAATTAATAATTGAACGAACATCACGAACGCAGTACAAAGATGAACGCGCCCGAAATTATCACGCGAATGGTTGTCCGCGCTTCACGCAATGTACGCGATACGCTGCTTAGTTGTGTTCGTTCAATTATTAATTTACCTATAGAGGTCTACTCTTTCTTTGTACCAACACAATACGTGATTTATGTATTCATTAAAGATAAATACCAATTTCTAAATCTACCCATGGTCTACCGAACTGGTGGAAAATAATGAACAACGCCATTCACAAGACCACTTTTAATCACTTCCATCATTGACCTTGACTTACACCACGAAGTTTAAGAACGTCATTACAATGATTTTTGTCTTCTTCTTTCTCCTCCAAGCAAGAAACGTTATTTAATCTCTCACATTTCAACACAGTCAGTATAGAAAACGAAGATAATATGGAATTAAAGACATTAATGTTATTTGATATTACCAGTCCCTTTGTGTTTTATAATGCAACAATAGCATTAACACTTACGACCTGTTACAGCATTCTAATCGGTTGATGTTTCATTTGTGTGAGCTTGCATTACACCGAGGTATTTCACATTTCAAATGATTACCATAAAGCAATTAAAAATGAAGCTATCAGTCTGTCTTTAAGAGATTCTAAGTCCAGAATCACAATCAGCAAATGCCGGTTCATCTGGTTAATTAGGGGCCTGTCTAAGTTCCACGCGAGATCGTGGCTTAGACGGGGAAACCCCTGTCCCGTGGGTCAACGAAATCTGTAATAAAAAATAAAACAAATTAACAAGCTAAACATATAAGGTCACATTTGCCTCAAATGATTTGTTTGCACGTGAAACTGTTTCCAAAAAAAATAAAACGATGGGTCGGTCGGGCCCGTAGACTATGAGGGGGTATCAAAAAGTTCTTGACATCACCCAGAAGTGAAGGAGCTATATCGATGAAATTTTGTCTGTGTAATCACTGGTCTTTGAAAACATTATGGTGCACAAATTATACAGGTGGCGCTAGATGCCAAGCCCATGTAAATTAATGACGTCTTCCAACGGAGATGTGTACATGGTAAATGATATTGGTACAATAACTGATTATTGCAGGATGCCGTCCAGAAGAATATTAGGCTCAGATTTTGTTTTAAATTTTGTCATTTGTCACTCGTAGGTCTCAATTTGTCTCTGTAAATGACAACATTTTTAAATCTCATACTCCTCTGGAAGGCTACCCACAAATATCCGTTTTTGGACCATTATCGTTTACCATGTACACAGAACCGTTTGGAGATGTCATTGATTTACATGGCCTTGGCATCTAGCGCCACCTGTATAAAAAGTAAACATACTTATGAGACCATTTTTGCACCATAATGTTTTTAAGGACCAGTGATTACACAGACAAAATTTCATCGATATATAGCTCCTTCACTTCTGGGTGATGTCAAGAACTTTTTGATACACCCTCGTATTTTGTTCGTCTCCTTATCGTGTATTACTTGTCTGTTATAAAGATGACGCATGAGTTTCGTAACACATTTTAACCCCCTATAAGTTTTGATTCAAAATTATACTTCTTAAGAAGTGCACCCAAAATTATTTCAGGGATAATGTTTTGAAAATAAAAGAGAGAGATGGGAGAGCCCATGCTTTCACTTGTGTTTAAACCCGAGAAAAACTAAAATTAGGCGGTCGGGTGATGTGTAAAATGCATTCCTTTTCTAACAAGCTTATGACTCAGGCCAACAAAAAAAATAGTTGTGTTGCCCTCAGCGACCGACCCTAAAATCGTAAAAACTAGGGTCACATTTTTTATTTTTTTTAATTTTTTTTATTTTTTATTTTTTTAAATGTGAACTTTTTTTTTTAGGTTTAAATTAAATGTTACTATTTCTTGCTTGAAATGAATAAATAAGCCTAAATAAATGTTGTTTAGACTATTGTCACACTAGAAACATTAGTTAAATTGACATATGGGCATATACCAATTTTGTCTTGACATAAACCATATATTTATCAGCCCAAAAAATTGAAACAACATTTTTTTTTTTTAATTGAAAAAAAAATGTGATAAAAAAAATTGAAAAAAAAACAAACAAAAAAACCCAGATTTCTGACCGACCGACCCGAATTTAAATTGTTGGCACTTGAGGGCAACACAACATATATATATTTGGCCTTACTTGTCTGTTATAAAGATGACGCATGAGTTTCGTAACACATTTTAACCCCCTAGATATAAGTTTTGATTCAAAATTATACTTCGTAAGAAGTGCACCCAAAATAATTTCAGGGATGTTTTGAAAAAAAAGAGGAAGATGGGAGAGCCCATGCTTTCACTTGTGTTTAAACCCGAGAAAAACTAAAATTGGGAGGTCGGGTGATGTGTAAAATGCATTCCTTTTCTAACAAGCGTATGACTCATTTACGCATGACTTAAATATAGTATAGATAAATCCATCTGAAAGATTGGGGACATAGGCACACAACAATCACCGCCGAATAGGGCCCAGCTAAAAATAACCAGGGACATTCCCCGGTACGGGCCTCGAACCCACGACCCAATACAAGACGGGTCCCTAACCATTGTGGACTACCGGTATTTGCTGATATCGATTTGACTGGAGTGATTTAGGTAATTACAGTTCTGACACAAAAATAAACAGAGATCGGGAAAAGAAGCCTCTAATCACAATAGTTTTAACACCGTATCATTGATCATGGCATTTTTATTTTCTTTCAGGGATCCTTTAACTGGAGAAGTCAGGGGATATCATGTTGATGTTCTTAACGCAGGTATGTTAGGTGGAGAAACGAAATCATTTTGTTTAAATTTATAAAAATAATATGTTTTATAAATTGTTGAACATTTTTGGAATGCATTGAAATTGTTGAGGAGATGTTGAAAAATGTTTTTTACCTTATAACAAAATTGGAAGCCGATTTTCTTGCAGATTTACATTTCTGATCATAAATCATGAATATTTTCTGAGTTACAGAGCGATACGATTCCTAATTACTTCAAAATCATGGTTTATTGGGGGTGGGAAATAAACTGTTCGCTCGAACAATCTATTTCCAACCCCTATAAACCATGATTTTGAAGTGATTAGGAATGATGATCAACAGGTTCTTAAATACTTTGGGATTGCATTATTTTGCGTTATTTCTATTTTGGCCAGCTAAAATGTTAAGGAAAACCGTTAAATATTGCATTTTATTGCTACCAATTGGCAGCTTTTGTCACAAAAGCTGCCAATTGGCAGCATTCAAAGCTGCCAATTGACAGCTTTTAACGATTGTTAGTATTTTGACCAGGAAAAATCAAAGTATTGCCGAATCACTGTATTTATGAACACATTTTGGCAGGACAAAATAACAACAATTGTCAAAAGCTGCCAATTGGCAGCTTTGTGACAGAAGCTGCTAATTGGCAACAATAAAATATAGATTTTAACGTTTTTTGTTATTTTGGCCAGTAAAAATCGATAAATCACCAAATAATACAATCCCAAAGTATTTCAGAACCTGTAACTCAGGATATATTTATGATTTATGATCAGAAATGTAAATCTGCAAGAAAATCTGCAAGAAAATCTATTTTCTAAAGGGAAAAGATCACATAATATTCCTTTACGGTTCTTCTTCTGAAGAAGAAAGCAATGGAACTTGAATATTAAAATATTCATTCCCTCACTTCCCTTCCTCGGATTCATTACATAAGCCATGTAAGCGCATCATAGTTTGTGTTTATGAAAGTGCGCTTTTATAGTTCGGAAAACTCGCTGTACATTAGCAACACAGATTGATGTAAATTGCGAGTTTTGTATCATAATAATTCTACAAGTGTGTGGGTGTGGCTTAAAAGATACTTCTATGATCAAGACTAAGTAAAATCAAAAAGTATTCACCATTGTTAACCTATATACTATTACCTTTCTCTCTATTTTGAACACAGTATGCGCAATTGCAGACAAGAACTGTGAAACTGTGTATGATCTGTCGAAGAACTGTTTTGATAACGTTGATGGTGTCCCAGTTGGCGGGGTTGGCTTGTTCAACTTCTACTACGACTGTTGCACAGGTGAGTTGAGGTTTAGGCATAGCAGCACAGATTGTTTGTATAAAGCGTTAGTAATCTTGTTTATCCTCCCAAAGTATGAAAGTAATCGATTAAAAAATAAGTAAACTGACCGCGTTGTTCACCATTTCAATGGGATTTACACACAGTAAAATTAATTTTGCTAAAATATCACAACATTAATTGTCAAAATGTTCCTGTAAAATCATTCTTTCACTCTGGGATAAGTAAATAATAGTCTGATACTGAGTGGTCAAATGAAAAGGCAAATCTGAATACAAGCATCACCTGTTACAGACCAAGAAGGCACGAAGTCTTCAAGAAGTGGAGGCATGTGTCAGAGCCGAAGTGACAGGCTACACCGCAACAGGGGAATGGTTAGACGAGCTGTTCGCAACATGTTGGACAAGGCACACATGTCTTCAGCAAAACGGTGGCCATTTCGAAGGAAGGCTTCATTAACAAAACTTAATATCAGCAAAAAACTAAATGATTTCTATTTTGAATTGCAAGAAAGCTAACACTTTATTCTATGCCTTAAAAAAAACACCTTTGAAGACCGTAACTCATACCGTGCGAACCTAAAGGCAAATGTGATTGACTTTTCAGTGCAATTATCAAGAAACAAAGTGTCTTCAGAACATTTCATGTATGCAATATCTTTAGTTTGTGAAGTATTATTTATTTCTACAATGTTTTACCACCTTTGGCTCATTTAATATACCAGGAACCTGTAATAAATTACAGGCTCAACAATGCCTTTCTTGTAGACTCTCACTCCATATCATCATGCTACTGCAAAACATGGTACAGTTGCTTATTTTTTAGTCGATTACTTTCATTTTGGGGGAGGATGAACTAGAATAACAACGCTTGATACAAACAACAATAATTCCATTCCATGGTTCAATGCACGCATCAAGGTCAAATGGCCGTTTCAAATCGTGCACAATTTGTTTGGATTCACCCTATGTGTGAATGAGAAGAAAAAAAATCTCAAATGTGATCAAATATTCATACACTCTTAGTAGTATCGAACCAAACAGAAAGCAAGAAACTAAAACACGCAGAGTGCATTGAAAGTGTCTAATGCACTCCGCGTGTGCGCCGTTCAATGCACGCAACGCACGCTTTGTTTTGATTCGTTGCTCAGCAATCGCGGGTTCGCCGGTTTTCACTGCGTGTGTTAGCAGCAAACTTGTTAACACGTTTTAATTCGTGTTTACATAAATCAAGATTATGCTTAAATTGTGAATTTTGATGTGTATAGTGTCGTGTTTGAATTAGGTCAATACATGCGTATGTTTTGTTTCTCGTAAAAATAGAAAAAATAATGCACTTGCGCAAATGTTGATGTGCTCACAATAGCAATTATTCACACATCAGTATCTGCGCGCGTGCATTGACTTGTCTAATTTCTCTCGGAACAACACATACGCATTTATTGACCTATAAATCATTGATATTCCTTACTACAATGTATAAAATTCATAGCCAGGACATCGCGGTTCCAATACCGGACTATATCAACAGACCAACGGCATTACAAACTCGTCAATATCATGCTTCAAAATTTAGTGTCATGGCTTCACATTCAAATGCGTATAAATTCAGTTTCTTCCCGCGTACAATATTGGACTGGAATGCACTACCGTCCTCATTACTCGACTGCAACAAACTAGACTCTTTTAAAACTGGTCTTAGTAATTTAAGTAATTATGTGTAATTGTATTATGTATCTCTTGTGTGTATTTGGTACCATGTTTTCTGACTGACGTCTGTATTGTTTTCTCAATTAGATATTGTCTCTTGACAACTTTATTGAGTATGGTCATAGATGTAGATAGATGTAGATTCATATGGAGCCATAG
>CM069459.1:44785827-44821865 GCA_035610835.1 Ophiura sarsii | reverse complement strand
AATGGGCACGCCTGGCATTTTAGTGACGCCTTTGCGAAAAAGTCCTTTCTTTCTAAATACAAGGGCGGAACCTGTCACCAAAGGCTGCTCCAACTGCACAAGTCAATATCTGACTTTATGGCGTTATCATTTACACCACATCCGTAGCTCCCGCGTATGCAAACTTACTGGGGATATAATAGCCTATTATAGAATTTGCAGGCGCATTTCTGCAGCTAATTATCTGCTTGTGAAATGGAGCCTATACACAGACGGTCAAAGAAGATTGTACGGTCTTCCCACAATGCATTGCGCGAACGCCAGTAAACTAAAAGGTGTTTTTTCTCACGATGCATTTGTCAAGCTCCCGGGGGGGGGGGGGGGGGGGGGTACTTGGATTTATTTTGGACGGGGGTGTGCAGCTCCAGCCTCAAAACCCATACCCACTTCCAAGGGTAATTTTGCCGGAAAGGGTACTCATGTCTAAGGATTTTCTTCAAATGAAGACCCATGTCTAAGGGTTTCTAAATAGACGGGAGTTAATCTCATGGTTAAATGGGTTGAATTCCACGATTCCGGGGTTGAATTTATCGAATTGAATTCAGTTTGATATTGAAAAACGCCCGGAAAAAACGTCGTCAACGATGTGCTCAAATCTGACCCATTGCTAAGGGGTCAAGCTCTTAAGTTTTAGAAATAAGAAAAAGGAACACTGATAACTAATTTATTAATTGATGTGAGCTAGAACATAAGAGCTCCAACGATGAACGCGCTATGAAGCCATGATTGTTGCATATGTCTATGGGAACCGAGACAAATTGGAGACCATAGAATTAAGGCATTTTGCAAAAACGCAATGCATTGTGGAGGTGTCTTTAAAATCTTCTTTGACAGACGGTGTTGAATTATGCTCCATCACGGCAATACAAATCATCACAGGCTCACCTCACACAGATTTACCTTGATGAAAAGTCATGTCTCTATATGCTAGTCATGTCTAACCAGCAGACACCAGATACAAAAGTGTCTCAAAATTGGCTTCAATAGAAACGTCTTGCAAATTGTAAGTGTCTTGCATGGAGACATGTCTTCTTGCGAGATGTCTTGTATAAATACATGACTCGTGTCTTATTGAAGACATCTCACAACCGACTTAATTGGAGTCATGTCTTACAAAGTGTCCTCAGACAAGTCACTTGTTTTTGTTTTCTTTGTTATCTATTGTTGAAGACATGTATATTCCCAAGACGTGTCTTACATGGTTCTGTAAGACACAATCGTTACAGTGTTCACATTGGCGAGTATCCATACGGGTTGAATATGATATTTCAACAAATAAAATGTTCTGAAGACACTTTGTTTCTTGATGATTGCACCGCCAGTAATATCGTTCAATTACATGATAAAGAAAGCCAATTTTCTCGCTGATAAAAATGCTGGATTTTTGAATTTAATATTTTCCTGAAAGTTTAAGATATTTTTGATCATTTAATCACAACAATTATATACGATGACCCCGAAAGTTCCGAGAATTAAGCTCCTAAATTAGGAGAGCTGGTGTAATTGCCCTCAATCAACAAAAGAATTTTAGAAATGAGGTAAATCTAAATTTACCTATACAAAATCTACAAAATGGATTGAAAATGGGTTTTTGTGCACCTGTATTAGATACTAGTTCTTAAATCAGAATTTAATTATAACTTTAATCATTTGGGAGCAATAAGTACATTTCCCGATTACATTTTATTATTAGTGGGCCACAGTGCTGAAACCTTATGAGAAAAGGCTGATGTCGTAATATCAATTACTGGCGTGGTATCTTAAGTCATTCACATTTGCCATAGTAGGATCACAAATTAAGCCGTTACGGTCTGAGTTACGGTCTTCTGCTTAAGGTTTTTTTTGTAAGTCATAAAATAAAATGTAAGCTTCCTTACAATTTAAAATAGAAATCATTTAGTTGTTTGCTGATATTAAGTTTTTTTAAATGAAGCCTTCATTCGACATGGCCACCATTTTGCTGAAGACATTTGTGTGCCCTGTCCAAATGTTGCGAACAACTCGTCTTACCATTCCCCTGTTGCGGCGTAGGGATGTCACTTCGGCTCTGACAAGTGCCTCCACTTCTTGAAGTCTTTTTGCCTCCACTTCTTGTTCTGTAACAGGTGATGCTTGTATTCTGATTTGCCTTTTTATTTGACAATTCGGTATCGAAATATCCCAGAGTGAAAGAATGATTTTGACAATTAATATGATGATATTGACCATTTTAGCAAAATCAATTTTACTGTGTGTAATTCCCATTGGAATGGCGAAAAACGCTGCGGTCAGTTTATAAAACTCGCCACCGTTTGCTTATTTTTCAGGCGATTACTTTCTTTTTTGGGGAGGATAAACTAGTTTAATAACGCTTTATACTAACATCAACATTTCTATGGTTCAATGCACGCATCAAGGTCACATGGCCATTTCAAATCGTGCACAATCTTTTTTGTATCACCCTGTATAGTATATAACATATAACATATAACGCGAATGCACCCAGGTATAACCCGATTTAATAACCGAATTGAACGGTGCGAACTACTACCAATATCAGGTAAGCGTCATGAAAAACGATAACTATATGACCCAGAATGGCGTTAGCCAAACTAGCTACACTTACCTATGCCGAAGAACCTCTTCTGGTTCCCTCTTCTGACGCCGCAGGCGGAGTTGTTCTACGCAAAAAAATAATACTATCAAACGCATTTATGTCAGACAATATAACACGGGTACGGTCTAAAAACAATACCTTTATTCTCATTCTTAAACAATCATACTTTAGACATTTATCAAAGAAATAAGTACATTTTATTGTCCACATTTGACAACTTTTACCCCTGCTAGGATCGAATAACCCACAAACATTCCAAATCACATCCAAATCACAATCACATGCGATGAGTAAACCATGCGTAAGCGTCGCGGCGCCGGCATAAACGCAGGAAAAGCGCTAAAGACGCACTGCAGAAGTGCGCGTTATGGAGCAAACCACGCATTGTGAAGGTCGGGCGCACTGTTAAAACGTAAGCCCCACCTCCCCGTGTTAAGTTGTCTCATCTAGATGTCGCCGATTTCTCTGAGAACCAATGAGATTGCTTAAACTTTCTTAGCTGTTTAAGAATCGTTTTTATGATAGATAAAATGATGTTTTGTTCTATATAACTACGCGATTTAGGCTCGATAAACTACTTATCTAACTTACGTAAAGTCACTTATACGTGTGAGATACATCTATATAGTCGAGCATCAACCCATATGAAGATATGCATGTAATCACGTTTAAAAAAGTAAAGAAATTACAATCTGAGGACAAAATTATTTATGTCACCATACATGTGAGGACATTTGTGTGGTATGTACATGTATATTGACGTATAATAGATTGCCATGTATCACCCTTAGGGGGGGGGGGGGGGGGGGGACACTGCTCTTATACGTTTTTATGCATGCAAAATTTGAGGACGTGAAACATTTCCTCACATTCTTTTTGTGTCCCTCACAATCTTTTTTTATCCCTCACATTCTTTTTTTATCCCTCACATTCTTTTTTTGTCCTCACATTTCCGGCTGGTATAGACAAATGTCCTCAACTTGGCGGGTGCATAAGTACATACCAGTTGTATATTAGCAGTATTTTAGTTTTAGTCTTTAGTTTTAATCGTTGATTGTTACTGTACAGTTATATAGTCAGTGACTGTATATATAGTGACGTATAGTCGTTGGCATTACATAGTGACGTATGGCTAGCTTTGGCCGATTTGTTTTGAAATATCGCTTTCTTAATTACTTTTACAAAGTCACAAAGCCAGAAATTGATAAGTTAATTGGTAATCAAAACATGTATTTGGTGTCCAAAAAAGCTAAACAAAATATTGTTTTAACAAATTGAAGTATGGTGTATAAATTATACGTCACTATGTGTTACGGCCTATGATATGGTCTTTATTTTTACCGATAGATCGCAAAGGAGGTAACGAAGCTATCGATCCTGACTCAGGGGAAGAGGGCGATAACGATGAAGAGAAGGTGTGGTTGTTTCACTTTGGACCAGTTGACACTAGAGAAGAATACCTGTAAGCAGAACCCACCCAATGAAGTTGGATTATATATTGTTGGGCTATTAAAGTTGTTGGTTTTTTTCGGCAAGAAAAATGGACACAATTTGAAAATACGACCCTGGTTGGCTATTGTGTCCTATAGCCACGAACAATAGCCACGATCGACACCTATATACACCTAGCACATAATTAGTCCCTGACCAGGTGCTTTGAGGTTGGCTAATTCAAAATATATAATCGGTACCAGAAATGTGAGACATACTTTAAATGAGCACATTTCTTCTCCGCAGTTTGATACCTTATTCAACAAAATCGAATGGATACTTTCAAAGTTATGGCGATTTCAATGACCGCGCATAACAACAGCAAAGTTGCACTGGTATTCATTGAATTGTGTGTGATTACTGTCATAACTGTCACACAAATCAATGATTTCCTATACCTAGTGCAACTTTGCTGTTGTTATGTGCGGTCATTGAAATCGCCATAACTTTAAAAGTATCCATTCGATTTTGTTGAATGAGGTATCACACTGCGGAGAAGAAATTTGCTCATTTAATGTATATCTCAGATTTTTGGTACCCATTATATATTTTGAATTAGCCAACCTCAAAGCACCTGGTCAGGGACTTTATGTGCTAGGTGTACATGTACATTATTGGCATAAATGAAAGAAAATAATGATATATGCTATATAATCAATTATTTTCTTCCGCTTAGACAGGATTTTTATTATCTATATATCGCCAATGGATCGGGTAATGGATTTCTAATTGTTATTAAGTTTATGTGTGGGTGATTTCATTTGGAGTACTTTGTGTTCACATTTATGTATAGGTTCAAGGGAAGCTCAAGGCCATTGGGGACCTATAACGACCAGGGTACCAATTTACGCCTTGAATATCGTATTTGCTGATGTATGCAAAAACCAGTCAGGCGAATTCTCTAGTTGTGACCTTGGGCTTGGGGGGGGGGGGGGGGGGAGGGGGGGGGGCTCTCCCATTTTACAGAACACATAAAATGTAACACCTTGGAACACCTAACAAGTTCATTTCTAAATTGTTGTAGGGGGGCGACTGTTAAACATGTATTCGTCGAAGTGATGTTTGACTATAAACAAGCATTGACAGGTCCATGGCAGAATTAAAACGTAACACATTGTTTAAAAGTAATATTTTAATTTTATCATGTGTACGCCTATCTTGTGTAGATGTTGCATTTAAAACTTAAGGGAAGTGTCAACCCTATTATTTTGATGATCAACTTTTGCTTCTAAGTTTGAGAATATTGAATAAAAGTACATAAAAGTATACATCTTTAGAAAGGAAATTTGATAAGGAATCCGATGGTGATATCAATGTGATACCAAATAAACTAGATTTTGAGAAATGAACCATAAAGCGATTTTTGTACCCCAAATTTTTCAGACAGCATAACTATAAAATAAAAAATGGTAATTTGTTCTAATATACATTTTTGTAAACAAGACAATTTTGTCTAGGAGGCAATTTTTTCTTTTTCCAAAATAAGGCTTGGTTTTGGAAATATTGCTAAAAACATCGGAAAAGTGTAAAAGTCGTGTTTTTTTGCATACATTTCGCTAGAAATGGATGCATATCTCGAGTTTAAAATCCATAATAAAAATAATAAAAAATTGCCTCCTAGCGCTGAAAGTCCTCTACACAATGGTAGTAAAAGCTTACCTAATAGTTTGATATATTTTTAGTTATGTTGTCTGAAAATTCGTAAAATTCCTTTAAATTTGAACTTCTAGAAAACATCGATTTAGTAAAAATATTGACATTTTCCACCATTTAAAGCTAAATGTTCACGGAATACAGGGGCGTGTGACCTAAAAAGCGAGTATACTATTATGAACAATCATAATAAACTATCAGATTCAATTTATATTGTCACAATGTGAAGAAATTGGAAGAAAACTGAAATTTAAATGATCGTAACATTGTCCTTTGTTTACATTTTAGACATTGTTTTGCGCTCTTTTGTTTTTCGCGTCTACGTCGCGGATATTAAGCGCCGCGTCTAGTATTACGCGAGGGAAGTTTCAGCGCGCGACGCAATGATCGAACAGCTGTCGCAGCATTTGAAAAGCGCGGAACTCCGCTTAAATTCCCGCCGAATAACCATGCGCCTTTTCCTGACTCAAACTTGCCAACATAACAATTTAAAATCACCCAAAAGAACGGGAAATAATCGCTTCCGATTAGTAACTTATGATGGTAATGATAGAATACATATAAAAGTATTAAATAATAGAGAAATATGAAATTCTATTTTTGAAATAAGTGCCGGGTTGACACTGCCCTTAAGAGAGCGTGCCTGAGAAAACCAAATGGTGGGCGGAACATGAAGGTTGTCGGATTTTGCTCTTTTTTGGTTTAGTATATGTACTTGATGAAATATTCATGCTGACAAGGTTTGAAAATTCTGGCCCCTATAGCTTGGATTTTGTGCCCCATCAAGTTTTAGCCCCTTTTAAGCCCCCAAAATCTCCCAAAATTGCATATAATTGCCCATTTTTGCATAATGTTCATACTTGTAATCTTGATGTCCATTGTCAAATTATTTTTTAATCAAGTTAAAATATTGTAAGTACATGGGTTAAGTATTGTGAAGATCAAACCAAATTTCACTTAACTCCTTCTTCCTCACCAGGGGGGGGGGGGGGGGGGGGGGGGGGGGTCCCACTTAGGACCCCCCTCAAATATCTTGATGTTTTATGTAAAAATGGGGCTATCTTCAATCGCTTGCAGGAATTTATCCCAGCAGTGAATTAAAATAACCTGATTGTAGTCTCATAGCATGACACATTGGCTATCAAAAACTATTCAAACTTAGCTGGGGAAATGTGTCTGGATACTGAAAAACATAGTGTTTCTATATAGTAATTTTTAATATTTTCTAAAACAAGAACACATATTAGTCGGGTATAAACAGGGGTTACAGTACACCCTCTTCTCCCCAGGACTCCCCCAACTCAACTTTTTTACTTACTTTCATGGTTCTAAAACATATTCAGAATGTTACCAAAAATAATTTTGCTATGCTAAGGGATTATTCAAGATGGCGTCCAAAATGGCCACCAGAACTGGTCAGATCTCATAAAATGACATATAGCAATCAAAATGTATGGTGAAAGTATAGTTTTAATAGTGGGATGTATGCATAAGACCACTACACTCTCATTTCCAGAACGTTTGCTTTGTTGACACACCTAAATCCAAGATGGTCGCCTAAATGGCCGCCAAAAATGGTAAAATTTCATAAATTGGCATAATATGAACCAACATGAAAGTTTTAACGGTGGGGTGTATGTGTTAGACCACTAGTAACTCATGTCCAGTATTTTGCTTTGTTATCATAGTTAAAAATCCAAAATGGCGCCCAAAATGGGTCCCAAAATGACTAAACCAATTTGGAATTCAGTAAAATGGGATAATATCAACCAAAATGTATCATGAAAATATAGTTTTAATGATGGGATGTATGTATTAGACCACTAGTAACTCATATCCAATATTTTTTGATTTGTTAACATATTTAATAATCCAAAATGGCCACAAAATAGGTCCCATAATGACTGAACTAATTGTCGGAATTCCATAAAATGGGATAATATAACCAACATGTATGATGAAATTATAGTTTTAACATTGGGATGTATGTATTAGTCCACTAGTAACTCCTATCCAGTGTATTTGCATTGTAACAATGTACTTTAAATCCAAGATGGCCACCAAAATGGCCACTGTAAATGTAAATATAGTCTACATGAGTGTATGGTAATCCAAAATAGATTGTGAGTGTATATTACATCAAATTCACCAACTAGTTTGTTCTAAACTGATAAGGCCCACCTCTGTGACAATTCTGATTCTGTATCACTTTCCAAAATGGCTGCCAAAATGATTAATTTGATATATGACCTAAAACAATTGTTTTGTAAAACTATGTAATACCAATACCCCCAAATCTAATGGGACAGCATTCACTATATGTATACGATAAAGCCTAGTGGCTGTAGATCAGATCATACATGTTGATTCATATGCCAATTTATAGAATGTTAACATTTTTGGCAGCCATTTTAGCGGCCATCTTGGATTTAGGTGTGTTAACAAAGCAAAAGTTCTGGATATGAGTGTCTAGTGGTCTAAATACATACATTCCACTTTTAAAACTATACTTTTACAATACATTTTGATTGCCATAATATGGCGGCCATTTTGGACGCCATCTTGAATAACCCCTTAACGTACCAAAATATATTTGGTAACATCCTGAATATGTTTTAGGACCATGACAGTAAGTCAAAAAGTTGGTTTGGGGGAGTCCTGTGGGGTGGGTACGGTAATCCCATACCCGACTAATTTTCTTATTCATAATATCCAATAACTGGTGAACATGAGTCATGTAGATGATGATGCCTAACACACCATTCTTGGTCCCTCTGATATCAAGGCTGCTGTAGTTGTGCATGGTTTGCCAAAGATCAGTATACTATAAGTAGACCTAGCTGGTCCACACAAATTCTAAATATTGTTTGTGTGACATCTCATTCACCATCTTGTTATTAAAAAAATGTGGTAGCCCAAATAGTAGGCGCTATTGCCCCAAAGTTAAAACACATGTTACTAGAAGAAAATTAGATAAGATTAAATCAAACTAGAAAGTGATGCATTTCCCATCTATCTATCTATGAGACTAACTGTTGCCCTAGTTATTTTATTGGGATAATGATGGGAATTGTGCCTCTACTATATAGAAACACTTTGTCCTATTGCATCTATATACATTTATATCAAGGGTGATAATGTATATTCAATTGTCATAGTCCAATTGTTATAGTCCCTATAGTAGAATATCTATTATAGCACACACCACCCATGGATCAGTCAGTCCTCCCGTTTTGAAAAAAATACTATAAAATAGAAACACCTTTTTTACCCTTAGGCAATTCCACATTTTCAGTATGATTGACACTAGGATCAATGTATTTAAAACTAATGATGTAAAAAACTGATTGATGTAGGCTATTTGTATTTGAACCTGACCTATTCTAAGCAAACTATTGTGTATAATTTATATTACTATACAATCTAGAAACACTGATTGCTTCAAAAGACCGTTACCTTTGATTACACAAACCTTTGCTTCAATTCTCTGATGTGAGAGACTTTGGAATAAAGCTATCGCTGCTCAGAAGCAGCAATGTATGGTTTTAAAGTAACCTTTTAAAATCAAAACAACAATATCTTATTTCAAAACACTTCAAAAATATTTTCTGTCTAGAAACAATCATTTAGATACAAATATAAATATATTCTTAAAGTCTGTGACCTATTTGATTGAATTACATTCCTGTATTACAACAATTTCTCAAATAAATCATATATATATTCAATTGTTTAAAAATGTCTAAAATGCCTTATAGAAACACTGCATTGGGTGTATCTAGAAACCATTTCCCCAGAACAGATTTACATTTTCTGAAGAGGCAAGTGATTTAGCTATTCGGCTATGAAAGACATTTTTCAATTCACTGCTGGGATAAAATCCTATTCACATTTAAAGATTGCCCCTTTTTCGTCACAAAAATCAATGCCTCGTAGGGGCACTTTTTTCTGTGACCCCCCTCGTAATTCAGAATGAGGTGAGTGATTTTTGGTTGAATCTACACAATACCAATGCTGTATATCAATGATATATGGACTGGATTCAAAAATCAGTTGATGCAAAGAATCCCATTTTGTGCCTTTAGAAACAGAGACAATTTAAACGATTTTATATGATTTTATGGCTCAAAATGGGGCTAAAATGCCATGGGGCAGAAAATCCAAGTCAGGGGGTCAGCATTTTCAAACTTTGTCAACCTGAATCTTTCATCAACTGTACCCAGCAAACTATATATGAGCAATATTGGACAACCTTCATGTTCCTAGATTTTGTCATATCATCCTATTCTCTCAGGCATGCACTCTTAACTCTTTCTTTCAACGCGTCTATAGAGCAGTATACAAAACAGATTTTTCAGAAAACTTTACCAACTTTCAAAGTCTCTGTCAAGAATTACTGAACTAATACTACATGTAGGCATTCTTGTACTTAAATTCAATGCATTTTCACGGTGATTTAAATATAGTAATGACATACATGCAAAAATGCTGACAAATTGTGAAATTTGTAACTATAACGTCTGCATACGACTGCCGCATGGAAAGTGTCAAGATATTTAAATAAAAAAGCGCCTAAAGGCCCGTGTTACGCGTGATTTATGTAGTCATTAGAAACAAACTGTTAAGCCCGCCACTGTCTGGTGGAGACTATTGAATAACGCCATTCACAAGACAACTTTATTATTTACGTCCATAGCGTTGACCTTGACTTTCACCATAAGTGTTAAATACTGTCATTTAATGACATGGTGTTGTTATTTTTTTTCTTTCTTCAGATTTTTGAATTAAAATTACCCCGTGAGAAGTTCGCCGGGAATTCTTTCTTTTTTAGAGATGTTTGTTCGATCAAACGTCTTCGGTCAAATTCAAGAGAAATAGTGAGAAGAGGTATATCATTCAAAGTAGAGAAATAGTGAGAGGTATATCATTCAAAGTAGAGAAATAGTTGGAGGTATATCATTCAAAGTAGAGAAATAGTTGGAGGTATATCATTCAAAGTAGAGAAATAGTTGGAGGTATATCATTCAAAGTAGAGAAATAGTTGGAGGTATATCATTCAAAGTAGAGAAATAGTTGGAGGTATATCATTCAAAGTAGAGAAATAGTTGGAGGTATATCATTCAAAGTAGAGAAATAGTGAGAGGTATATCATTCAAAGTAGAGAAATAGTGAGAGGTATATCATTCAAAGTAGAGAAATAGTGAGAGGTATATCATTCAAAGTAGAGAAATAGTTGGAGGTATATCATTCAAAGTAGAGAAATAGTTAGAGGTATATCATTCAAAGTAGAGAAATAGTTGGAGGTATATCATTCAAAGTAGAGAAATAGTGAGAGGTATATCATTCAAAGTAGAGAAATAGTGAGAGGTATATCATTCAAAGTAGAGAAATAGTTGGAGGTATATCATTCAAAGTAGATAAATAGTGAGAGGTATATCATTCAAAGTAGAGAAATAGTTGGAGGTATATCATTCAAAGTAGAGAAATAGTTGGAGGTATATCATTCAAAGTAGAGAAATAGTTGGAGGTATATCATTCAAAGTAGAGAAATAGTGAAAGGTATATCATTCAAAGTAGAGAAATAGTGAGAGGTTTATCATTCAAAGTAGAGAAATAGTTGGAGGTATATCATTCAAAGTAGAGAAATAGTGAGAGGTATATCATTCAAAGTAGAGAAATAGTTGGAGGTATATCATTCAAAGTAGAGAAATAGTGAGAGGTATATCATTCAAAGTAGAGAAATAGTGAGAGGTATATCATTCAAAGTAGAGAAATAGTTGGAGGTACATCATTCAAAGTAGAGAAATAGTGAGAGGTATATCATTCAAAGTAGAGAAATAGTTGGAGGTATATCATTCAAAGTAGAGAAATAGTGAGAGGTATATCATTCAAAGTAGAGAAATAGTTGGAGGTATATCATTCAAAGTAGAGAAATAGTTGGAGGTATATCATTCAAAGTAGAGAAATAGTGAGAGGTATAACATTCAAAGTAGAGAAATAGTGGTTGGTATGACATTCAACGTAGATGAAATAGACAAACCGCAATCACTGCTGAATGGCCCAACTCGAAAAAGGCTAAGGACATTCACCCTTCGCCGATAGGGACTCGAACCCACCACCTTTTCATGTAGCACTAGAAACAGGCCCTAACCATACTGATATGCAGCACTTAAACTCGTGATTTCAGTAATTTGGGTTCTTACATACGCACAAACAAAGGTTGGCTAGTGTAAGAGATGGCGTTATTCACACGGGGATAGTTTTAACTTTAAGGAAGAGAAAATAAATAAATGGAAAGTGAAAATCGAAAAGAAACTTGGAGACGAGAAGAGATTTCTACCATCAAACACTTTTTGCGTAAGTGTGCAGTAGGCCTACTTAAAAATGCAGTGACTTTCATGAAGGTAATCATAGGACCGGGTGATCGCCCACAACCCCCCCCCCCCCCCCCCCCCCCCCCCCCTTCACCTTGATTTTGGGTGAAATACACCTATTTGAAGAATCTAAGGGATGTACTTAATTCCAATCTAAATGACAGTTACCCCGTTGGCCGGTTTGATGATTGAAACGCCTAATTGTGTGGTGTTATGCAAACAACTCGTATAGGATCTTTGAAAGTACTACTTTTTTCTGAAAGGAAAACGTTATTTTGGAGAAATGTGATTATTTTGGGAAAAGTACTATTGATATAGAACATGTAGAAAGGGGTAGACTTGCTATGGGTAGGTAGCCAAGTGCTTTTCCTATTCATATGTGTTTCAATACCTCAAAACGTCTAATTTTGTGTAGAGTTATGCACGCCAAGAAAACAAAATACATGGTATTTAACCAACAGGATCAGGTGACCATTAAAACTACCGATGGAATCAGTCTGGAATTAGTCAAAGACTTTAAATATCTGGGATCATGGACATCGAGCAGCATGCAAGATATCAAAACAAGGAAGGCACTAGCATGGAAGGCGTGTAATAAGCTCAACAAGATATGGAGATCCAACCTACCAAGATCAACAAAAATTAAGCTATTCCAAGCTACAGTAGAAAGCATTCTTCTCTATGGCTCAGAAACATGGACAGTAACAACTAAAGTTCGAAAGCTATTGGATGGATGTTACACCAGGCTTCTTAGATCAGCCCTTGATATTAGTTGGAGGTTACACATCACCAACAAAGAACTCTATGGTGATCTTCCCAGAGTAAGTGAACGAATCAAGAAGAGGCGACTACAGTTTGCTGGACACTGTGTCAGACGTTCTGGTGATGTGATATCAGACCTAGTTCTTTGGAAACCAGTTCATGGCAAAAGAAATGCTGGACGACCGATGTTAAGCTATAATGTGGATATTCTATGTCAAGACACTGGACAAACACCTGCTGAGATAAAGACCTGCATGGAAGATAGGCGTGTCTGGAGAGCCATTGTTAATGCCCGACAGAAGTCGCCGGAGTGAGTGAGTGAGTGATGCACACAAACGTGACCTAAATTTAGGGGCGGGACTTACTTTTTTTGAACCATTACTATACCTATACCAATATCAATTAGTAGGACCTGCTTGACTGTACGTAATGCCCCTGTCCCCATCGACTATACAGGGAGTATCAAAAAAAACGCAACACTTTTTGTCGCGAGCTCTCCGATTACGGCAAATCACAAATCACTCTGAAATTTATATATTCTGTTAGGCGTACTTATTTGCTATCACATAGTCAAATTACAGCGATATCGATTATTGATTCGCTGAGATATCAACGATACACGTAGACAAGTGCAAAACACGTTTTACATCGTTTATCCTGTATGCCTGATTTTCTTGTCAGGTGAATATTAGCAAGACACTTTAATAACTCATTGTACTTAAATAATTGGAATCAAACTCATCATTCTGAGAAGAAAATGTCATGTTAAAGGTATCAATTTTCTGGCTATTACAGTATCATATCAATATTAATTAAATCTGGCAATGAATTAGTTGATATAGTTAATGACACAACTTGAAAATCCAGATTACAAAGTCTGTTTGCAAATCCTCTCTCTTTTTCTCTCGTTAATGTCATAAATAAAACATGGCACATTATTCAAAAGATAAACAAATGGAATAGTCCAGTGAAGGTAGTAATTGTCGTGTATGAATCAGTCATTGTTAGTCTGTTGTGAATGGGAATGGGACATTATGGTGCTGCTCGACCCTTAAAATGCTGTCCTTTTTTTAAGATGCATCAATAATGAACTTTAATTTATGAGAGAACGTACCATAGACATTATGTGGCGATCATAGCCAAACGGTGGTTAGAACTTAAAAAGGGTGATTGACACATTCAAATGGTCGAATGATTATCAGATTACACGATTCAATGATTTTATGTACCACCTTACTGAAACAAAGGAAATTAAGATAAACCATTCCAGACATCAAGGTTCATGCATGACAGTTATTAAACTGTTAACCCATAACACTAATCGGACAGGAAAATCGAAGTTTTTAGAACGAATGATATAAAACGTGTTTTGCACTTCTTTACTTATACCTTTAATATCTCAGCGAATAAATATTCGATATCGTTGTAATTTGACTATGTGATAGCCAATAAGTAGACCTAACAGAATATATAAGTTTTAGAGTGATTTGTTTTTTTACTGTGACCGTACAGCTCTCGACAAAAAGTGTTGCGTTCTTTTTGATACACGCTGTACATGCTATAGGCGGTACAAATGGACCCTTTTTTCACACGGGGGACGTCCCCGCTAAAAATGACGTTTAAGCACCATCTTAAAATTACCAATTTCTGCGCACTTCGTGTGGATTAATTCAATGTTAAGGGGAGGGGGAGTGGTAAGGTAAGATCACAGCGGGAGTGAGAAGGGGGAGGGGGGGGCATGGGTATTATAGTTTATATATAGTTGCCAAACAAATATGTGCAACTGAGATGTGTCCTTACGCTAGGCCCTGACTGATGAAAGTATGGGTGCTGTCGTTTTAAATGACTATGAACTTTAGACTAATAATAATAACAATAATAATACACGGATTTATATACACTGACTGAAATTATGGTTGTTAATCAGTATGCCTAACTTTACACTGAAGAAAAAATGGTTACTGATCGTTATATATGCCTAACTTTACACTGAAGTCATGGTTACCATCATTGTAAATGCCTAACGTTTTACACTGCAGCTATGGTTGTTTATCGATATCAATGAAGGAATGGTTGCTATCCGTTATAAACGCCTACATTTACACTGAATATGGTTGATGATCGGTATAAACGACACTGACTGAATTATAGATGCCAAACGTTACACTTAATGTGTAGTTAATTTGTATCGTTATAAATGGCAAACTTGCACTGAAGGTATGTTTGCTATCGTTATAAATCGCAACGTTCACCCTAAAGATGTAGTTGTTATCGGTATATAAATGCCTAACTTAACACAAAGCATACGAACTAAAATGTTAACGAGTTGAGCGAAAACAAGAATACACAATTAGCTTCAACCACTATACTTTTATAGTCAATGTCATAATGATATGGATATAATTCAAGCTATTTCACGCTAGCGTGTATTGATTTGGTCCGCGGAGCTGCGTCCAGAGGCATGAAATGCGCGAACAACTATGCATATGCCCTTCACGATTGACCAATCAGGAAGCGCGGTCATTTCTGAAAGTGCATGGTACGCACTTCTTGGTTTAGCACGTGCGCATGTACGCGAGCACGCACATACGTGAAATAAATATTAATTTCCTTGAAGCATAAACAATCTTCCAAAAAAGACCATAGCCCTCCCCCCCTCCCCATTTCACCCCATACATGGCCGTTACAATGAAGTAGAAAATTAAAGGTTTTTATTTTCGACTTATTTCGCTTGATAACATCACTGTTGCTTCTACAGTTTTTAATTAATTCATGAAAAGACACATTCTGTTTATTTGTATCAAAAAGGAATATTTTATGTCTTTTGCAAGCCACGGTTAATGAATTTATGATATCATTTATACATTGATACATACACAAAAAAAGACAAACATGTCTCACTGAGTTTTTGCTTATCTGAATGGTGTTTAATAAGATTGATTATAAATTACAAACATAAAATTAATGGACAAGTATTGGCACTTTGTATTCATGTACCAACAGATCAAAAATGTGAATCATACTATGCAGAAAGAGACCTTATTCCATGGAGCCATGGTCGGGCCTGCACAATAAAATATAAGGCTCTTATCTTGGCACGCAATACCATTATAAACTGCCAGGGATGCAAATAGTGCGGGAGCGGGGAGCACCGCTCCCAGGAAATAACAGCTAAGATTGAGGAAATCATGCCATTGTCAAAAACAAAAACAAAAAGGAGGAAAATGGAGGAAGGAAAAAGGAAAAAGAGGGAAGAGGAAAAAGAGGAAAAAGAAGAGGGGAAAAGGAGAGAAAAGAGAAAGAGGAAAAAGGGAAAAGAAGGGAAATAGACAAGAGAGGACAAGATGACGAATAGGGCAGGGCAAAGCTAGATTCAATTTGAAGTGAGGCAGTGAAGCCACAAACTGACGCATGTGGATGGAAAAAACCTCTCAAATTTGGCTCATAAATGCCACTAGAATTGAACAACATTGTGCGTTGCGCGTACTACAGCGTAATCTTACCGTGGTAACGCGTCGCGTGCACGTTTGCGCAAGGGCTGACTGCCGCGCGGCACACGCATTCCTACACATGGCGCAGAAGCCACACGGGATATGGCTAGGCCTGTTGGTAGGGAAAGTACGGGGGGGGGGGGGGGCGGCCGGTGTAAAACCACGGGAAATGGTTTAGGATACTAGGGTTATAATGATAATGGTACAAGTAGCGTTTTGCGGGGGTTAATGAAGCAACCTGATTTCTTTACTTTAAGTTGGCATGCCAAACAATCTAAGGGACCGGACCGAGGGTTCATGAAGTAGCCACGGGAAATGGTTTAGGGAGGGTTGTGATTATAAATCAAACTGGTTTGAGTGTGTGCATGGGGGGGGGGGGGGCGGTAAAACCACGGGATATGTTTAGGGTAGGGTTAAGACAGTGGCGTAGCTAGGATTTTTTTCAGGGGGGGCAAGATTTCTAAAATTTTCGTAAAAGGTTGCCCCCCAAAAAATTCTAGTCACTTACCTCGTGAATTTCACGTAAGTGGGGGGGGGGGGGGGGGGGACTCAAAAAATTTCGCACAGTCCAAAAAAAATCGCACAGTCCAAAAATATCGCACAGTAAATGTACTCCATTTACAATTTTGCCTTCTATTTGCCTAATAACCTCGGTCTTTTGTCTCAATTTTTTCCTATTTCCTTTTTTTCTCACCTTTTTTTTTTTTTAGAGGGGTGGGGGGCGGGGGCTCAAATTGGATTTTTTCGTCAGGGGGGACATTTGCCCCCCCCTGCCCCCCCCCTGAGCTACGCCACTGGGTTAAGAGTTAATGAAGTAGCCGCGGGAAATGGTTAGAGAGGGTTATGATTATAAATCCACCTGGTTGGTGTAGTTGCAGTGTGGGGGTGGGGCGATTGTAGGGGGTTTATGTGGTTTTAAAAGTACCGAGGGTTAACTTGATGCGGTTTGAGAGGTAGGGGTTAATAAAGTAGACACGGTAAATGGTTTAGGAGGGATATGGTTATAAATCAACCTGATTGGGGTGGGGGGTTGTAGGGGGTTTATAATGCCTTTAGAAGTGATATGGTTATAAATAAACCTGGTTTGGGGGTGTTGTGGGGGGTTTATGTGGTTTCAGAGGTAGGTAGTGGTAGGCCTATAACCAGGAGGTTTATGTGGTTTCAGAGGTAGGTAATGTCACATAACCATCTAGCGGGGACCCGAGCGTAGCGGGGACCCGAGCGTAGCGGGGACCCGAGCGTAGCGAGGGTACGCCGCTAGTGATAATAACGTCCCGAACATAATAATTATTTGGAATGTTTGGTTTGGTTTTTGTATTAAAACTTTGGTCCAGTATGATGTTATTTTAACGTGCCCCGTAGATACAGTCACAATTTGCACCCCGATTCTTATGTATGTTCTAGTTATCAACTGCTATCTACTGAAGATAGCAATACGTGGTCTAGTTATCAACTGCTATCTATGAAGATAGCAATGTATGTTCTAGTTATCAACTGCTATCTACTAAAGATAGCAATAATGTGGTCTAGTTCTTAGCTGATCTGCTGAAGATAGCAATGTATGTTCTAGTTATCAACTGCTTTCTACTAAAGATAGCAATATGTGGTATAGTTCTTAGCTGATCTGCTGAAGATAGCAATGTGTGGTCTAGTTATCATCTACTATATCTACTGAAGATAGCAATGTGTGGTTTAGCTATCGACTGCTCTCTACTGATGCAACAGCCTTTTTGGGTAAGGACAATGTATATAGACAAATGAATTTTAGTTGTATATAATTCATCCTGGAATATTTATCAGCGTCGCTGTTTTTAAAGTAAACAATCAAAGAAATTATAATGGAATTTTCCATTACGTAAATGCAGTCACACTTGGTCACCCCACAAAATAACCTGATTGAATGGCGTGCATCATTTGTTATTTGTTACTATCAATATCATCATGCCATAAGTTTTGACAATAACTTATGGTGACCCCGAATAGCGTTAGCCCAACTAGCTTATTTGAACACAATCCCAATGCCGAAGAACATTTTTTCGGTGCCCCCCCCCCCCCCCCCCCCCCCCCCCCCCCCCCCCGCCCACAATAGGTAATAGACGTATAAAATACCCAAACATGGGTCCGGCGTTTTGCGAAAATCACGAAATACTAAGTCAAATCAGCAGTTGTTAAAGGTAGAAAACTCTCAGTAGTTCTAGGTTTAATATAATGACTATATTTGTCATATATCTTAATGCACCTGAGAAAGAAATCACGCAGCATTTTTTTACTAGGTACGTCAAAACCGTTCTCATGACACTATATCATAGTATGACCACGTAGTTATCTCCTAGGCTGGTCACGAAGGGTGTGAACACATCTAGGTAATTATTCTATTTCGATACAAATTAGCAATGATCTTTAAACTGTAACAACTATAACATATGTACGAAATTGCGTGAGTGTATAAGATGTTGTAAAGAGAAGTGATGGTTGTTAATAAAACACTTGGAGTGGAAAAACCAATTCGCTGACAACATATTAATTTTTGCAAAAGCAATGAACCCACGCTTTGACCTTGGGATTTGTCAGGTAATTAAACAAACACAAAACCCACAACAACACAAAGGTGAATTTGTCTCAACAAGTAACCAATTCTTCAACCAATAACTACAATAACTGCGCAAAAGTTAGACAAGCGTGAAGGTTGGTTTTAACTATGATACAGAAATTAAACGACATTCATTCTCTGTCTGACATAGCCAGAGTGTGATTCTTCGAGGTTCGCTCTCTCTCCAAAAAGTGACAACTTCTGGACGTTAGCATGGCTCGTTTTACTTTCAGCCTTCTAGCATTGATGATTGGCGTTGCGATTCTACCCGGTGCTTTGTCTGCGGGTGATAAGTGTAAGTTTACCGTTTGAAATATCATATCTCACATATCAGAGTTATCCTCAATAAGTATAGGCCCATTGTAACGAGAATTGGTAAACTTGGTATACATGTATGTAACACCGAGTACTCTACAAATGGAACGTTTTAATTGTACGCAGGACACAGTGGCATATGTGTTTAGACTACTTTTTTATTTTTAGCAAGGACCAGTAACATAATAAATACCAGGCTGGCATTACATCATAATCAATACAGGAAAACAAAACGAAATGCTCGTAAATGTGTTTAGCTTAAACACGTGTCTAACTCACTGAAAAGTGTCCAACTTTAAACATGGGTATAGGGGAAGTTTCTTAACGCGCGTTTATCTAAACTCTAATGCCTACAATGATAAATCAACGCGAGCTGACGTGCAGATCGTGTAGTCTTAAAAATACGCATGCATTTGAGGAATTCGGTCGATATATGTTGTAACCCATTTGGCCTACAATATTATTGAATACATTTATACAATCAACGCACGACCACTCTGTGGACGAGATACATGTATATAATCAACGCACGACCACTCTGTGGACGAGATT
Organism: Ophiura sarsii; assembly: GCA_035610835.1. NCBI lineage: Eukaryota > Metazoa > Echinodermata > Ophiuroidea > Amphilepidida > Ophiuridae > Ophiura > Ophiura sarsii. The sequence continues at coordinate 44,802,002 of CM069459.1, read as the reverse complement.
CGCAGAGCTTCAAAGCGGGTTTTGTTAACGCGTCGTTTGAAAGATAAACTTGCGTTAAAGTTATACACGAGTATTAAGTTAGTCATGGTTTTAAGCTAATACCGCGTTTAAATACGAGAGTGCTCAAAAATATAAGTTTATCCCAATAATAACATAGAAATACATGCATTGACCTCAGTTGTATATTCACTGGTGCTTGTACTTACACTAATTTAAGTTAGCATTACATAGTGACGTATCATGGCCATTGGTCCCAAAACCAGAAATTCCAGATAATAGTTAGTTAATTGGTAATTTGGTGGCCAGAAAAGCTTAACGAATCTTGTTGTAACATACTGACGTATGACGTGTTTACCGTACGTCACTATGTACTACCACCACTTACGATATGGTCTGTATTTTTACCGATAGATCGCAAAGGAGGTAACACAGCTATCGATGGTGGCTCAGGTGAAGAAGGAGATGGAGATGGTGAAGAGGTCTGGTTGTTTCACTTTGGACCAGTTAACTCCAGGGAAGAGTACCTGTAAGTACAGCAAGTTTTGATATTTATAACATACAACGTAATATTATTTGGTTTCAATTATATCTTTGTTAAGCGCTGTGATAATTTTGGAACATCGCTATAAAACAGTTGTATGCACGTTGCAATTATCTTGCAATTACTACTTGTCTTTCAAAATGGTGCACAATTTCTATGTTTGTAGTGGCAAAAAGGAACGCTTACAAAGACAAATATAAGCATTTGACACGTGACATAAAAACCCCACTGACTGTTCTACAGGTCCAACCGACCCGTCGAACTTGGTGACAAACCATTTCCCGTTTGCCAATAAATACTGACTAACCCCAAACTGATTTGTTGGCTTGTCAAAGAATAAAAATAAACACATTTTACAGATTGTTAAAACTGTTTACCGTCATTTTTAAGGGGAAAATATAAAACAGAGAAAACAAAATAATGCATGACCGTAGAACAGTGTACATGTATTTCAAAGCGAGTACGTATGATCTTGCTTACACCTGGACAGAGAGAAATGGTTAAACATGCTGAGTAGGTTGTGGTGTAACAAGTATACAATCTTAAGATAGTAGACAGTAACCTTAGTTCATGGTTAACTTTAATAGTACCATTGTTATATATATATATGAAATATCATATTTAATTGTAGGATTGGTCAAATAAAGCGATCCTTCTTATAGGCACGAACATGGGAAGGTTAAATAGTTGTGTTGTGACATGAAGTGAAAATGGGACAATGTCATATTGAATTGTAGTCATCAAATTATGTGATTAAGTAGGATCTTACTTTGGCCTAGACAGGGCCGGATGGTGTTATAGTGACGATATGAATACAATATTAAGATACAGTAACCTTGTTTTGAAATAAATAAATTCTATTTTGAAATTCAAATACAACTAATTATTCTGAACTCCCACGGTACAAGGTGCGGTGTCCCAACCGTTTAGATACCTTTGTTAAGCCTTATATCTCAGGTAAATTAAATCGTAGCATAAAACTGAAAATATATTTTAATAGAAAACAAATTGTAGAATTAGGTTGATACCAAACGTTTACCCCTTTCAGAGGCCCCTTACTATATACCGCAAGGCTTGGTCACATCACTCACAATACCATAATTTGTTCAACCTCCAGGACGCCAGGCGCGCGTCGCTGCGATCACGTGTTGCAAGTTCCTAAAATTCCAGTTGGTGGAGTTTGGCGTATTAATATAAGTAGTAGTTCAATCTGAAATTTACAACAACAAAAAACGTGGTCATGTTTGTTACTGTTTGTTCTCGCCACTACCTCAGCCTAAGTACCGCTCTTCCTCTATCGCTCTCTTCATTCACTTCATTAAACTCATTATACTACGCGTTTGTGGTGAAAATGCAGTTTTACAGTTCGTTAAACTTTGGCAATACGGAATCTGTTATTTTAAGTTTGGTATCAAAGTTATTCTACAAGTCTTTTCTATTAAAATATGGTTTTTAGTTTTATACTGCGAAATACTTTACGGGAGATATAAAACTTTAAAAGGGTATCGACACATTTGGGGTAGAGGATTGAAAAGCAATGATTGAGTAGTTGGTATGAAAGCGCCTTCATTTTTTTGGGGGGAGGGGAAATTGGGTTTTGCGCTCTTTGTAATGCTCATGTTTAAGTCATGGAGTTACACATTGCCACAGGTAAGAACGATCATCATACGTTAATTGTTGCAATACATTCAGGGAAAATGTTCAGGTTTTTGTTTCGAATGTTGTCAAATGGATGTAAAACAACGTGTGGCGGTAAAACAAATACCACACAGTGGTAATTCCTTAAAACAACGTTTTGGAGTAAAACAGATACCACGTAGTGGTAATTCCTTTAACAACGTGTATTTCATAGTTTTGAAAGGATAAACTGGGAAAACACACACTTGGTATTAAAACTCAGTTGTTATTCCTATTTTTGCAAGCCCGATTGCAGAAAAACAACAACTTACAATCATAGAAAAAAGGGTGTTCGAACACTGACCCTAAATGCCATGCTTATTGGACCATAACAGGCACGCTATTTGAGTTACGTGAAAATCAAAACTTGTTTCTGGTAGCCTGAAGTATCCCCTTACCCCATATCCCTCCCCCTTCCCCACCGATATGTTGCGAGGCCCTGTGCTGATGGTGGGCAAATTGTAGGATTCAACATTGATCAGGGGAAGGGGGAACACTTAATATACACCTACAACTGTACAAAGTGTTCGAACACTTTTTCTAACTTTGTAGCTCAACTTAATTAAATTAAATATCATTGGGTAGGTGTTTAAAAATATGACCCTGGTTGGCTATTGTGTCTTAGTATTGTCACGATCGACATTTTCTATTTTAGCTTAAATGGAAAGAAAATAATGATATAGTATACTAATCAATGCTATCAATTATTTTTTTCCGCCCGGATCGTCAATAGACCGGGAAATGGATTTCTATTGTTATTGGGTTTGTGTGTGGGTGATTTCATTTGGAGTACTTTGTGGTTAGATCAGTGATTTGTGTAGGTTCAAGGGAAGCTCAAGGCTATCCGGGGTCCAGATGTATACGTTTTTAACCTAGAATATTGTATTTGGTGATTGATGCAAAACACGGCCAGGCGAATACTGTCAGTAGCTGTACCCGGGTTGGCGATATTTCTTACCGTAAACAACATTTGAATAGGAAGAAACATATGCATTGGCGTAGCTAGGTTTTTCACATTGGCATGATTGGAGGGGCGAGAAATGCAGAGTGAACCGACCAGACCGTAGCCTACCTCAAAAAATGCATTTAATGGTATATCTAGAGGTCTCCTTTTTCTACAGTCATCAAAAATACAGGTAATAAATGGGCTTCTAACTCTTAAAATATATATCCTACCTAAATATATTAAATTATAAAGTTGTTGAGAAATTTGTCTTCTTTAATATGAGATATTGCACGCTAGGATCGGGTGATTATTGAAGAAGTGGCACTCAAAAATGTAAGGAGAAGTCCGATTTTCATTTTCACATTTTTATTTTCTACACGCGGACCCATCTACGGGTACCTTATCAATTACCAGTAGTGCAATTGGAGGATGCATGCGCAGGTTGGACAGTCGGCCGCTTGTTCCGATGGATCAATACGCCACACACACGCTACCTGTCATTCTCTACCCCGTGTTGAAATGTAAAATGTGAATTTGAAATTGTGACTTTACCTTACATTTTGGATTGTCGCTTCTTAAATATTCAACCGATCCTAGCGTGCAATATATCATATTAAAGAAGATAAATTTCTCAACAACTTTATGATTTAATGAGTTAAAAGTACATTTATTACCTGTATAGTTACTTTTTTTGATGACTGTATATATGTTGAATCAGGGAGGTCATGGCTTTGCTTCAGATAACACGTCACGGGTGGTTGTTCATGGTAATTTGGTGAAACAAATTTGGTAGAAGCTGTCAGCTGTGGCCATTTAGATTAATTTGGTTGAGTTAATTCTAATTAAACAAAGTATCAAACTCAGGAATGTTTCATGAAATAATTAACGCTCTATGATTTTAGTTGGTGTCAGTGCCTGTGTAAGCATTGCGTATAATATAAAAACCCAACTGTTGACAAAAACATTGAGGACTTCTGTCCCGGAGGATCTCTTATTGTCAATGCCCCTTTAAGTCACTAAGCCCAGAGTCACTATCAGCAAATACCAAGACTCAAACCCACGACCCTATATAGCACTATAAGGGCAGGCCCCTAAGCATTCAGACCACCGGTATTTGCTGATATACAGCATAGCTCGGGGCTTAGTGATTTAGGTAATTTAAGTTCTAACATACAAATAATCAGAGGTACTGTAAAAGAAGCCGTTAATCACAATAGTTTTAACACCATATCAACGCATTTTTCATATGTTTCAGGGATGCTTTAACTGGAGAAGTCAGGGGATATCATATTGATGTTCTTAACGCAGGTAAGTTAAGGGGAAAAAACTAAATCATTTTGTTTAAATTATTTTTTTATTTTTTTATTTTTTTTAAATTGTTGAACATTGTTGAAATGTTTTGAAATTGTTTAAAGATGTTGAAAAAATGTTTAAAACTAACCCAGATTGTCACGAACATTTTGAAAAAGAAAGGAAAAGAAAGAAAGACAAAAACAAAACCTGCCGTGAATACCCGACCGACCCACCTTGCCTAGTGGTCCAACATTCCGTAGATTTTTTTTTTTTTGGTTTTTCATCACCTTACCATTATGATTTTGTTTATGAACACTTGTATTTTTGAATGCAAACTATTTTACTCTGACGTAAAATACTATAAAGTACAGGGTGTTCAAATAGTTCGATACCCCTTCAAGGAGATACATCTCCAGAAATGTAATTCGCAGTATAACACTGCAAATCATATTTGGATAAAGACAACTTGTTGAATTATATTGATACCAAATATGTCCGGTTTTCTGAGGCCCCTTGATTTAGAGCACGAACTTAAACGTGTGGTCACTCATAATACCATGCATTGTTCAACTTGTGTAAACTGTAAACACGTAATGTGTAGGGCAAAAGAAAAGACTTTGCTAAGAGGTCTTCTTCTGGTCCATTTTAACCCTAACCCTTCCAAATACCACAAAATACCACGTCTCAGCCTGTTTGTACAACCCGGCATGGAAGTTTTTCGATGACATAATGGACCCAGCCTATATACTTGGGCACCAAGTTGACACTCCTGGTGTAGTGGAGAATCCATTGCCCCGTATTTCGGAGGTCCGTGGTTCAAATCCCGGGAGAGGGTCGCGGCGATATTTTGGGTCACTTTTCGGAACGTTTTCTTCTGAAAAAAAATAGTGGTGGGGTTAGAATTAATCAATATAACTTGCTTTTTTGTTAACGTTCATAATAAAGGTCTTCTGAAGAAGAAAAACCCGAATGGAACTTGAATATTAAAATATTCATTCCCTCACTTCCATTCCTTTCATTCATTACATAAGCGCATCATAGTTTGTGTTTATGAAAGTGCCCTTTTATAGTTCGGAAAACTTGCTGTACATTTAGCAACTCAGATAGATGTATAAACTGCAAGTTTGGTATCATAATAATTCTACAAGTGTGTGGGTGTGGCTTAAAAGATGCTTATATGATTAAAACTGTAAGTAAAATCAAAGAGTATTCACCATTGTTAACCTATATTTATATGCTATTACCTTTCTCTCTATTTTGACCACAGTATGCAACATTGCAGATAAGAACTGTCAAACTGTTTATGATCTGTCGAAGAACTGTTGGGATAACATTGATGGTGTCCCAGTTGGCGGGGTTGGCTTGCACAACTTCTACTACGACTGTTGCACAGGTGAGTTGAGGTTTAGGCCGGGGGGGGGGGGGGTACTTTCGCCAAATCGTACATGGATGTGCCTGCCGGACTTTGGAAATTTGACTTTCTCTATACCAATTTTCTGGCCAATTTCCCACCCTTCAATATACCAAATTTGTTAGAAAAGCACCCAATTTTGCACAAATTGAATGCTTTTTACACACAAATCCTCAAAATACACCCAATTTATGCAAATTGGGCGCTTTGGGGTGAGTTGAGGTGTAGGCCTCATCGTTTGGGTGCGTTCGTTTGCAATCGCATCTGTGTGATATTGTTAAACGACTACACTGTTAAAGAACGCCATCACGATTACTGGGGAAATATTGAACTTATTTAATAAATTAGTAGGTATTTTCTTTAAATTATACGCCACTTGTATTCACGTCTAGCAGCATGGCTGAGTGGATAATGCATTGTACTGTTACTAATTCAAGGTCTTTCGCGGCGTGGGTTCAAAACGTCGCTGGTCACCTTTCTTGTCTGTCTCTTTTTTCCCAAATAGAACGTTCTTTTATTAGTTAAACATTGGATTTTGATATAATTATAGTATACAAACGCATCGTTTTCTGTTACTATGAAATTTGAAAATAAAACATCAATAGAAGAATACATAAAGGCTTGTTCAAGAAACGCGGCGGGAAGAGCTTGTTCAATCCAGTGTTGCCGTTGTGTTCTTACGATACCAGAGGTTTTGCCACTTCTGAAATCGCACGGCCGCTATCGTCTGCGTGGTGCCCTCAACATGCTCACGAATTCCAGGTGCTTCGTTAATACATATATACTAATTTTCTTCCTGTTTTCAGATTGTCCCTCACCATTTTTCTCCCCGTTTTCTCTTGTTCCCCTAATTCATTTTCTCCCCCCCCCCCCCCCCCCCCCCCCTCATCTCACTAAAAATCAGAAATGCAACTCATGATATATATTTTTATTGAAACAAATGATGTTAATAGGATCTGCCCTTTTACACACAAAAATATATATCACTTAGATCAAATAATAGAAAACACATCATGATACGCTTTCCTACTTGTATTCTGAGCACGGAAATTATTGGTGTCTGAAAGGAATCCTCCAATAACATATCATTTATTTGTAAATACGAGAAAACACTAATAACACAAATCAGATCTAATTCTTTCCCCCTCTCTTCCCTAACCCTGCCCTTATTATATTATTATTCGTGATTATGCATCAATATTTCCACCACTCTGGTTTTGTTTCGATTCTAGCTTGGTACCCGACTTACGCTCGGTTGCGAACGTTCCAGTTTTCCAAAGCTTTTAATACGAACACGGGTAGTGGATTTGCTGTGAGGGCAGGCAACCGCGGCGGTTTTGATCCTACTGATCTGACTGGACAGAGAATTGGGTTTATCCAAGGTTTTTTTTCGGACCCAGACTGTATCAGGAGACAAACCGATATAACCGTACGTAATATATTAGGGGTACACGAAATAATATGTACATTTAGCATCGGTATCACCCAAACACGGGCATTTTATTTTGCTGTGGACAATATCACCTCTTACTAGGCAAAGCCTATACATTTTATCGACTACTAGCATTCTCACCCATGTCACCAGATTAGTGCAAACATTTCTTGATTTTTGAAATCGTTTTTATTTATTATCCTCCATACGAATTGTGTTAATTTTACACAGATTGGCTATTCGTTGTGACGCGATCAAGAGGAATGAGTCGGATGTCGGGGAATCCCAAATTGAGATATGGCCAATTCAAAATGGCGGTTTACATAAGTTTTGATGGAAATTCATGTATACAATTTAACATAACTTTGGAACAAAATGTCGTATCGACATGGGGTTTTCAGTTTCTGAAAGCTCTAGGTGTCTTCTTTAAAACTGTATTAAAAACTCATTTTCGACCGGGTCGACATCCGACTCATTCCTCTTGATCGCTTCACATATGTTTTAAAGGTTAGATGACCCGATTTTGATGTTTTCTATTTTCCATGAAAGGTCATCCTTAAAATTGTTGCATTCCAAAGTTTGAGTTGCATAACTCCAATGGTTCTATTTTTAGAAGCGCAAGGTAAAAAGACATGTGCCCATTGAGTAGTACACAGACTGGTTGAGTGGTTAACCACCTTTGGCAGTAATTTACCACATTTTAGCCTATAATTTCCAAATGAAACATTTCTGGCCCCTAATATTTTACAGACATAAATGAGAAAAATATGATTCTTCTGATACCAAAATATCTTGATGTGAAAAAAAAAATCATAGCCCCAGAAAAGTGATCGGGTCATATACCTTTAAGTAAATGTTGGGGTGTATTTCTGATTTTACACAGATTGGGTTTTATTTTCCATGTACGAGATAGCACAAAATAGTGTTGATGTTTGCACTTTCAGTTTGCGACCTCCCTATTGTTCTTAAGCATATGACTGAGCACTGGAACAAGGGATTGCTTCAAATTGGATCTCATTGTAAAGATGAACACATCAGTCGTTAAATGATATATTACACTAAATGAACATATCCCGATACATTTGAACAAATATTCCAAACTTTTTTTGAGCAGTTTATGTTGATTTTCTCCAAATGTCACCTTGTGGACTTAGCGCGTTTTGCATTATAAACTCTTCAGTTATGAGGAATAACTAATATTATATATTGTATTTTCATCTTATAGGGTTCAGACCTAGAAGATGATCAAATCGTGTTCTTTGCCAGTGCAGATGAATTGAAGGAGGCTGTACTTAGTGGGAGAGGGGACGAAGCGGTAAGTGGTCTATGGTAAAGGCCTAAGCTAACTGTACAGGAAACGTAGCTGCTTCGTATTAAGGAATATGAATGTATACCTGACCTTAATTGGTGAAATTGTGAGACAAATCGGATGGAAACATTTTGAAATACAATGCTTCCAATAGAGCGTGATCAGAAGCCGTTGTTGTCTTCAATTTAAACAATAAACCATCCATGCGTTGCATCTGTGCGTTGTGTGTAAGTTTTCCCGGCATGGTGTTTAGTCTCCAAAATAACTTATGTTTGGTAATAAAGGGTACATTTACGTGTATTTTGTAGCAATTAATCAGCGTTGAAAATACCCATATGGCAGTTACCTTGTTATTGAAAATGTACAAAAACAGAGTAACTGTTAGAAAACCCTGATACCCTGCCTCTATAGTCTTTGATGATAAGAATTAGTTAATGGTTAGTTTCCGAAGAAATTGTGTTTTTTTAAACTACTACAATAAATGGCAGTGTCTCGCAAGGTTATTTATTGATTTTCTAACACATTTCACAGGTGTTTACACTTTTTAATCCCTCTTATAAACGAAGATAAATTTCATGAGTAAGTCATTGTAAAAAGAAATGTCAAAGGCAAAACTTTGACGAAGTCAGTATACGATGCGTAAATATAACGCGTGGACGGTTTATGGGCAAAAGGCGAAGAAGAAAGAAAAAAACGGGTTCTGACCACACTGTATTCAAAGCTTTGTATTTCAAAAGCTTTACATCCGATTGGTCTTATGATTTTACCAATTATTGTATGATATATATACTTGCATATCCACAAATATGAAGCAGCTATCATGCTTCTTACATTTTGAGTTATAAGCTCTCCGGTTTTTAGACCCAAGTTTTGTGGGGGGGGGGGGGGGGGTGCACGCTGGGTCCCCTGTCCGCCATATTTAAAATTGGTGGACCAAATCGAGGGACTGGGAGAATGACACGTCCAAAGCGGACGACTTTCCCGCACATGCGAAATGGTGCCCGACAACGTCGCCATCGATCGCATCTGATTGGTCCAATTCTAACTTCCACACACACGTAGTATAAAGTTCAATAGGTAAATTCACCCACATATAGTACCAACCGATTTAGGAATAACATGCTTTATGTCGAACTTTTCATGATGGAAAAATAAATAGTATAATGTATTATTCGGTCTGATACATTAAGTTAAGTTCTATACTATGCAGAAATGTTTAAAATCGCACTGTACTATAACAATTAGGCCTACTTGAAAGCTTTTAGTTACAGTTTTATAGTGTGGTGTGTTTTAGTAGCACAGGGCGATCCATTGTATTTCTTATCATTAATTCAACCTCATCTGACTACAAGATTTCGTGACACGGCTGGTCTCTTGTAGATGTATATAATTACGGAATATTGTTAATGTTAGATAGCACCATCTAAGTATACACACTCATACATATCAATATTACAATTAATATATCTTGTAGATCGATGCCGCTTTTGATTGGGAAACCAACTACAACCAAGACGACAGGTTTGACTTCCTCAACGCAGAAGATTCGCAAATAGAGTGCGCCGTTGCAGGGACCGGGCATGATGTGCAGGAAAGACAATACACTTAACGAGTGGTTCAATCCGGCTCTGTGCACACTCTTGGCATCTCCCGAGTACCAAGAGATTTGCGATAACGTTGAGGACGAGAACGTACACGGTAAGAACCTATACTTAGGCGATGTATCCATACAGAATGCTACCATCTTGCACGCGGTACCTGTCGGTGTTGTGTCTGTGGGTTGTAATGAAGCTGTGCATGGGAATGCAAACAAATCCTTGTTAAATACATCATTGGATTTAACTGGGAGAGGCTTATTTATATACTTTTATTGATTCACGTATGGACTCAATAAGTTATGTATTGCGATTTCAGATTAAAAAAATAATAACTTAACAATTGATCAATCGAGAGTATAACATCGTCAGCATATTGGTTTTGATTTATGGTTTTAAAAACACCACTGTATAGCTTAAACATTAATCGTTCAACAATGTTATATTCGTTTTGATTTATGGTGTTAAAACACCACTGTATAGCTTAAACATTAATCGATTAACAATCAAGTTTAACGTCAGCATATTCGTTTTGATTTAAGGTGTTATAACACTACTGTACACAGTGGGGTGTGTCTGTCAGATCAGAGTTCTTGTAATCAATTATCCTCGTATTGTACGAGTTTGAAAGTTTGAACAAGATTTCAGCCGATGTTGAGAAGAAAAAAATGGTGGTCTTGTGTAGTTGGGAAGAAGTTGGGTCGCGAGCTGTCTTCTATGTGACTGAACCTTTAGCTACACTGATTTGCAACCGCTATGGTCACAACCAACATATAAACTTAATAATATCATGCTTGTATTATTCAAAAGTTAATTATATATATATATTTTATTATTTGCTAACAGGACATAAGCCCGGCCCAGATCGTGCAGGTGTATGTGTCGATGTGGCAGATGTGTGCGGAGACTACGAGGATGAGACGGCAACTGGAACTACGGAGGAACCAGCGAGATAGATGACTAACAGGACAACAAGGACAACGTGAATTGACCCGGTGCAACGAGAGTAGAGCACGACATGTCGAACCAAAGAAGATTTCTTGAGCATTACCAGCATGCTTCACTTCCATTACATGAGTCCCATGTGTCTAGTGGTTACCATTGACATTGGATTTCAATGGAAGGTTTATAACTTATTTAATCGAGGGTCGGTGGACACTGCAGTGATGCTGAGCATGCTGGTATGCACAAGAAATCATCTTTAATATCGAACAACAATTTAATAATAGGACCAGTCCCAAAAGCACTCAAGGGTAGTGGGAGCATTCAATCTGTGTTATGCACAGATGTCTCATCTAAAAGACGTTCACCATCTTGTTTAGTTTGTCCCCAAAGGACACACACATATTGTCGGTCATCCCAATATGTTTAAATTTATGATCAAAATTGGAGCAAATAATCAAATATTAAGTGTGAAACAAAACATCCAGCTTTAACTAGTTTCGTTGAAGAATCTTTGTTTCAATCAAATTCGTCTCCAAATGACACCATGTGTAACTGCTAGTAACTAAAATACACAAAGTGTCTTCAATGTGTCGTCGAAAGTGTCACTTCTAAACAATATACCCGAGTCACAATGTCTTGACGGCACTCAAAATTCACTTTCATATGAGTACTCCCTCCCCCCGGAGATTAGTTTTAAATAATAATATAGTATAGTACACAGTTTAAACGTCTGAAAATGACGAACGTCTTTGGTTAATATGTATAAGGTTTAGTTTATGCTATTTTTTTTCTTTCCTTTTCTTTTCTTGTTATTGAATTAAAACGTAATTAATAGTATATATATTTTTTTAAATAAATTTCTCCCAAAGCTGTACATCACGTGTGTGTGAATGAAAACAGCCTTAAACAATTATAAGTAGCACGCGTTGAGTACATCACCATCAATAAAGGTAGACGTTACTAAGTCCGCCCTTCCATGGCGACAAATTGACTTGCGAGGGTTGAACAAAAAAAAACAGTGATTTGCGCAAATACCCTCGCGCCATCGGCACTCGGTCACCGACGTTTCAAGGAGAGGTGCAAGGGGCTTTTATACATTATAACACAATCACGACCGCCAATTCTACATGAATTGCATCGGCCATGATGTCTAATTCATTGTTTAAATCGTTGTAACAAATTGGCCAACATATCATGAAACACGGTATTTCCGGCAAGATGGCAGCTTATTCAAAACATAGATAATCTCTATGTTTATGCATCAAACCTTTCTGTTATAACTACAATGTTCATACATATTTCCAATTGCAATAATTGTATTTTAACATCAAGAAAATTTCATTGTATGTACTGATGGATTAAGTGAAATGTAACTCAATAAAAACCATAATGACACTTTGGAAAAACAGGCTCCTTCTCGAGTTATCATTTCTATTTATTCAAACAGTTAAGGGAGCGATCACTAATTACGCCAGGGGGTTGGGGTGGTGGAGGATATATTATTTTGTTGGTGCAATTATTTCATTACGCCCCTTCTTGAACACAGAACAATTTCATGTTCCCCCCCCCCCCCCCCCTCAAGTATTAAAATAGATCGTGCCCCCACCCTTTTTTTATTTAATGATGGTACAAATGATGGTATTTTAAATGTGTGAAGTCCCTATTTCAACAAAAAGCCATCAAATATAGAGTGTATCGTATAAAAGTGAACATTATTATTAGAAGAACATCAACATGAAGCTTCACGATAACACCTTGCTTTTATTATATATGTAGTACAGAAACATCTCAGTGCCATTTTACTTGACGACATCTTAAACCTGAAGGTCTTTGAAGAATGCAGGGTGTGTAAACAGTGGCGAAGCTATGTTTTTTCATAGGGGGGGGGGGGGGGGGGGGGACAAGATTGTTGTGACTAAATAAACACGCGCATAGCGCGCAAAAGAATTCGACTTTACACTTAGTTTTGCTATGATTGATGTACATTTTGGCTCTAAAGAAGCTTGTCCAATAAAAACATTTCATTTTTGGGAAACATTTGGTGGTTGAACCTTCTTTAAAAGCCAACATGTACCTCATTCATAGCAACAATAAGTGTAAATCTCACAAATTTACCTCCGCTACGCGCGCATTTTTTAAAGTCATATCGGTTCACTTTCATTTCTTTTAGTTCCTATGAAAAGCAAATATGACTTTTGCAGCGGTTCTCTAGGGTAGGGTTAAAATTGATGGCTGTCCTGGTCTGGTTCTGGCTAATTAGGGGGTATTTTCCGCAAAGAAATCAGTTACTTGTATTTTTAAAGTCTGTTCAAGAGATAGTTGTAACTGAGAACGATTTTAATTGACCGATTGGTACATTTTGTCTCTTAGAATTGGCCAAATGAATAGCACTTAGGAGACATTTGGCTGATTTTTACCCGTGTCCGTCGCACTAAAAGGAAGTTTGGTTTTTACTGTTTATCCAGAAAAGTACAAGAAGTATTCAGATCAATTTACTATGACTTTGTAGCTGAGATTTAAAGCTTCAATTGTGGAATATTTCACACGACTGGCTTGTATAATAGCAAAGTTATGAGGTAGGAGGTAGAACTTATTGAATGACCCTCGTATAACATATAATCAATGTAAAAAATAGCCAAACAAAAGGCCAATTACCACTAACTAAAAACGTTACTTGGCACGGACCAGTGGGGCAACTAGTCCTATATGTTCAAACGGTTATAATACACAGAAATCATTGATTGACAACACGGTAACTAGGCAGTGTTTTCTTTACAAACTCATTTCCATATTATTTAACGTGTGACAAGGATACAGGTCTCATGAAACCCATGTTTTAACGTGTAAAAAGCAGTAATACTAATGGTGTACAAAGCAAGCGCAATTTTCGACTGCACGTTTATTAGATAAAACGGTATGAACCTAGTTAAATGGTTACATGGTTGTGATATTCAGACGCCCATACATTTGTCTATATATACCCCTTTCTTTAATGATTTTATTTACTTCATATAATCATCATTTAGTACTTATAATAAACCATCTTGATATCTAGCCAGCTTTTCATGTTACACATGTTACAGGGGAAGTTAGTCAATATGACAATGATGACCCAACGGTTAATATACACAAAATGCAGTGGATAAAACACATAAATCATGATATTTCGTCATAGCAAATACCTTTACAGACACCATTCAAAATACAAAAAAATACGTAATTCATAATACCGAGGTTTTAAACCATTCTAAAGCAATTTCATGTCATATTGTAATCCTATCAGAAATAGTGGTATTAGACCCGAAATGCCCCAAAATGTCTAAGAACTAGAAAGAATGTGAATTATTTCATATTCTATTCACATTTCAATACTACCGAGTCATGTTTTATTGACACTAACAACTAATTTTCAAAATGAATTTTACAATTTTGATTAAGTTTAAATAAGAAATGGTGTACTTTGTTATTTGCAAATTCATAAACTAATAACTCTACCAAATGTCAATGGTGTCCGCATGTCATGGCAAACAGCTTTAACATCCTTCAAATTCATCGAAAATTGGTAAAATCTGAGTCAAATTTAAAGGATTTGAAGGATATTAAAGCTGGTTGCCATGGCATCAGCATACCATTGACTTTTGAAATGTGTTGTAATGTAAGGTACATATATATACCAACATTATAACATGGTTTATCAATTCATAATGAGTCAAAATATTTGTTTAATGCTGATAACATGATGTCATGTTTGTGCCAATTTTGCGAAAATATGACCAAAATGGTATATTTTGGCCAACTTGTAATTTTTAAAAGGTCACAGTTCAAAAACTATTGAGCTACGATCGAAGTTGTGATTGACTTTTTTGTTTAAAACACTTATCCCAACAATATATAACATACTTTTTATAGTCAATAGCTCATTTTTTAGTTTTTTTACCATGTTAAATTTAGTTTTTGACTTCCCATTGAAACTCATGTGACCTTTGACCCTAAATCGAGGTCTAGGGTCATAACGTGCAACCTACGAACGTGGGATCAGGTGAATTTGTGTTTAGGGATATATTTGCCACCTTTTGGTAATAATTTCATGTTCTGCCCAGAGGTGGACTACAAGAGTGAAAGATACAGACCATCGTCCCATAGTCTAATGTTGAGAGCTGTGGCAGAGGTTATTATTAGTTTGTAAGATGTATTTGATGGTTTTGTTCTATATAACTACGCGATTTAGGCTCGACAACCCAAACAAAAAAGAGTTGTTTGTTTGTCCATAGAGGGTCATCAAAAGGTATGGTCGGTTGGTGGGATTTTTGTTTTTTTTGCTAGTGGTTGTTCTGGCCCAGTCCTAGCCAGTACGCCAAATTCTGAACCGTGTCAGATCTTTATGATGACCCATACTTGACCCAGAATAACTTACATAATACTATACATGATATGGGGTCACATGAGAGGTCACGTAGGGATCAATTAAGGCCATATATGTGACTTGTGAAAAATGTAAGAAGAAAAAAAAGAAGATAACAAAATGTTTTGATTTTTTCTTTCTTTTTTGAAAAAAAAAAGGTACACGGACGGGGCAATTATAGTACACGGTCGGTCGGACGTCGATAAACAAACGACGTGTTTGTTGTTGGCCTAACTACCTATCTAACTTACATCAAGTCACCTCTACGTATGAGCCATAGTTTTGCAATGCGTTCTATCTAAAGTAGTTTCTGATCGCTCTACCACCTGATATCGTCATTAAAAATATTTTAATTGTAGCAGTATTGTAGCAGTATTTTAGTTTTAGTCCGTAGTTTTAAACGCTGATTGTTACTGTGCAGTTATATAGTCAGTGAATTTATATATAGTGACGTATAATCGTTTGTAGGTTTTACATTGTGACGTATGGCTTGCTTTGGCCGATTTGTTTTGAAATATCGCTTTCTTAATTACTTTTTATACAAAGTCACAAAGCCAGAAATAATCAAAACATGTAATTTGGCGTCCAAAAAAGGTAAACAAAAAATATTGTTTGAACAAATTG
>CM069459.1:44669359-44785727 GCA_035610835.1 Ophiura sarsii | reverse complement strand
ACTCGAAAAGGCTAAGGACATTCACCCCTTCGCCGATAGGGACTCGAACCCACCACCTTTTCATGTAGCACTAGAAACAGGCCCTAACCATACTGATATGCAGCACTTAAACTCGTGATTTCAGTAATTTGGGTTCTTACATACGCACAAACAAAGGTTAGCTAGTGTAAGAGATGGCGTTATCACACGGGGATAGTTTTAACTTTAAGGAAGAGAAAATAAATAAATGGAAAGTGAAAATCGAAAAGAAACTTGGATACGAGAAGAGATTTACCATCAAAACACTTTTTTGCGAAGCGTGCATTATCTAAATTCAGTGACTTTCATGAAGGTAATCATAGGACCTGGTGATCGACCCCCCCCCCCCCCCCCCCCCCCCCTCTCACCTTGATTGTTGGTGAAATACACCTATTTGAAGAATCTAAGGGATGTACTTAATTCCAATCTAAATGACAGTTACCCCGTGGCCGGATTGATGATGGGCAATTTTGTATAAAAATAGCAAATTATCGTAGGGTACGTGCGTACTTGCCACTGCATTACGTAATAGGGTCGAACTGGTGTTCCCCGGGGAAAAATCCCCTTTGCCCCCCTGACAAAGACCCCAGATACCTCCCCCCCCCCCCCCCCCCCCCCCACCCGCTTCCACCAACTATGCACATTCTTACAGTGTCATATTTGACTGCGATATACACAGCATAGATGCCCAAATTAACATTATCATTTAAACAACTTGTTACAACTTCAAAAGCTATGGTGGAGTTGGCACAAATGCCTAACTTTAGTTTTACCATATACAAAACAGATTTTTCAGAAACCTTTCCCAACTTTCAAGGTCTATCTCAAGGATTGCAGAACAAATACTAGGCATGTTTGTACTTATTTCAATGCATTTCTCATGATGATTCCAAATAATGGTAATGAAATTCAATAATTTGACATTTTTGAAACATTTTGTGAAGTTTAGAATGTCGTCTGCAGACGCCTGCCGCGTGGAAAGTGTTTAAAGCTTTGCTATTGGCAGACGTTTTTAATATGATTTGTGTACATTTCTTCAGATAAAGTAATGACAATGTGTAGCCTACTATGATGGATCTCGAGCCCTTATTTTGACAAATATAATTTATTTACCACTTTGTTTAATGGGTTGATAGCTATACAAATAATGCGTCAGTACCGTAACTGATAGATATTTAAACTTGCTGTGACACCAAATGATCTGAATTAGCCTACAGGGCAAGGCTGATTTCACACAGGCATATCGGTTTACCTGACTATAGTAAATTCACTTCAGTCTTGACTTGTATCTGACCGCCAAAATAAGTATTATTGAAGACCTAACAGTTATTTTATTGATATTTTGATTGATTATGCATTATCAGTAGTAGCCTACACAAATCAGACCAGGGTCAGACATTTCATTACAGGGCAAGCTTGATTAAACACAGGCATTTTTACCTTAAGTCTGTGAAAATCAACCTTGCTGTAATAAAGAATCAAAATGGAAGCCCAACCCCCCCCCCCCCCCCCCCCCCCCCCCCGTAAAACTAGATTACGTATGTTTGCATAACTCTATACACAATTATACGTTTTGAAAATTGAAACAATCACGAAAAGGGAAAACGCTTGGCTACCGACACAAGAGTTTTCTCTTTTCAAAATCATGTTTTTATACCCTTTCCAAAAAGTCACATTTCCCCAAAATGATGTTTTTTAGAAAAAGTGGCACTTTTCCTGTATCAAAATCATATTATGCACAAACATGTCTCCAGTGCTTTTTTTTGATTCATTTTGATTGCGTTGATTTTAAATTAAAAGAGGTGTTTAACTTCCCTGTATCATTGAAAAGTGGCACATTTCGGGAAATGTGACTGTTTGGGGAAAAGTAAACATGGTATTGAAAAAGGGAAACTTTGTATGGGTAGCCAAGCGTTTTCCCTTTTCGCATGTTTTCGTTAGTGTTTCAATCCCTCAAACGCCTAATTGTGTGTGGTGTTATGCAAACAAACTCGTATAGGATCTTGGAAAGTACTACTTTTTCTGGAGAAATGTGATTATTTTGGGAAAAGTAATATTGATATATATAGAACATAAAGCCATGAATATCGAATCGATTTCATGGGTAGACTATCTTTCGAATCAGAGTGCTCAATTCCAATTAAGGAAGAGCTATATAAAAATTCAAAGTTTAGACCTTCCGAGAAAGGGAGTCGTTACTCTGAGTTTCATGCTTAACGCAATCTTCAGACGACGACTTGTCGTCTGAAGATTGCGTTAAGCATGAAACTCAGAGTAACGACTCCCTTTCTCGGAAGGTCTAAACTTTGAATTTATATATAGAACATGTAGAAAGGGGTAAACTTGCTATGGGTAGGTAGCCAAGTGCTTTTCCTATTCATACGTGTTTCAATACCTCAAAACGTCTAATTTTGTGTAGAGTTATGCACACAAACGTGACCTAAATTAAGGGGCGGGACTTATATACTTTTTTTGAACTATTACTATACCAATATCAATAAGTAGGATCTGCTTGACTGTACGTAGTGCCCCTGTCCCCATCGACTATACAATGCTATAGGCGGTACAAATGGACCCTTTTTCACACGGGGACGTCCCCGCTAAAAATGACGTTTAAGCACCATCTTAAAATTACCAATTTCTGCGCACTTCGTGTGGATTAATTCAATGTTAACGCTTTCCACGCGGCAGGCGGCTGCAGACGACATTCCAAAATTTCACAAAATGTTTCAAAAATGTCAAAATTATTTAATTCTATTACTATATTTGGAATCACCATGAGAAATGCATTGAATTAAGTACAAACATGCCTAGTATTGGTTCAGTAATCCTTCAAATAGACTCTGAAAATTACGAAAAGGTTTCGGAAAATTCTGTTTTGTAATGGTAAAATTAATAGCCGCGTGGAAAGTGTTAAGGGGAGGGGGAGTGGTAAGGTAAGATCACAGCGGGAGTGAGGGGGGGGGGGGTGGCATGGGTATTATAGTTTATAGTAGCCAAACAAATGTGCAACTGAGATGTTAGGCCCTGACTGATGAAAGTATGGGTGCTGTCGTTATAAATGACTATGAACTTTAGACTTATAATAATAACAATAATAATACACGGATTTATATACACTGACTGAAATTATGGTTGTTAATCAGTAATGCCTAACTTTACACTGAAGAAAAAATGGTTACTGATCGTTATATATGCCTAACTTTACACTGAAGGCATGGTACCATCATTATAAATGCCTAACGTTACTGCAGCTATGGTTGTTTATCGATATACCAAGCTTTACACTGAAGGAAAGGTTGCTATCCATGCATTATAAACGCCTACATTTACACTGAATCAGTTGCTGATCGTTATAAACGACACTGACTGAATTATAGATGCCAAACGTTACACTTAATGTGTAGTTAATTTTGTATCGTTATAAGTGGCAAACTTACACTGAAGGTATGGTTGCTATCGTTATAAATCGCAACGTTACTCTAAAGATGTAGTTGTTATCGGTATACAAATGCCAAACTTTACACAAAGCATACAAACTTCTTTTTTTTTTTTTCTTTTTTTCTTTTTTTTTTTTTTTACTGATAAATCAGGAGCGTAATATTTATTGACAACCGTTTCTGGTTAGACTAGCCATTGAATTAAGTGATCAATACCGTAAACGGTAGAGCTTATAAAAAGTCATATATATATATATATAGAATTAGAAAATTAGAGAAATAGAAAATTAATGCGGTTAAAACTTGAAAAAAATAGAAGGTCTTTTTTCTGAGATTAAAGTTGCTTTATACGGCAGTTAAACATTGTAATTACTCTTAAGCCTATTTGCATAAGACTATGTTGTAATGGCTATAATGCACATGGTAGATTGTTGTTTTAAACAGATATTTTGTCTATACGTTAAAACCAATTAGCATTAGATATATCGTAGTAGGCCTACTGTTGGTAAACTTTTTCTGAATTTAATATGAAATTAAAAGTTATGTAAAATAAGTTCAATGCATAATACAGGTTTAGAAATTCATTGATTGATATCTGGTGTTTTGTGAAAGAAGAACAGCGGAGTCTTCAGGACATGTTCTATTTCTTGTTGACTGATCTCATGTAGTAAGACTTTCATTAACTTCTCAACTTGTACCGAATACGTCCAGTAACGTTCGGTTATTTTAAAGCATACAAACTAACATGTTAACGAGTTGAGCGAAAACAAGAATACCGTACACAATTAGCTTCAACCACTAGTATAGTCAATCTCATATTAATGATATGGATATAATTCAAGCTATTTCACACGCTAGCGTGTATTGATTTGGTCCACGGAGCTGCGTCCAGAGGCATGAAATGCGCGAACAACTATGCATATGCGCGTAACGCCCTTCACGATTGACCAATCAGGAAGCGCGGTCATTTCCGAAAGTGCATGGTACGCACTTCTTGGTTTAGCACGTACGCATGTACGCGAGCACGCACACACGTGGAAGAAGAAGAAAAAAATTCCTGGAAGCATATGGTCGAATCCAACGAAAAGTGTACACGTGATGTTCAGGCCTATAATAAAATAATCTATATCTTGAAAATTTTATTTTTGTGTTATACGTATCCGCCTCAATGAGACGGTTCGCGCCATATATAACATGACTAACTTTAATGCACAATTTGGCCTATACGAGCAATAAACCTGCTATTTTTTACCCTTTTTACGAAATAGTTGTTAAGGTTTTTTGTTGGATATATAACCGTTTAGATGAAAACGAGCTTTAGTGGAAATAATTTTGCCTGTTTGATTGCTGGATATCTAAAGAATGCCTCTTTTAATTTTTGTTACTTTCGATAAATCCCCTGAATTGTTGTGATTTTTTTCTCTGTGGTAAGTTTTGACGTTACCTACAAATACCTTTACCTTTACCTAGGCTTTTTCAGCCTCTGTAGGCTGAAGCCCTCTTTCAGCATCTTCCATCTGTGTCTGTCTTGTGCTTCTCTTGTCCATGTCGTTCCTCTGTATTCGGTTAATTCGTCTCTCCATCTTTGTTTCTGCCTGCCTCTTCTCCTTTTGCCTGTACGGGGTTGCCACTCGGTTGTTCTTTTTGTCCACCGATTATCTTTCTGTCTCGCGATATGTCCTGCCCATCTCCATTTCATTTCCTTGATTTTTTCAATGATGTCTTTTACTTTAGTTTTATTACGAATGGTTGTGTTCTTTTGTTTGTCTCGTATTGTTATGTTTAACATCCTCCTTTCCATGGCTCGCTGCGCTACTAGAAGTTTCTGTTCAGTTTCTTTGGTTGTTGACCAAGTTTCGGCACCGTATGTCATGGTAGGTAGCACACATTGATTGAAAACCCTTGTCCTTAATGTTATTGGTATGGTTTTATCACAGAGAATGGTTTTGTTTCTGCCGAAGCAGCTCCAGCCTGCCTTGATTTTTATCAAGACTTCCTCTCTCGTATTGTTCTCCATTTTTATTTCCTTGCCAAGATATTTGTAACTTTCTACCTTTTCTATCGGTTCCTTGTCAATTTCGATGGACTCCTTTGTTTGGAAATTTGTCATGAATTTTGTTTTTCCTTTGTGCATTTTCAGACCAACTTTTCTGCTTTCCGTATTCAGACAGTTTAGTTGGGCCTCCAATTCCTTCACTGAGTTAGCTAGTAAAGCCACATCATCTGCAAACCTGAGGTCTGTTAGCCGCTCTCCATCGATGAGTATCCCTCTTTCTTTCATGTCTACCTTCTTGAACACCTCTTCCATTGCAGCAGTGAAAATCTTTGGAGAGATTGTATCGCCTTGTCGCACACCTCTGCTGATTTTGAAAGGTTTTGAGATGTCCTCGTCGATATGGATCCTCGCTGTAGCGTCAGTGTATATATCCTCTAGGATTTGAACATATCCTTCATTTATTCCTATTTTCCTTAATGCTAGGAAGAGGTCACTATGCTCAACTGAGTCGAACGCCTTTTCATAGTCGATGAATCCGACGCAGAGCTTTATTTGGTACTCATTGGCCTTTTCAATTAGCTGGCTTAAAGCCTGAAGATGGTCAGTGGTTGAGAAACCTTGTCTGAATCCTGCTTGTTCCCTTGGTTGGTTTTCATCAAGCACTCTCTTCATTCTGGTTTGATGGATTCTTGTAAATATTTTGTATGGGTGGGAGAGCAGACTTATTGGCCTGTAGTTTTTGATGTCCTCTTTGTCTCCCTTCTTGTGTAGAAGTATGACCTTTGCTTCCTTCCATTCCTTGGGGATTTTCCTTTCAGTAAGTATCTGATTGTATAGACTTGCCAGCTGGGTGTATATTTGCTCACCTCCGATCTTGATGATATCACTGGTTATCTCGTCTAAACCGGGTGCTTTGTTTTTCTTCATCTGCTTTACTGCAAGTTCAATTTCTTCAACTGTGATGGTAGGTATGTCCATTTGGTCGGGTGACAAGAAGTTTTCTTTAACTTGATTAGACCTGGAGCTGTACAGTTCCTGGTAGAACTCTGCACAGACGTTGAGCACTTCTCCCCTATTTGTTGTTGATGTTCCATCTTTCTTTTTCATCTGTCTTATTCTGGTTTTCTTGCTATTTAGTTTTAGTATCTGTTTTGGTCCTCTACCGCTTTCTAAGATGGATTCAATTTGTTCTCTTTCCTTTCTCCTGCTCCTCTGCCTTCTCTTCTTCCTTACCAATTTTACTGTGTCCTTGTAGTCTTTGTTTTGTTGTGTTGTCTTGTTGGCGGTTATCTTGAGTTTCTTCCTTTTGGTATCAAGCTCATCAATTTCCTTGTCTTCTTCTGATTTCTGTTTGGCTTGTTTTTCTTTTGGTGCTATTTTCTCAGCAACCTCCTTTACTGTGTCGGAGATGAGTGAATACTTGGTATCCACATCAGAGTCTTTCGGCTTTGACTGCAGAACGTCATTCAAAGGATTGTTGTTTCCTATGGAGGTCGGACTGGACAATTTGCAACCTCTTTTTTCTACAAATACATGTTTTGTTAAATCTCACTTTCGGGGAAGAATTCGCATGAGGTAGAGTAATTTGTGCTGTAAGGAAGCCTAAATATATTAAATTCTTAAATGCATTGTCCCCATTCAAGTCGGTTTTTTGATAAAGCTGTTAGAAATGTTAAAAGCGGAAACGATCGGTTTGGTAAAAAAAATGCATTACCTCCAAATACCTATTTAAAACACTGCCATTTAAATATAAACACAGATTAGTGAATGATATCTATAGAATAAGCGAAGTGTGATACAATGTACATGTGTGCCAAGTTTTATCATTTTAAAGACAAGATTTTTGAAGGCAAGATTTTTGAAATATCAGCAATAAAAGGCTGTATTCGTAGGCAAATTTGAAATATGAACTGTTACCTTCAAATACAAATAACGATACCGTGGTACTTCCCTCTGTTGTTACATACTTGTATCGACTGGAATAAAGTAGAAATATGCGCTGCGTTCGGCAAGCAACGGAGAAATTTTGCATCAATCTTTCAGCTTTTGTAAGTAACTTTTAACAAAATTCTGTAGTTTTTGTACAAGTGCATTAATAATATGTTGTTGTCTTAAAAGTTGATTGTATATAGCCTCCCTCTGTCTCAATCTTATTACTCCTGTTAGTGTAGTTTTTTATGCTATTCACGCAGAGACATCCTCTGACAGTTGATTTAAATCGCAATAGGGGTGATTAATGTTTAAATAATATCATAACAGCATCTCTTGCATGACTTCATGTTGTATTCGGAGGTAACATGTATATGTAGGCAACATTCAATAATATACAAGGTGCATATTGGGCCTAAACTATCTTATTTTACATAAAAGCAGTGCGCATTCATACAATCTGACTGGATATATTATTATATTTATATTTGGAGAGGAAAAATAATATTCCCTTATTAAACGAAAATGGGAGGTGTTGATTTAAATAAATGCATGGTGTAATCACACTGTTTTTGCCAAGAACATATTTTTTGTTGGTGTTAGAGTGAATGAATGATATTTATATCTATAGATTACACGTTGATCGTTTTAAAATGGGTGCATTTAGTCATAACATCCATGAAATTTCGGATTCATAATCAATATTTTCATATTCCATTTTGTATTCGTAGGTAACTTATATATTAGTTAATGAGCATGGTACAATTCCTGTATTGTTTGTCGCTTTCATTCGCACCTAATATTATGTAAATATTAAGTAGGAATGTATGAGACGGAAATAATATGGTTTGGTGCGGAATATTGTTTTAAACCAGCTTGTCGATATGTATGCGTAGTTAACCAATTTCCCCTGTAATTGCAGACCAGTGACTACTGAGGTACATAATATTGGCCATTATTGTAGTTGTATTTGAAAATGGAATTCATGTGTAACAAATATAAAATAACTTGCTTCATTTTTGCTGTGGTAGGTTGTGTAATGTCACCGAAACGTATTTTAAGTGAACAAGAAATTACGTAAAACCTTTTCCTTTATTTTTAAAGGTGGGAGGGAATCAAGGGTAGGCCTAACTTCTTTCAGTCTCTAATCAAAAATTGCTCATGAATAATGCTTCCAGCATTTATTAATTATTAGTGAAATTGAACTAAGCAGTGGTTGATTTTAAAAGAAAATCATAATGAAAGGCACATGCCCGACAATATCTCTGTCGAGGCAAACCGTATTAGATTAGTGTCGTTAAATCAAACAACATTGAATTTCTAAACATACAATTCCTATTTTGTCTACATCTGACAAAATATATTATATTGGTGATTCTATGTCTCTTCCTCCGGTTGAAACTCGATAAAACCTGACTATGTTTAGAATGATACAGATTCCAAACTAGGAAATTATATCTTAATTCTAATCTGACAACTGAATGTCTTGCTGAAAGTTGTATGCATGCTTTATTCCGTTGTGGACTGAAAGGCAAAATGTTTGAATGTTATAGACTTTGAACATGTTCGGCTCACATAAAACTTATATATTATATAGGCCTAAGGTCTGATATGAAATTATTTCAAAGTATATATTAAATGAATCAAAAAGCGATCTGGCTTTCGTGTTTAAAACAGCTGTTCAAAATGATAACTTCCACTTGCCTCCTTTATTTAGAACAAATTGAGGAAGGCAACTGGTTGTTTTTTTGCTTAAAACAGATAACCTGACATTCAAGACTATGAGTTACAGGCAAATCAAACTGTTTGATTAAAGGAAACCGCTCGCTTTCTAATAAAAGATGGCTCGGTGAACTATTCAATAGTTGATTCGATCCAATATTTTGGATTCACACGGAAACTGAAACGTTCATTCTTAACATTCTAGAATGTCCTATATAATAAACAAAGAGTAATTATGTTCTATTAGATATAATTCATCCTCGCGACATGAGAGACCTGATGAACTAACTACACACAGAATACAACAAGAACCACTAAACTTGTTAAGTAGAGATTACAAGGCTGAATTATCAGATGTTTCTTAATTTAAATGTGTCTACATGTACATGTATGTGCTTAATTTTTGTCATGTTTAGTTTTAATGATGAACATGCTTTTTACCAAATTAGAGAAGTAATAATATTATTATTACTAGCGAGTTGATTGATTGTTTAACTATACCTTTACACAATTTTAACACAGTACGATATGTATATTGTCATCATCTTGCCTTAAATCAGATATTAAATATACTTACACACTTCTGACTGTGTTGTAGAAGTTAAACGCACATTCTTAATAATTGAAAGTCAAGCAAGAAAGACACTAACAAAATTGGATGGTCAGATACGTTAGCATAATAAAACATTTTCAGCCATAATTATCATGTGTAAAAGGTTAATTCTATTCAATATGCCTTAACCAAATTAGGGGATCAAGAAAAATAACAGTATAATTATGTCTATCACTAGTGAGGTTATTGATGCTTAGGGTGTTTTCTTTTATATCGTAGAAATAGGAACATGGTTGTTTATATTATTTTAATGTTTATTTGGTTAATCTTGCTGTTCTATTCAAATGTTGAATATTACGCAATTCTGATTGTTTTGTAAAAGCAGCGCTGAGCGCACATTCTTAAATATACTTATAAAGTCAAGTAAGACACCATTTTGATACGACATTCCCCCTCAGACGTGATTCAGGGCATTCCGTTTGCCCTTAAACCTATGTTAAATCAACGAATCCAACTGTTCTTAGTCAATTAAGTTGAAGTTGAGAACAAATGTGTTACCTACGAATACTTTGATAATTGCAATGTAAGCTACCGTGTTTTAAGTCTTAACATGTTTTTCTCTTAATAGGAATGCTTAAAAATGTTGCCTGTTATATTGTTCTTAATAAACCTATTCAAAATTACAACTGACAGTTAGATATTGTATATTTTTTCAACATTAAATTAATATGCCAGTATCTATTTAAAGTAAACTCATGGATATGTTCATAATATTAGTATTTAAACATGTTTTAACATGTTTATTTTTAAAAATAATATTGTTAACAACCCCCCCTGCATGATTATTTCACCCCAAAATGTAACATAGATTAAGTAGAACATTAATTTATTACAGTTTTACTTCTATAACCTACGTATACATTATTGTTACCTTCGAATACCAAATTTCCACATTCCTCTATGTACTTGGGTTTTGAGCGCATGCTCAAAATTCTAAATTTTTCAAAAAGTGTCATTTCCCCTCTTTGAGGTACATGAAAACAAATGTTCATTAAAATCATCTTGGTGAAAGTACACAAAGTGACTCAACCTCATGTTTCAAAGTATTGAGAGCCTGAAAATGCTACCTAACTGTGTGAATCTAAAATGTAAAACAAAATGAGTACCTGGACAAATATGATCACTTTCTATCAGCATTAGCATCTTCTGAATACAATACAATCACAAATTTGAATGAAATATGTAAATAGGTGGAATAATCATCACTTAATCAAAATATGGTACTTGTATTGGTAGGTAACATTGAGAAGTGTACCTTCAACTTCATCATTCCGCCACGTGGTCAATTGGAAAGATTAGTGATGGCACTTTTTTTCCATACAAGCTTGATATGTTGACTTTGAGTGGGGAAAAGGAATAAGAGATCGAAGCATTTTGAAACTGGACCCTAAAAATCTAGCCGTGGACACTTTTCGTTGGATTCGACCATATACAATCTTCAAAAACACAAAAACCATAGCCCTCCCCCTCCCCATTTCACCCATACATGGCCGTTACAATGAAGTAGAAAATTAAAGGTTTTTATTTTCGACTTATTTCGCTTGATAACATCACTGTTGCTTCTACAGTTTTTAATTAATTCATTAAAAGACACATTCTGTTTATTTGTATCAAAAAAGAATATTTTATGTCTTTTGCAAGCCACGGTTAATGAATTTATGATATCATTAACATTGATACATATACAAATAAAGACAAACATGTCTCACTGAGTTTTTTCTTATCTGAATGGTGTTTGATACAATTGATTATAATAACAAACATAAAATAAATGGAGAAGTATTGGCACTTTTTATTCATGTACATCTAATTATAATGGCACTGTCTCCGACAGATCAAACATTTGAATCATGCTATGCAGAAAGAGACCTAAGGTCAACAACAACAAAACATATGTTTCTCGTCCCCGCCCGCTTCCTTTTTTGTGGGCCGCCTCCTTTTATCTTTTTTTTAAATCTTTTTTTTATTTTTTATTTATTATTATTTTTTATTTCTTTTTGCCCTGTCATAAATATTTGCCTAGTAAATTTGCAAGTAAACCATAAACATTCAAAGATAAAAAATAGTTTCCTTTGTGAAGGGTGATATTTTTGACAGTCATCAAAGGGTTCAACGTATATTAAGTACTTCAATTCATAACTATATTCTTTGGTGGGTGTTTTTTCAAATTACAAAATTGTTATTGATAAATCTTCAAAGAAGGAGATTATCACAGATTTTGTTGAAAACTCCTGTAGAGTGTGCTAAACCATATATTTAAAGTAAGTTTATATCAGTGCGGACCAAAAGATTTTGTTTCATTTGTGATACTAGAATAGTAAATTGCCTGAATCTAAACAGCTTTTTACAGACAATTTAACAGTTTATACTTTCAATAAATATTTATGTATTAGGCTTTAGAAAAAGTGTGTAGCAATGTTCAATTGCGTGCATGATCTGAAAGTTAAATGAATGTCAAATATCAAGGAGCATGTGAACATACATCATGTGCATACCATTCATGTACTCTATGTTTACGTTGAGTACTAATCTATCTATCTATATGGTGTAGTACATTACTATTGTATAGTCGTATTGTAAGGTGCAAAGGGTACGATCAGGAACACGATATCCTCTATTTACAGGTTAAAAAAGTGCAAGTAAAAAACGCCACCCATCTGTCCTAACGTAGGGTCAGTGGACTCAGCCTGCTCCTAAACTGCTCCATGGTTTGGGCAGTCACATCTGATGCTGGCAGGTTGTTCCACAGGCAGATGGCGCTTGGAAAGAATGAATACCGACTGAAATGCCGAGATCCTATCCCAGCATCAATATCTCCTGACCTGCATTGAATTTGATACTCATAAGTGTAAAACATGGTGCTAAACACTATTAAAACAATGTAAATATGTATTAACATGGTGCTAACACTATTAAAACAATGTAATTATGTTAAGTTCTTGTTTGTCTAACAATTGTCTCTTTTTCAATTGTCATTTCATTTAATAGGGAAAACACTATAGATTGCCAGAAATCTCAAACGGCGGCCATTTTGAAAAATTTAAAAAAAATTTAAAAAAAAGCCCCTCATCCTCCTTTTTTTTGAAAAACCTGGACGAGAAACATGTTTTTTTTATTTGGCCTAATTCCATGGAGCCATAGTCTGGCCTGCACAATAAAATGCGGCTCTTATCTCGGCACGCAATTCTATTACAGTCTATTTGGCCATCACGAGACAGTGTGACGTAACCGCATATTCTACTAATTGCACTAGGCTACATTTTAAACGCGTGCGCCTACTCGCAGCGCTGGCGTAGAAAGGCGGAAACGATGCGCCTGGTAAGTTACGTCACTGTCCAGAGAAAGCCAAATAATTATAGTAGGCCTATACAATGTAGTTCATCAAAAACAATTGCCAAACCTGCTCAGGGGAATTACGCTTATAGCTTTTGCCTGTGGAGAGATGTAAACATTTTCTCACCAATTTTGAACTGATTAACTTAATGTTTTCAAACTGCATTCCGTGTACGTCTATGGAAGCCGGACTATGGCTTCAAGGGAATATGGCTCCTTTCACACCGATCAATGATCAGAAAAAAATATTCGGCTTTGAAATGATATACTTTAAATTGCACATTAAGCGACCACCATTGAAAACTTGATAGAGTTGTGTCTGTTTTCTGACTGATCCGTTATTAAAGAGGGCGTAGAATGGTACTCCTGTAGTTGCCATCTGCTGCGTCAGGGTAACTATGTCATCTTGGCGTGGGCACAAGCACTACGCGAATATGCCTACGAAGCCAATTACCCTAGCAGTAGCGGACATTGATTATTCGCATGTTTATTAATTTTCTGGATTATCAATATCATGAAATATTTGAATTATAACCATATTAGTATAGCATTTGTGTTTAAAATTCAAAGCCGTAATTTACAGTGCCTTTCTATTAGTGAACTCAAGAGGGCGGTATTGTACTTTTTCGTGATGCGTTTTCAGTGCATTAGCATATCACTAGCATTTCCATACTCTAGATGGCGACATTACTCTGTCACTCCAAACCATTTATCTATGGACGACACTGAAGTATGATAGGAAGTAAGACGTGTTCATGTTTTTATTTTATTTACCCTATCAACCCCTACTATAATATACAGGCTGTTCCAACAAAATTACATAGTGACTTTAGCTGATTATGACTTCCTAAATAAGGGTTGGAATGGAAGATTTCAAACGGACAAATATAGTCACATTTGTTTGCGATAATACTACACCTAACACAAAGAGCGTGCTTTTATGTTAGCGGCTAATTTGTAATCAGTATCAACATCCAATATATAGGGAAGAGCGGGGAGAGTACACCCTCGAGGCAGGTCCGCCGACCACGTGATTCTCATCATTTGGGCCACCGGTTGAATTTGACGAGCACGCGATATATTCCGCTGTTTGTTGCTAGCTTCCCACGGTAAGATGGTACAATATCTCCGGATAATGTTTGTCAAATGATCGTATAAAATCCAGTTTTATATCACAAAAGTGGATTTTCTTCCATATTTGATTTTGATTTTTTTTCTAAAGATATTTTTACAGAAGATGTTAATGTAAAATATCATTCGGTAGGTATTGGATTGGTTAGGGGCACATTTTCACATAGGGATTTACATGATTAATATTTTGCATAATTTCAAAATTGTAATTCACTTCCTGTAGCCTATTCGTAATTATAAAAACAGCTATCTGGAATGGAGTAGCACTAAAATTAGAAGAAAATGTGTGGTATTTATTACCATTTTTAAAATTCTGAACGTCTATATTCCGCAAATATGACCCCAACCTTAAAGTTTGGACTCTTTAAATTTTTATTTTGGAATAAAATCACAGTGCATAACAATGCGTATCTATTTGATACATATAACCTGTGGTTGTATGTAGCCAATATATCAATCTTTTATTTAATGTCAATAGGTCCATTCAATCTTTAAAATTGACGTCTCTAGGCTATTTCAAATGAAAATGTGGCAAATCACTCTCCGCTCTCCCCTACACCAGGCGAACACAGTTTCCTCCACAATACGATACCTCATTTCTAAACATGATACTTTTAGTTACCACACCTAGGGTTCTGTACATACCAGATGGTTCCCAAAAAAAGTTGACTAAAGTTCAAGGTAAATTTTCAACCACATTTAAAGTTTCAGAGAATCAGTGTCTACTTAGTCTTGCTCAGCAGTAACATTTAAAATGATCCTCAACAAATGATACCGTTTGGTTTTTCAGATAAGGTTCATTACAGAAAGCATGCACAAAACTGTCTTGTCCACGGGAGCGTCCTTTAGTAGAGATGGAATGCACAAAACGGAATTGTCAATGGGGTGTCGTAAATACGATTAATTAGTCACAATGATTCTGTTGTGAGCCATATTATGAAGAACTAATCAAACTAAATGTACCATTTTTTGAGGATAATTTCAAAACTTACTGCTAATCAAAACTAAGTAATCACAAATTCTCTGAAACTATTAATGTGGTTAAAAGGTTAACTTGAACTTGGGTCAACTTTTTTGAACCACCCGGCATTAATGTGATGTGACTGATGTGTTGTATTGAACACTGTGTGCTAACGAGGTCAGGCATGTATGAATGATTGTGAGTTGCGATGCATTTCACACAAATTGTCACTGCTGAGCACACACTATATGCAATGATATCAATTTACTACATACAACCTTGTTTTTGGTTGGTCTGGTTACCTAAGTCATCTTCACTTAAACATTACTATATCCATTTGATGTTATGAATGATGTCTCAAGTTGCGATGATGACATACGCTAGTGTAATGTAATGTATATCTAAGATGTTTGATACCGATCACTGATTTTAAATTAACATTAAAGCACCTGGTCAGGTACTTATAATTGTGTTAGCTGTATACCGGAATAAAAGGAGAATAATATGGTAATACAATAATATTATCATAATAAGCTTATTATACAGCTGCTGTAGATATTAACCACATCATAATTACTTTAAAAATAACTAGATTTGGTCATATTATTGGGTGATTCTTTTTGATGAACTCGTACACAGTCGCGTCTTCACGGCCATATATATACACCACATGGCGCATGCGTACACTTTCTATTACGCCTCTTGCGAGGTATGACGTAAGGGTGTTGGCGAGTTGGTTCCTTAAATGGCCGACATCCCAATAATCGGAGATGTTGAAAATAAGAGCGCCACCTGTTGAAAATAGAAATTAACAAAAACATAAGCAACACCAATCTAATTATATTACTTTATTATGATAACAGAATTCTTTCCATTGAGTGAATTCATAGACAAACTAATTTTGTTGAAACCATATAGTGAAATATTAAATGCCTTATCATCTCAACACAATGTCCAGGCAAAATAATCTCGGGAGCGGATGAGCTTGATACAATGTCCGAATTTAAGTTTTAGTGGTACTCTAAAGAAAAGAATTTTAGTGTTGATTATGTTTGTATTCTGTCGTACATAACGGGGATATTGTATTACAGCATTGTAATTAACTCTCGTAAACAGTCGTGCGTCTTCACGAGCGTAGATCCAGACGACGCGATGCATCTGTACATTTTTTTTTTAAACACCTTTATTAAGATAAAGATCTGATACTCTCGTCTGTTTGGCTTCCGAGATTCTCGACGGATTTCCAATAATCAAAAAGGTTGAATATGAGCACGCCACCTATTATGGAAACAAACACGTGAAGAGTCATAACGATTAAGCAATTATTTCAACATCAATTGACCTTTCGGAACATGGTAAAGGAAAAATGTGACACTCAGTGATTTTCAAAGGCGTGCGTTTAATCAGGCCCGTGCCACTGTACACATATTCCCGTTGCCGAGATTGAAGCCTCTAGTGTTTAGTGCCCCTATTCCAAGAGTTACATTACGCGTCTCAATGTCCCTTATAAGGACTTTCATGCTGCAATCATGAGCGTTGTCAAGATAGCCCTCATTTCAAGAGTTACATCGCGCGTACTCACGCCCAAATGCCCATATAATTATAGGAGGCTTCAGTTTTGCGATCCGACATTTCCTCTCCCATTATAATTATACTATCCCTGGTTTAATTAAACCGAGTAACGGCAGCCTAGTGCTGTGACGTCATCAGCATTGATTTCAAGTTTTCAATACAATTTATTCTGTTAAAATAAACTACCGGGTTCCAAAGCACGCTTTTGATATTTAAAAGCGTGCGTTTAATACACGGTTTCAATCCCACGATGCAAATCGCATGATGCATGATTAATTCATCGGCTTTTATTGTATTCTACGCTCATGGAACTGAATTTCAGTGCAACCTAGCTTCGGTGCCGAAATCCCGAAGCTGCGTATTGAACGTACGCTTTTCTCAAGTTATTAAAAAAATGTAATCGCCAATTTGAATGTCACTGTTGAGGTTTTTTTCCTTTACGAAAGGCTGAACGATGTTGAAATAAGTGCATTTTACAACGACCGTTTGAAACCGAAAGAATATTCGGCTGAAGTTGCAATTTGTCCTTATAATGATCATGATGATTTGATTTTTAGACACATTTACCTGGTTTCAAAATCCTTATGGCTTCTTGGAAATCCTTCGGTTCAATTATTCCAAGCGCAACACTACCGGCAAAACAGACGCAGTCGTATGTATCTGAGGATAAGTCCAAAGTGTTCAAAGACAAATCAACACATTGCTTATCGTAACCAATGACACGGCGACAAAGAAAAATCGTTAAACTTAAATAGGTGTTCAATACATAGCTTATGGACACCATTTAAATGCATCAACCAACACGCCAATGCGCCTGGCCAGTTATGCACGAGTTCATAAATGAGCAAATAAAGGTCTAGTTCAATAACTTCATAAATGTCTTTCTTTAAGTGCTCGACCTAAGGCAAAAGGAGATTAGGTATATATCCTATAGATAATATGAGCAGTTTCACTTCTAGAATGAACACACAGACAGATTTTAATTATTGTCTTGCTGTTCCTGTCAACAATCAACCTTGGTAGCCGGGCTGCGAATTTATTTACTGTAAACACTGTATAAATGTATTGTTGTACAATGTACATGTGCTATGCGATTTACTCCTTCAAGGTATCAAATGTTGTTTATGGTAACGAACATCGCAGCCGGGCTTGGTCGTCATCGGTTCCTACAGAGAAGTGTAAATTATTAAGAAAGTGGAACAAAATTGAACAATCAGCCATCGTCAAGATCCGCCTTCATAGTGATTCGTGACCATAGATGAGACGTGTGTCAACCAGAGATGAAAGAACAGTTAAATCAGTGGTCATACACACTTTCTGGTTTGAAATAAGGGACCTAGATCACATCTACGTGTGAATGGATGGAGAAAGTTGATTTCTTGACTATTTTCATTTCTGAGGAACCATTAGCTATAAGGCCGTGAGCCCAAAAGATTTAAACAGCTGAGAAGGTACAAATGGTTTGATGGTTTGAGTAGATCAGTTAGAGGGCCAAAAGTCAATAATTGGTGCTGATGCCGGGTCGCATCCTGTACGGGCGCCCTGGGTGTCACGATATGGGGCCGAAAAATGTGTTTAATCGGCCGAAGAGGTACATAGACAAAGCTTGTTGGATATGATTCCTAAGAGGATACTTGTAACAACGATAGCAATGACAGTGACTTTTGCCTGTACGGGAGCCCAGGCAGTAGCCCCAAAGAGCACCAACTATGTTTTTTTTTAATTTGGATCTATTGCATGATATGATATACAAAAATACCAATGACAGCAACTTTTGCTTGTTCGGGGCCCAGATAGTAGCCCCAAAGGGGTCCCAAATATGGTTAAATCAGCCAAAGAGGTACATGGATGATTTATTCAGCCAAAGAGGTACCATCTAGTTCAACTACTAAAAAGCCTCTATGACGGCCAAATGGCTTGTGTGCGCACTGCTCAGGGAGACAGCGACTGGTTCAACCTCGGCCAAGGTGTGCGCCAAGGATACATCCCCTCACCTACTCTGTTCAATTTGTATGCCGAGCACATAATGAGACATGTCCTTGATGGATGGAATGGCGGCATATCAGTAGGTGCCTGGCAGCTTCAAAACTTACGATATGCAGATGACACCACGCTATTACTAGTATTAGCCACAAGCTAGGATCTTACTGAAGAAGGTAACAAATGAAAGTGAGAGCTTGGGCCTACGGCTCAATGTTACCAAACAAACTTCATGGTCATCGGAGATGATGGAAACACTACCCCTCTTCTAATTGACGGTCAAAATGTGGATCAGATCCAACAGTTCAATTTCCTCGGATCTCTCATCACACACACAAGAAGGATGTCATACAGAAATCAGGCGTCGTTTAGCTATGGCTAGATCTGCAATGACACTGCTCTCAAAAATATGGGCTGACAGAGGCATTACTATATCAACCAATGTACGTCTGATCAAAGCACTCGTTTCCCTATTTTAACCTACGGCTAAGAATCCTGGACACTGACAACTGCAAACTGCAACAAAACCCATGCATTTGAAATGTGGTGTTGGCGCCGGATGCTAAGAATCACCTGGGTCATGAAGAGAACCAATACAATTAGTGTGCTTCAAGAGGTTGGTAAGACAAGGCTACTTGGGCTAATCATTTCCCAAACTCTCTCTTATTAAGTTCCGGATGTTAAATAAGAGGTGGTGGTGCACGTGTTACACACATATATTGATGTTTGTATCATTAAACATGTTGAGTAATGGAAACGCACTATTTCCGACATGTTTGGCTCACTTAAACCAAAGCATGCGCAATTCTAAAAAAAGAAAACATAGAAAAGTGAGACGAGTGGGTATTAAAATGTTTAAAATACCAATGTTTAAAAAAAGTGAGCTAGGAGTCAATACTACACATGCTAAAAGAACTATTTGTTCGTTTAAGACATAATTCATTATGAATTTCAATGTGTTTTCAGAAATTCATGTGGCCTCCTGTTGAAACATAGTAATGTATAAGAAGAGATAGTAGCACGACCGTTATTTTGGTATGCTAATATGTATAAAATAGTATACACGTGTGGCCTATATACAAACAAGGATAACAATTAAGGGGGCTGTGCACCTTCAGGTACAGCCTCCGTAAAACTGCCGTAACTTCTTTATTATTCATTAAATCTATATAAAAGTATACATTTTCTTGCAGAAAAGGGTTCAATGAATCCAACCATGATCATGAAATTGATTATTTTGGGAGAAAATTATAAAAAACACGTTTTTTGACCCATTTTAGGTTTGGAAAAGATAACTCAAAATATATTTTGTTAAATTTTATCATACTAGTTTAATTATATTCCTCATGCAATTCCCTAGGAATCGTTTTTTTTTTTTTAATTTTACTTTATTATTTTTTGAATTATCGAACAAAAAGTGCCAAAAAATATGATATTTTACCAAAAAACGTGATTTTCACGATTTTGGAGGTTAAAAAACAGGTTTTTTGGCACTTTTTGGTCTGTAATTCAAAAAATAATAAAGTTAAAATTAAAAAAAAAAAACATTTCCTAGGGAATTGCATGAGGAATATAATTAAACTAGTATGACAAAATTTAACAAAATATATTTTGAGTTATCTTTTCCAAACCTAAAATGGGTCAAAAAACATGTTTTTTATAATTTTCTTCAAAATGGTCAATTTCATGATCATAGTTGGATTCATTGAACCCTTTGCTGCAAAAAAATGTATACTTTTATTAAGATTAAATGAATAATGAAGAAGTTACGGCAGTTTTACGGAGGCTATGCGAAGGTGCACAGCCCCCTTAAGCGAGATATGCGTAACACAACGTAGTCTTCAGCAGCAGGTCAATTACATTTGCGAAAGGTCACATTTACCCCGAGCTATCGTACCGCGCTGTCCACACGGTGCGTTAACTCGACTCGACTGGTCGAGATAGGACTTTACCTCTGACTTTTGTCAGAGGTAAATTGGTCGAGTTAAGGTCGAGTTAAGGTCGGGTTAATTTAACTGGACTCTTATCCACACGGGCACTAACTCGACCATTCTTGCGAATTTAACTCGACCTTTAGCTCGAGTTAAATAGCCAGATTCGTTTAGGTATTTGAAGTCCTCTACGTTGTATAGATTACTTCCATTAGAGGTTTTTAGCTGTACCGCTTGTGTTTGGTGAAATATCATGCATTTGGTTTTCTTGGCATTCATGTGGAGCCAAGTTTTGAGTGCTGCTTCGTCAGCATATTTCAGCAGCTTCAGTGCCTGCTCCTTAGTGTCAGAAAGTAACGCTATGTCATCCGCAAAGTCAAGATCCGTGAAAGGCTAAAGGAAAATTATTCTTATTCTTATCATGTTAAATATTCTTATTCTTATCATGCTTATGGCAGAAATTGAAGTTGACTTAGAGGTCCAATTTCTAATTCTAAATGTCCTTCTCTCTAACCAATGATTGGTATTTATAAGCACACTATTGACAACTCTCCTGAGGCCTTTTCATGAGTACACTGAGCGACATTGAACATTGAATAGAAATATATATTCCAACTCATCTTCTATTTTGTGTTTTCACTAGGCTTATCAAATCATAGGATCACATCGACATGTTACCATCAAACCTTTTGTACCTTCTCTGCTGACTAAACCTTCTGGGCTCCCGGCCTATATCTAGGTTGAAATATCTGTAGCAGAGAAAGGAAGAAAATATGGTTTACAACTATTTTTGTAATCAATCATGAAGGTTCACAGCCAGAACTGTAAACCTCATCTTCTACCTTATAGATCGACAATTTTTGGAATAACCCTCGTATTTAATACTTACCGTCTTGTATGGATGTTGGCTGACTCGCATCAAGAAGGTCTGGATATACACATTGATACAAACCCCTGGTCATTACTTTCCGTTGGCCTTCCGCTGGTTCCAATGCATCGATATTCTCAAAGCCAAGTTTCTTTAACTATAACAGGAAAATAATGTTGTTCATTATTATCTAAAATATAAGAAGAGGGAGCGGCGATATTGTTGGGAAGCGGCGATTTATTTGTCGATTTCTCGTGCAAAATTGCGATCCCGGTTAAAAACATGGTTTTGGGTTAGGGTTAATGTCAATAACGTCAATAACATCACCCATTCTCAAAATAATAGGCAACGCATTTGTCAATTCACTTTAATGGTAATATTCAAAAAAATAAATGTCAACCGATTAAAACAATGTAGCCTATACCAATACATTGGTGTTACCTAGAGAGAGTCACAGTTAGTTTCCCCGGTTAGTTCAGGGTCTAAACGTCATTGAGGAGTCCACACCACCAAATAATATTTTGCATTTTGGCCATAAACGGCAGTGTTTGAAATTAAAAGGGACCCCACCATAAGTCTATATAAATTTAACATCCTAGAAAGGTAAAAAGTGCTGTAAATGTACTAAAATGTTTCATAATTTGGCATTTGTAGGTTACTTCCTCCACAACATTTCTAGCTTTTTCTTCAATGGTATCATTTTACACGATTTCACTGTTTCCAGCAATTTAGAGCTAAAACCCCTGATCTAAGAATATAGGCTGCCTGTCGTACCTAAGATAAATATCATTGGCCCGTAGCGAGAACAAATGCTGGTTACCCCCCACAAAACTGATTGTTTTTAAGCAGAATACATCTAGATCTTCAATAAAAACAATGATTTGAATGAACCAGTTTGCTCTAAAGGTGAAAAACATTAACACAAACTTGACCTCTTTACCACACAAAGCAATAGTACACTGATTTGGTGGTGTGGGACCTGAGGGAGTATACGGAATGAGGCTAATAAAATCCCTGAATGAAGGTTTAACACTAGGCTAGTTTCGTGACTCTTTACATGAAGGTAGAAACAATAAACGCAATCAGACTGTATGCTTACCTGATTTCCAAATGCTCTCGATCCAGCCGCAACGTCCAAAATGCGCGCGCTTTTGTTTGGTATCACGTCTGCTAGATTTTCCGCAAAATCACGAAGTCCGATGTCATACAAAACGAGCAAATCATCCTGTAACGTGATCATGAAAGTAATAACATTTTCAAATGTTTAAACTCTTCAATCAATGAATGCATTGTATAAACAATTGGCTATATCAACATAATTCTATGTTTTTAATTGGTATCACTTTTTTGAAATGAACATTTTACAAATGAATACTAGAATTTCGTTTTGGGCCTACGTTCTATTTTCAGTATTTAAATCGGGCTGTTATATCTAATCATACAATACGGAGAGAAAAACGAGAGATAAAAAAAGTATTTTTCTTTACGGTCATTTTCCCTGCCCGTTGTCCAAAATCTCTCTCTGACTTTGATCGCATCATGACAAAGTAGGCTT
This sequence comes from Ophiura sarsii, assembly GCA_035610835.1. NCBI lineage: Eukaryota > Metazoa > Echinodermata > Ophiuroidea > Amphilepidida > Ophiuridae > Ophiura > Ophiura sarsii. Next base: position 44,762,678 of record CM069459.1, on the reverse strand, counting down.
GCTATTTAGGGTCAAACATCTGTCGAACCCCTTCAATACTCACCTCATTAATGTCCTCCCATTTACTCCAGTGATTTGCCTGCGCCATTGGATCCATAGTCTTAGCGGCTTTGATCTGTTCTGCCCTATGATACTTGTTAAAAGCTATATACCTAGTCATCTTCTCTGAAGAGACATTTTGTAAAATGTTCTCTTCGTTTTCAGTCAGTTTGATCAATTTAGTGCAGGTAGTCTGTGTAAAAAGATTCATCATGTGGCCTGAAGTCCAGAAATATAAACTGTGAACAAAAATATAACGAGGTTGGGCATAAAAGGCATATTATTATGTGATCTTTTCTAGGGGCGCCCTCTCTCCATTATTATTTTGCATTATTGTTATATTCCGAACAATTGCTAATTTGGGACAAGTAATAGGTGTTCTAATAAGTAAAAACCTATGAATACGTTTTTTAGCAATTTAACTTATGCTAGACCTTTTACTCATCTAGAAATTGCTTTTACTTATAGCTTTTACTAGATAGTAATTACTTCCTTTTTATGAATACGGGCTAATTCCTTGTCACTAAGGTCAATTCAAGTACAATTCAATAAATTGCGCACAGAAAATTCATAATATTATATTCAGTGTATGTCACATGATCAACAGCTGCACGTTTCATGGCGCGATTTTCTTTTGTTCGGGGAATTGGAGCTAGAAGGGACTTCCCCAGTATTAAAAAGTACAATGAGTGTCATGCTCCCATGCACTGCCTGCCGCACAAACAAACAACTGACTATTATTTACTAGTAACGATCTGTATTTGTGCATTATATGTTTCTTCTTCATAGATTCATGTTTGTTGCATGTTATGAACTTCAGATTTAATACCAAACACGAAAAATCAAGCCAAGTCAAAATCTACACAGTGAATAATACTATTAATAATAATAATCAAATAAGCAGGATTTATGTCGCGTCCAGTATTGTGTAATAGTTTTGAATTCATTTAAAATCATCAATTAATTTAATGTCATTCAGCGCAGTGGTCTAATGGTTTGGAGCGCTCGCGTTAAAACATTCACATTGTTCGAATCCCCTGTTCGAATCTCAGTCTTGCTGATTTTTGTTATTATAATTTTGTCATTAATGCTTGCCGTATTTTTGTGAAATTTCGATCAAATTTGAGCACGACATGGGTGACATGTACATCTATTAATTATAATTCAGTAAATCAGTTGTTTTATTCAATCCCGTCACTCTTATCCGGAAAATAAGTAGTGGTACGTCATTCAATATACGCATTCAATATTCATGACAAAAACTGCACGGGCCCGCCCTATCTCTGTTGCCCTTAGACGGTGGTGGCACCAGGATATGTTTTCAATCAGGAATCTGACATAAATACTTGCGATACGAGCTTAATCATTTATGGGTATTTAATTGAAAGACTAATTATAATTATAAGGTCATACAATTACAGCATTTGTCTTTATCTTTCTTCTTTGCACGATCGGGCGGTTGTTGATATGAGTTCTGATTTTTTGTTGTTGGTCGATTTACCGTTCATGTGCAAGATCTCGACTTTCTCCTCTAATCTAAGATTACATGAACCTGATATTGACGCATATTCGTGTATCGTGATGGATTTGTTTTACAATTTTTTAATTGTATATCTAGTCGAATGCCTAATTGTTTCTTTTTAATGAGGATGATCATTTGGGAACTAGCACACACACTTAGGTATCGAGCACTATAGTGCTGCTGTTTATGATAATTATAGTGATACGGTTAATAGATAGAATTTATTAGAATCATAAGAAAATAATTTACAAAATATTTTATAACACTACCGAGTTAGTGATAACCGTGTCAGATGTATTTATTTAATCAATCCGATCCTGGCAGCAATTACATGTTAACCTGATCACAATAATAATAATAATAATTAGTATTTATATAGCGCCTTTTCAAAGTGATCAAAGCGCTGTAATTTCGCTGCTGGTAAATCATCAGAATCAGGTCGCATCAACTAGGGTGCTGCCATTTCTAGCGCAAACCTATCCGCACTTAGATTGTAACATCCACCATTTTTCAATGCAGCTCCCCAAATACCATTGGGTCAAGGAAGTTTTTGATAACCGAAACAACTAATCACAGATTTTGAAAGCAGGAGGAAACCGGAGATCCCGGAGAAAAACCTGCGAGAGCGTGTATGGATCGTGATAAACCAAATGCACATAAAGCCCTACCGAGCACAGATTTCGAACCCGGGATTCATTGGTGCAAAGCGAGGGTATCTACTGCTGCGCCAACACGCTCTCCCAATGAACAAGCAGCAGTGATTCTCCGCTGTGGTGACTGCTCCGCATTTCAAATCCCGGGCTCTATATTCCAAAGCTTTATTTTTTTGCCTAGAAAGGGTAAATCGATTATCCTGCCCATCACCCATCACCTGTTATCAATTTAACGCCCTTGGATTCCACTGAATATTTGATATTTTGATTATATTATCTAGCCCCTCAAATACTAAACCAAACCAATTATTTACACACACGACTAATTGTAGTTAGTAAATTAAACACAAATTACAACGTTTACCCAACTCAACTTGTGTTGAGAGCCAACCTTATCTCCTCGTATACAACAAGGACTCAGGAGCTAACTATCTACAAAAACAAGCATAGACATTCCACGTCGTATTCGTTTCAAAACAACAAAATATATTTACTGGTAGTCACATTTAAGTTATACTTACGGATTTTATTAGAGGAGTAATGTGATCATGCGAAAATCGGGTAAATTAAAAGTACTATAAGTGCATGGCAAACAAAATGTTATGTCAAATGAGAAGGTGATAAAATGTCCACCTTAATGCATCTCGGGTATATTAAGTGTATGGCAAACAAAGTGTTATATCAAATGATACGGTGTTAAATTTTTAATCTTAATGCAAATCAGTTAAATGAAGTGCATGCCAAACAAATGTTAATGTCTAATGATGAGGTGATCTATGGTACGAGGCTTTAATTGATTATCTTGGTACACCATTATAACTGCCAAATGTGCATCAGCAATGACGGATTGTGCAAAATAGCATGTAGCTAAGAGCTACCATTACCTATATACCTCTTTGTGTCGACTCCCTCAAACTTTTTGGTAGCAATCAGTATAAATGCCTAACTTTACACTGATTGACTGGTTGCTGTTGCTATCGTTATAAGCGCCTAACTGTACACTGGGTATAGTAATGGATAGCTCTACCACAACCGAATGACGCAGCCTGATGCAAGGGGGCATAAGGACGGGAAGGGCAAAGGGAAAGGAAAGGGGCAGAATGGAGAAAGGAAGACGGGCAAATCAGTTGAAAAATTGCAGTTTTTCACGCCGGTAGAGGGACGCAACGCCTCTAATCCCCCCTTTGTCATTTTCGTACTCGACGGCAAATCAAAAAGTTACATGAAGAACATGGCAACGCCACCGGGTCGAACTGGTGTTCATCGGGAAAAACCCTTTGCCCCCCCCCCCCCTTCCCCCTAACAAGTGACCCTGGCGACTGCTGCTACCACCCTACAATATTTAAAAGTCGTCATTTTGAAAAATATCTTAATAGAATAGTCTTGAATCTTCAACTCTAGTATGTAAGAAACATAATTTCCCTCACTTATAACATGTACAGGGTGTCCCAAAAGTCTATGCACGAATTTGAAACTTTGTATTTCGCAAAATATAAGTCGTATTGAAAATATGAATACATATTTAGAAAGAGGAGATGTGGGAAATCATTTTGAAACCAAACATTGAAGTAACATCTGTTTGTAATGCCACCATCGAAGTAAAATATATATTACTGCAAAAATGTAATTTTATATTTCGGAGGAATAAAGCTCATAAATCCACACCTATTGAGATTAACGAAAAGACGGTTAGAGTTGGTTACACGGAAAGTGACCCGTCAATTGTAATATTTAAATTTTACATTACAGTGATCCCATCATAATAACAAACTATATCACACATAATGTTCGTTTCTATAGTGAAATCTAGTTTAAATGTTTCCATTTATACAGGGACGTGTGCTAATGCAAGCCAAAACACAGACCTAAAGAATTGAATAACGTAACAGAAAAGTGAACACACACATCATACAGTTGTCAAACATGTTAACATTTAAACTTACCGGATTATTTTAATGCTGCTTGTTTTAGTCTTTTTTTCTACCACATCGAGACAAATCATGCACAGTTCCTGTGTTCAAAAATGTATCCACCAACTTCAGAATGGATATTCTTGAAATATTTTCTGAACTTTTGTTGATTGATTTGAACTGAATTTGTTTTAGCGTAGAACCATACAATTTGTATTCGCTTATCTATGCTGTAAACCACCTTGAATGAAGACTTTTGCTGTGCAATTTTGTCTACTATGCCTATTTATGTTGTGATTGACCGAGTTTGGTAATAAAACATCAATTTTGCAAGGTAATCAATGAACTGTGACTTATGCTTTCATACCGTTAATTGATGCGCACCTGATTTGAGCAACAATGTGTGGTACTTGGTAATGGTATAGGTAGGTCTGGCACACGGCCACAAACTTTCAACCAGTTTTATGTTGTGGGTTCACCAATATGGTTGTGTTTGGTATCAAAATAATTTCCCAATTCTCGTCTATCAAAATATGGTTAAATTTATACCATATGATTTATATTTTATGAGATATGACTCTTCAAAAACGTGCATAGACTTTTGGGACACCCTGTATAAGCCTATATTTGGAATTGTGTTGACGAAAAATACAACGACATTTTGAGGTCGGCCATGTTTATTACGTCCTTGGGACGTCATGCGTGGGATGTTTATGCTGGTCTTGGTATGTATGGAAAGAGGAGACCTCTAGCTATATCATGGTACCAACATAAGCATACCCTGCGTCTCTGTTATAATTTGTAAACAGTGTGACAAAAAGGGCTCAGTATATAAGACCATCGTACATCCATCGTAGGACCGTAGAACGAGGGTTAAGGTAGCCAAGGTTTCCACGCCAGCCGACCACCCAGTTTCTTAGCAACGGGTACTGCAGCCGAATCGGGCAAAAGAGGCATGGGAAAAACAGCATCTTGGTTGTAAAACTTAAGACGGTCTAACAGTCTGTTGACAATCGCGGGTTGCGAGCGTGCCAGGTTGATCTTTTCTTCGGGATCGGACCCGATGTCATACAACCGGATGTAGATAGCTTCACTGTCGAAAGTACTCATGGGTATTGGTTTCTTTAATGACTCTTGAGGCGGAAACCACCCGGAAACTTTGGTACCTGTAACCAACAAACAAATAAATAAATAAGAGATATCGTTGAACACAATAAGCATTATCGGTAATTATGTTTTCCTTATTCCATAAACAATGCTTATTCTTATAAAATATAAAAACAAAAAACGTTGAATCTGTAGTTGTTACATGTCGTTTTACGCGCGAATACCTCTCAAGGAGTTTAAAGAGGAACTGAATTTGAATACCAGAACGCATTTGCCTTAAGTCACGCCCAAATCCTATTATCTGCACAGTGATTGGCCAATTCTCACAGCCCATGATAACAAAAACCTAGCTACGATATCCCCGTAACCTGATTGGTCCATATTACGCAAAACATAATTACAATTTTGATTAACAGTCAGTCGTTAAGGGAATTCCCCGATATGTGAAATACCGCCGCGTTTAAAAACAGCTGGTTTACATTTAAGGAGTACTACTGGACCTTATCTCTGCGATAATAAAACATGTTCGTTTTATATGTACGATTTTACGTTATTATCACGGTGTATACAAGTTTTCTAAAAAGGAGCGTGTGTTATATTGCAGTAGCTTCGTGTATGTGTATGTAAACGTTTACATCGTACATAATTATTATACCCAGCTTACAAGTTGTGTTTCAAAATGTTGATGTTCCTATAAGTAAAATGCTTTACGCAAACCATAAATGGCGTATATACACATTAACACATCATAATGTCCTCATGAATTCATACATAAGATGAAGCGCGCAGTGCTGAGGGGAGTTCCCGTTTGAAAAGGATTTTTCCAATAATTACGAGTCCATCGTCTGTATATTATATCCAGACATTCGTAACCATCGATTTGAGGCAATATCAGGGGTAAAAAATAATCTGTGATTCTACCAGGTTTCTACCATCTCTCTGAGTTATTACACAGCCTGCAACGTTGAGGTAACTAACTTTAGGCCGTTGCTACTCTGCCGAGTTTGTACAAGTAATGGTAAAAGAAAAGATTTCATGTTCACAATAATTTCATAAGTCCATTCACTCCATAACTGTCTAAAAATAGCTTCAACCTTCGATAATAAGTTGGGTGGAGCAGCAAGCCCAAAATGTTAAGTTTATACTTTGAACTTAATTTGTTATAAAAACTAGTGCTGTTTCAGATTTTGTAAAATCAAAAGTTCAAATTTCGATGAAAATCACGATATAATATTGCTAGAGCAGATTTTAGTTCTAAAAATGAGCCCAATGTGGACTTTGAATGACCTCCTGTGCCATGATTGGTCTGCCAATTTCTGATTGAAACAATACCCAAATTGTATGTTGAATGGACTTGTAAAAATCATGTTTCCAATGATCAGTCTGGAGCTAATTTGCATATTTTACTTGGCTTTATATTAGCCGAGTAAATTACGCAAATCGCTCATTAGCATAATTGCAATGGTACAAAAATTAGCACTGGTACTCGTTTGTACCATTCCAATTATGCTAATGAGGTAATTTGCAGCTTTTATTCATTAACACCTATTATTTTATTTGAATTAAGTCGATGCCTTAATTTAACACTATGGAATGTATATTGATATACACTTGTATATGCATATTTTCGCACTGATTTTAAGATAGGTGATTGCTCACTGAATAAATGCATACACATTATGCAAGAACATAAACATCCAAGAGTCAATGCCCTTGCAGCCCCCCCCCCCCCCCCCCCCCCCCCCATCCCCTGGTTGCCAAGCGATACAAATACAAAAGCTTCATTAAGCACATTTTTAAGAAGAAATCAACACATTTTCTGTTGATTCAACATCGTATTTCAACGTTGATTCAATGTTGAATTCTGGTTAAGTAGTTGAAATTTAGTTGGTATATCAACCAAATTTCAACTATGTGACCAAGATTCAACATTGAATCAACGTTGAAATATGACGTTGAATCAACGTTGAAATCTATGGTTGGTACAAACGTCAAATCCAACTGTTAATTCAACGATTTTTCAACGTTGATAATCAACGTTGATACAACGTTGTTACAACGTCATTTTGCCCGCTGGGGTAGCTTCGTGTATTATGTAAACGTTTACATCGTACATATTATACCCAGCTTACAAGAGGTGTTTTAAAATGTTAATGTTCCTATGAGTAAAATGCTTTACGCAAACCATAAATGGCGTATACACATCATAATGTCCTCATGTATTCATACAAAAGATGAAGCGCGCTGTGCTGAGGGAGTTCCCGTTTTAAAGGGATTTTTTTTCCAATACATTCGAGTCCATCGACTATATATATCCAGACATTCGTAAACATCGATTTGAGGCAATATCAGGGTAATAAATAATCTGTGATTCTACCAGGTTTCTACCATCTGTCCGAGTTATTACACAGCCTGCAGCGTTTGAGCTAAACTAACTTTAGGCCGCTGCTACTCTGCCGAGTTTGTACAAGTAATGGTAAAAAGAAAATATTTCATGTTCACAATAATTTCATAAGTCCATTCACTCCATAGCTGTTTATAAATAGCTTCAACCGTCGATGATAAGTTGGGTGGAGCAGCAAGCCCAAAATGTTAAGTTTATACTTTGAACTTCAATTTGTTATAAAAACTAGTGCTGTTTCAGATTTTGTATAATATTGCTAGAGCAGATTTTAGTTTTAAAAATGAGCCCAATGTGGACTTTGGATGACCTCATGTGCCATGCTTGGTCTGCCAATTTCTGAATGAAACAACACCAACATGTTAAGGTTTTAGAATGTTTTTAGCGTGGTTGTATAATGAATTTCTAGCTGTGAACTTCAAAACGTTATAAAAAGTAGTGCTGAGTATTTCAGATTTTATCAAATAAAAAAAAAGTCGCGATATAGCATTTCTAGAGTAGATTTTAGTTTCAAATATTAGCCCACTTTGGCTACTAGAAATGCTAAATATAAAACGTGGCAATACTGTATTGGCTAGACAAAGTCGGGACATGTGTTCATGGGCCGTCCATGGAGCAATTACTAGTATCTTGGCCTGTCAATATATCAAGAAATATTCCAAAGTGGTTCAAAACATAGAGGCAGCTAGAACCTAATGAAACTAGGCATCTTATTACAGATTGTTAATGTCTTCCCCCCCCCCCTCCCCCCCCCCCCCCCTGATCTACCCCCTCTAGTTACGCCCTGCCAAAAGCAGTGCTTATAATAGCGAAGCCTCATTCTCACTTTGTTGACAATGTTTCTATCTATTCTCGTATCACACTTACTCTGATAACCTGTAATAAGCTTCCATCTCCTATATCGAATAGCTGCAGTAATAGATGGGTCAAAAATCTCCTCTTTGGAACGCCATTTAACAGGTGTGGGAAGCTCTTCTGAATGCTTCTTCTTGTATTTTATTCTGAGTCTATCAAATGCATCTATATTGTGGAGGATTTCATTCCGTGGCGATGGCTGCCCGTGACTAGAGTATAATAAACAACGGTAACTTAGAATTGATAGAGGGCGCTTTTGTTAAGTCATAGGTTGCGAACATTATGGTCGTACTTGTAATAGGACAACGGATCAGTCATCAGCACCAATCAATAAGCAGTAATCAGTGATCAGTAATCAGTAATCTAATCAGTGATCAGTGATCAGTGGTCGGTAATCGGTAATAAGTAATCAGTTACCGAAAATCAGTAATTAATAATCAGTTATATAGGTAGCCAGTAATCAGTAATCAGTATTCAGTAATAAGTAGGCCTAATCAGTAATCCGTAATCAGTAATCAGTGGACAGTAATCAGTGATCAGTGATCAGTGATTTGTAACCAGTGTAATAATCGGTGATCGGTGATCGATAATCGGTAATAATCACAAAATTCAATAATCAGTATGTTCTGAATAGATCAGAATATCAAACTGATTTCTGGTGTAAAGTCGTTTCTCTCTCTCTCACAATTACATTACGAACAAAATATACGATACCTACGCAATGGTTGGCCACATGTTCATTCCGTCAAGTTGTAAATCCCCCTGTGCACTTCCACCAGCCACCCCTTCAATAAGTGTAGGGAACCAATCACTGACGTGCATCAGGCCATTTTGGACGGTACCAATTACTCGCGGGGTGAGAAGAGGACTGTTTACAAATCCAACTGCTTTTATGCCACCTTCCCAAAGCGTAAACTTTTCTCCGCGTAGGGGCCAGTTGCTACCAGCAAACTTGGATCTTCCTCCATTATCTAAGATAAGATAGGAAAGATCATTCAGTTCATTTGTCAGTATTTTCAATGAAATTGATGGCGAGTACACACAAGTACTTTGTCATGTGTCGTAGGATAAACTAAATGCAGCTGTATCATCCAGGGGCGGGTAGTCAGGTACTCAACACCTTTTTTGGAATAAGTGTGCGGGAACTGAATTTTAGCCAAATTTGAGGCTATTGGCTGATGGGTGATTTGTGATTGGTGTGAAACATATGCTGCAAATGGGGGTCTTGAAACTGCCAAGAGGCGTGAAAGGGGTCTTCAACGCCGCACTTATTCTACCAATATTACATGTATGTGATCCACCTTCCCCCCTCCAATATAGCTGGAACCATGTTATAAAGCAACGACGTGGTTAACGGGCTAATCCTGACCCTATCAGCCATTCCAGCGTGACTCGCGTGACATTTCTTAAAAAATCCATCTTTGAATGTATTACCATGTGGAAAACTAACTTTCCTCTATTTTAATTTATCACTTATTTGAGTTGAGACATTGTGTATGCATAGTTAAGTATACAAATGTTTGCGATACAACCAATATTTTTTTAGATATCACAATTTATTTGACGTGACTCGCGTGACAGGCTACAAAACAGGTTTTTTGACATCACTTGATTTAAATGGCTCTCAAAAGAATTCTACAAGTGTGACCAAATTGTTTTTTTCTTAACTAGGAATCTAACACCCTATTCCATTCTGTGCATGAGTTACACTGTGCCCAGGTTTCTGTGTTGTGTGTAGTGGCCTGTAGAAAATGTGACTCGCGTGACACAACTGTGTGACTCGCGTGACAGAGTAGCTCATTGTAGGGCATAGCATGGAGGGCAAATAAAAAAATCTTTTTATTATTTGAAAGCACCACTAACTCAATTGCAAATATCAACCATTAGTTGAATCTCTTTGTTTTTTTAGTAATCTTAAAAGATTGTTTTATTTTGTGACTCGCGTGACACATTTTTAGGGTGTTCTCGTGAAGAAGTTATTGGAAAAATGCTAATGGCATTGAACAAAATACCCAATGTTTTGTCAAATTACATGCAACAGCTATCTTATAAATGCAGACTGAGCAGCAGCTTGTGAATTAACTCCAAATATTTCTTTGCATTGTGATCTGTACCTCTGAGCCCTCTTTTTGAAAAAAAGTTCAGGAGGCCGTAAATATACAGTAAAGGGTCTAGTTTGAAAAATCTTTGAAATTTGAATGGTGTCAGTATTACTCTAATGAAATATAACTGACTGAAATGAATTCCTTTGAATCCCTTTCATTTCAATTTTTGAGTTGTTTGCAACCCTTAGGCCTACATGAAATGGCTGCTATACAGTGTTGCCTTTGTTTTCGTCTTCTAGACACATGACCCTCCATTTTGTCAGAAAGTTGGGTTTTTAACATATAGGTAATGCTTATAAGTACTAACTACCACCTAAAATTATAAAGCTTAATTTGCAATATTTCATGTGAAATTCATGGATTTGATAGCGTTTTGAGTTTCGATGACATCACATCGAAACTACCCAATTTCATCTAAAAGGCCACAGATGGCTTCTTACTTATTTGTTTCATGTTTATTCAAAATAACTTTGAATACCACCAAAGGCTTGTTGTGTGATGCATAGTCATGACCTACCTGATTCAATTGGTGGTGCTTTTTAACTAAAATACAAAAACAGTGAAAAGCACTAATAAAGTGAAAAGCACTAATATACTTTCGGAAATGCTAAGAAAATGTCTTTATTTTTCATTTTTACTGAATGTTTTTGAAGAAATCTTACATAAGAGGGTTTCTATGTATATCATCTATCGAAACAAGGTAAAAATGTTGAATTACAATTTTTGAGAAATCTCTCTGTGCCCCTTTAATGTTTTTGAAAATAGTGTAAATGACATTGTCGTTGTTGAAAGGGATCAAATCATGGGTCAACGTATGTGTAATCACCAATCTACAACTTGTGTTCTGCGCGTCTGCGTGTTTACGCGAACACCGTTGTAGATTGGTGATATACGCTAAAACATTATTTAATCCCTAGATCATACCACAATTAGGATCATCACTTAATAACATATGTTCACAGATTATACGGCCGAGTGCACCAATGACGGGTAGCTGAAGAATAGCGCTACCTCGCTAGTAACTGAGGCGTAACCCAAAATGTTGAGAGCGCCAATGCCGGGTAAGCTACTAGGCTAGTAACTGGCGGGTAATTTACGCTAAATGTTATACCTGACCGGACCCAAGAGTAAGTAGGGGCATAACATTTTATGCCACAAGTCAGTCGATTCTAGCAGTAGCGTAAATTTGTTGTGAACATTGGAGGGGATGATTCGCTGATGCTGAAAGACCAATTTTGCTTGCATGCCCAGGGGATGTATATTTGAAGTGGAATGTGACCCCTCATAAGCTGAAATATTTTATATTTTGAAAATCCATTCATGCAATTTGGGGATTTTTTTAGTCACAATTTAGATCAACTCCTTTTGCCCATTCAAACACTAATCGCACCGACTTTGGGTCATATTTTGACCAAAATGTACTATAATTGTCCAAGGATCTTAAATAATGACTAAATAAATAAACTTATTATTGTTTTTATTAATTAAAACTGAAGTTTCAACATTATTGTGAGTGGAAGGGTATAACTAAAATTAAAAAAGTAAAGGTAGGCATTATCCCAGTGCCGAGGAGCCGAAAATTACCTTATTTCAGCACCCATGGGTGTTGGAGCATCCATGAGTGTTGGATTTTTCCCAAGTGGGTATTTTTTTCCCCCATTTGGGTGCTCCTACTCTACTCTTACTCTTATTTCACCTTTCACCCTTTCTACTACCTTCTCTAGCTTATGTACTTCCTTTCGCATCCCAGTTGGCTAGGATAGGTGAGCCAAGTTAACTGGCTAGTTAGTTCGCCTTTCTGGTTTGTCTAGGATAGAGGTTCTATTCCTATGTGTAGGTTATAGGCGCCTAATCCCTGGAAAGATCGAGACTTAACTGATATCTTTCTGAGGTACAGGATACAGATCCTCAGTTTGATGGTGACGGCGCAACACCACACGGTGTTAGTGTGGGTGCCAACTGGTGATGTTACTATCCCTCTCTCTTTTCTTCTTCCTCTCCCAATCATAGAGTAAGAATAGGTGTTGCATTTAAGGTGTGGGTACCCTTCACGAGGAAGGATCTGGGCGCCCACCTCGTTGTATGTATTTCCATCAGTACACGCCCATGGAAACCTTATAGATAACCTATGATGACGAAACTTAGTAATGGGGCAGCCACCAGCCTAGCATACCAAGGTGGTACCTCCGGACCCAGAGGGGAAAGTAATGGGCAACAAAACCAATCCCGACCCTTGTCCTGTGATGACGCACCGAATGGAGCCGAAGGAAGGACTATGGGAAAGGATCTTAAGTTAAGAAAAGTCATACGATTTGGTACATGGAATGTGAGAACGCTATCACAGCCTGGCACTCTGGAGCTTCTGACCAGACAGATGGACAGATGCAAAGTGAACATCCTAAGTATTGCTGAAGTACGCTGGTCAGGAAAAGGCCACTTCTCCACAGATGACCACACCATATACTACTCAGGAAATGAGAAAGGAGGGAGCAAAGGTATAGCTTTCATCACCAGTAAAATCATCTCAAAGTATGTCTTGGGCTACAACCCAGTCAATGACAGGATCATCTCCATCAGATTCCAAGCTCGGCCTATTAACCTCTCAGTCATTCAAATATATGCACCAACCTCCGCAGCCTCTGATGAAGATCTGGAATGTTTTTACAGCCAACTGCAGGAAACCCTTGACGGCATTCCGAAGAGAGATATCATCATGATAACAGGTGATTTCAACGCAAAAGTTGGAGAAGGCATTCAAAGCGAAGACGAAACCATGGCCTTGGGCCCGCATGGCTTGGGAAGCAGAAACGAAAGAGGTAGTACACTCGTGGATTTCTGTGTAGCAAACAGACTTACTATCACAAACACAATCTTCCAACAACACCCGAGGCGGAAGTACACTTGGATATCACCAAACGGCATCACAAGAAACCAGATTGACTACATCCTCATTAGCAGTAGGTGGAAGTCTTCTATCAAGATAGCAAAAACCCTGCCAGGGGCAGATATAGGTAGTGACCATCAACTTCTGATTGCTGATTTTCGAATCAAGTTGAAGATGACCAAAGGTGCTCCCAAACCCTGCAGATTTGATTTGCAGCATCTTGATGACAAATACAGAGTGGAGACCAGAAATCTGTTTCAAGAACTGATGGTTAGAGATGAGGAAACAACTCCTGATGAACTCTGGCTGGACATCAAAAACTCTATTCTCAGCGCAGCCAAAAAACATGTTCCTAAGAAACATAAGAGAAAGACCACATCATGGCTGTCACATGAAACCATCAACTTAGCAGATGAAAGACGCCAATTGAAGGAAGCTGGTCTGCAAGGCAGTAACCTATACAGAAGACTTTCAAGTGAGGTTCAATTGAATTCTAGGAGAGATAAAAATAAGCATATCCGACAGCAATGCCAAGAACTTGAGGATCACAGTTTTCACAAAAACAGCAGAGAGCTCTTTAGATGTATAAAAAACATCACCTCAAAAACGACAACTAGATTGGCTATCATCAAGGATGAGCAAGGAAAAGTCTTGACTGAGAGTGACGAAATCAAGGATCGTTGGAAAAACTACTGTGAAAATCTGTATGCGTCCCAAGAAGAGACAAATGGCTCACAGGCGTCTCCCCCGCCTCCACTAGGTGAAGATGAGCCTGATATTCTTCTGTCTGAGGTCCAGGAAGCCATCAAGAAGTTAAAAAGTCAAAAGGCACCTGGTCTAGATGATATTCCAAGTGAGCTCCTGAAGCAAGCTGATGATTCTGTAGCAGTTATTATGCAAAAGCTGTGCAATACTGTGTGGAAGTCAAGAGTATGGCCAGAGGATTGGAAGAGATCAGTTTTCCTTACACTTCCAAAGAAAGGGGATGCTAGCGAGTGTAAAAACCATCGTACTATCGCTCTGATACCACATGCAAGCAAAATCCTACTGCACATCATCAACGAACGTCTCAGACCTCATCTTGAACGTGAACTTCCTGCTGAGCAAGCCGGTTTCCGGAAAGGCCGCGGCACAAGAGATCAGATAGCCAATGTACGTCACATAATGGAAAAATGTTTTGAATTCCAGAGGGAGCTCTTCATGTGCTTCATAGACTACGCTAAGGCCTTTGATTGTGTGAGATATTCCGCATTGTGGACAGCACTGCAAGAAATGGGAATCCCTTACCACCTCGTCCACCTAATTCGCAATCTGTATGATGGTCAAGCTGCCTGTGTGCGCACTGAGAAAGGAAATAGTGATTGGTTTGCTCTAGGTCAGGGAGTCCGTCAAGGGTGCATACTTTCACCAGCACTCTTCAACCTTTATGCAGAGTCTATAATGAGACGTGCATTGGAAGATTGGCCAGGGGGGCTGTCAGTAGGTGGATACCAAATACACAATCTACGTTATGCCGATGACACCACCCTGTTTGCAACAAATATGGAAGAGATGGAGGAACTCCTGAAGAAAGTCAAGGTGGAGAGTGAGCAGCTTGGCCTACGTCTAAATGTCAGCAAGACCAAGATCATGTCCATAGGCACAGATGGTGTTGGAGAGCCTCTCATAATTGATGGTAATGAGGTGGAATCGGTCTCGAAATTCAACTTCCTTGGATCCCTGATCACCAAAGAGGGTGGTTGCAGCCAAGAGATTAGACACCGTTTAGCAATGGCCAGATCAGCAATGATCAACCTAAGCAAGATCTGGGCTGACAGAGGAATAACCAGAGCAACAAAAACCAGGCTAGTCCAAGCCCTTGTATTTCCAATTGCCATGTATGCATGTGAGACGTGGACCCTAACCAAAGCCGACAAAAACAGAATAGCTGCTTTCGAGATGTGGTGTTGGAGGCGTATGCTTCGTATCGTATGGACAATGAGAAGGACCAATGCCAGTATTATTGAAGAAATAGGGGTGTCTAAACGACTTCTTCATGCTATCAACTCCCAAATGCTGAGCTACTTCGGCCATATCTCACGTCGCAAGGGTAACAACCTAGAGAAGATGATCATGCAAGGCATGATTGAAGGGAAGCGTAAGAGAGGCAGACCTCGTTCCCGGTGGATTGACCAAATAAAATTGATTACTGGACACCCTCTCCGTGATTGTTACTCCTTTGCTGAAAATCGTTATTTGTGGCGTAGTATCTGTAAGGTCACGAGCTGTCAGTCATGACAGGACCGAACCAACCAACCATTGTTTTTATTAATTAAAACTGAAGTTTCAACATTATTGTGAGTGGAAGGGTATAACTAAAATTAAAAAAATAAAAGTATATCGTGCAGTGCGTGGTCTGGGAATCGAACCGGGGTCCTGCGGTTAACAGGCGAAGGACAAGGTATCCATGCCACGGAAGTATGAGTGTAAAGAGGTGTGTTATAATTGTATATAATTGTTTGCATCGGGTGCTTGTGTTTGTCATTCAAATTGTGCTTTTTGGTGCAATATTTGTGTGTGCCCCTCGCCCAAAATATGTTTGTAATGCCTTGATAGTCCTTATTTTTGAAAAAGCGTTGAACAAATTCGAAATTTTTTGGCCAAAGAAATACCGTCATTTTTGTTCGGAACGCAAGCCGACTCAACGTGATTATTTATGTTAATTATGTACACTCACCTATGACCTAGCGAGTGACGACACATTTTAAATATTACGGAGGACCACTCACGTCAGTATTTTACAGTAACCTATAGGTTAACACTTCGCATATGCGCCAATTAATTTTGTAAGGGGACGATGCTGATTAATGTGGATATTTACCTCGCTAGTTACTATTCTGTTGTTATTCGCCAGTTGTGCTCTAAGAATTACATCGTTAGTAAGTTACGCTACAGTTACAGCATAACTACTAGGGAGGTAGCTTACCTCCCTATTAAGTTACCCGTCATTGGTGCACTCGGCCGAAAGGGTTCAACAAAAGAAAGTATACCACTTTTTTTTATGTCATTTTGAGTAACATTCAAATTTATTTGGACCAAACAGGCTAAAAAGGCATTTAGATGAATCTTTTAGGCATAATTTGATACCAAATTTGCCCCCTAACAAGATTCATCTAAATGCCTTTTTAGCCTGTTTGGTCCAAATAAAATTGAATGTTACTCAAAATGATATAAACAAAGTGGTATACTTTCTTTTATTGAACCCTTTATAAGCGGATGTTTACCTGATGTAAATACAAGTACTGTGTTTTGCCATAAGTCCACTTCTTTCAACGTGTCCACAATATTGCGTAGCGCGACATCGATGGATTTGATCAAACCGAGACAATTGAGACGCTTCCTCTTCTTGCTTCCCAGAGATGACCATAACCCAGGAAATCTCCTCTCGTAATCCCTGGTGTACTTCCTTGGAACTTCCAGTGGGTAGTGTGGAGCTTGATATGACAGATACATGAACAAAGGCTGAAAGGGAAGATAATATTCAATATCGGATATTACTGAGTTTTTACTAGATTGTATTAGTATAACGAAATGTCAGGTCGTTTCAGCAACCTGTACATGTTGTCACCAGGCCTTTAAATGTACCCACAATGCCATCATCGTCCACTTGTTGTGTAAAGAACCTTCTTCTTGTTATTTACATCTAAATTTATTTATCTTCCTAGCTCCGGGCAGTGACGTTACTTGATAGGAGCAACTTTTACGTACGCGTGCGCGTGTGTATCTCCCGCCTCTCCATAAGCCTGTGTGACAATGAGATTGGATCGAGACTATTATTTTCTCATGTCCGAAGGCTCACAGCAAAATTGTTAACTTTATTTGTTGGGAGTGGCTCTTTTAACTTCATTCTTTTCTTCCATATTTTCTTACTTTCATTTAATTTAGCCAGCATGCTTATAATATTGGCTTCTTAAGCCTGGCCCGAGCCTGGTCCCCTCAGGACCCGATCGTGTGTCCATACGGACCAACCGTGTAAACAAACAAACAAACAAAACGTGTGTATTCGCTAGCGCATCGCCTGATCATGCACTGCAATCACTGGATGACGCGGTGACGTCACTGACTCGTTGAAGTGAAATAAACTATACCTGCACATGTTGGTTTACATACCACTTTTTTGTCGTGTTGTCTCATGATCTCTACTGCTCTATCTGTGTATAGATCGGTTGAATGGATGCCTTCATAACTCCACTCTACAGAGTCATTGGTGTACAATGATTTGATTTTGCTACGTTGATGGGTATAATGGGTGCTGAAACCCATCGGTATACCTAAAGACAGATTATAATACCATAGTTATCGGTAATTGTTAACACTTTCCACGCGGCTATTATTTTTATCATTTCAAAACAGATTGTTCAGAATCATTTCCCAACTTACAAAGCCTATCTTAAGAATTACTGAACTAATACTGAAGAAACGTTTTTGAACTTATTGGAATGCATTTTTCATGGTGATTCCAAATATGGTAATGAAATTCAACAATTTTGACATTTTTGAAACATTTGGTGTGGAAAGTGTTAATAGTTCGATCAAAACAATAAATATATTTCAATAAAGCATGTGCTAGTCTGCAACTGCTCGAGCGCTCACAAGTATACATTGACATCTGAGTCAATATTGCGTAATTAAGACATGTCATTTTGTACATGTGTCATATAGGCTACACATCTGTGCACAGGAATTGTCACTTTAAATCGTCATTACGCATGTGAATTGTGTAAACCATACTTTATGTTGATGAAATATTGATAAAACACCGAACACGAGAATTTCTGTTGGATGTCATACCACCAAATTATCTAACCCCAAACCATCCAGCGCCCTTGTCCATCGTTCACCTACCGAAAAAGGAATCGAACCCACGATGTGTCGGCATACAAGCAGTTCTTGAGAAACCTAGGTGCCATTTCCCGATAGCGTGTGTAGCGTAGCCAAGTTCACGTAATTTCTCGGGTAGCGTAGTCTCGTTTATTGGCATACACGTTGGATCCGTAATGTCTATGTTTCCATGTTGTAAACCCAATCGAATCTGTTGGAGACAGACGAAGAATTTGTTTTAAAGATTCTTTTAGATGTTTATAGTTTCTTACAAAGTGCATATTGCATCATAAACACAAGTAACAACACCTGAATGATGTTCAGTCGAGCATTATACGTAAGTGACGAACACGCTATGATTGTTGGGCTTTGTTTAAAAGGTCATCAGTCACTACTACCAAACATTTGTAAACGTTAGCAGGGACTAGAATTAGTAATAGTAGAGGTAACTGTTGTAAACGTACTTTAAAAAGCTAACCATAATCCTGACCATGGCTAACCCACAAATGTCAAAACCCGCTTAACACTTTCCAGGCGACAGGCGTCTGCAGACCACATTCCAAAATGTAAAAAGTGTTGAATCCCATTCCCATATTTGAAATAACCATTGCAAATGCATTGAAATAAGTACAAACATGCCTAGTATTGATGTAGTAATCCTTTAGAAACGTTGGGAATGGTTTCTGAAGAAGAAACAAATCTGTGTTTTTTCAATAGCCCCGTGGAAAGTGGTAAAGTAATATTATGTGATCTTTTTCAAATGTGTACACATATTACGTACGTACGATTGATGATTCTGAATTCTCCCTACTACTTGTACCAGTTATTATTTGTAATGCAACCTCGTTTGCTGTGCTCACGGTCCATCCCATTAAACCCGTAAGGCACAAGGGACAGACCCGACGTGCGGAGCACCAAATGGGAATGGTGCTCCCATCGCTAACCACTGTTGGTCGGTTGAGGGTCCAATTTAGCTATAAAGCCGCCTTCGCCACATGGTATTAAGGAGAAGTGAAACCGAACAGATAAGATAAAACACCGGGCATAAGTTTGACTGCACACAAATGTATGCGGTATCTCTTACCATTGTGAAGTACATGCACAGAGGCCGTACGTGACTGTACACTCGTACGTACTTGGTGTAGGGGTGTACGTGTTTTACAAACACCGATGGAAATCTGCTTCCAATTTAATGAATTTTTCAACATAACTATTGTGTTCCGATTTTCATCAAATTATTGTGTTCACTTGTGGGCAAGTGCGATCGTAACCGGAAACACTGTATACGGCGTTAACACAATATCAAAATATAAAATTCTAATTACGCACGGAAAACAATCAGAAATCACACTATTGGGTTAACCCGACAACTTATTTACAAAAGTCATTTTGAAGTAATTAGGAAACGTATTGCTCTGTAAATTAGAAGAAGTTTCCTGTGTGTTAATGTAATTTGACAAAATGAAATTGCATTCGGCGAAGAAAAAAAAGATAAAGGGCGCTTCATGAGAAAGATAGCATAATATGCGTTTACAGTATAGCTTACCGGGTATCGACCAGTCATCAGCGACGCTCGCGTCGGCGTGCAAATACACTGAACGTAATAGTTCTCCAGTCGTACTCCGGAATACGCCAACGAGTCAATGACTGGCGTATCAACCATACAGCCAGTGCCGAGTGCGTGATAATGTACATCGTTATAGCCTAGATCATCGGCTACTACGAATACAATGTTAGGCTTTGATGTATGCCGCGACTTTGATGCACCGGTGTTCTGTGATTGTTTACGCCGTGTCGTCTGCCGTATCTGTCGTTCAGGAGGAGAGGATTTTCTTTGTTCTCGCCTAATCTCGAGAACCGAGGAGACATCTGTGAAAGGGGTACACACCCTCGTCTCTGTTCGCACGGATTGATACCGATCGTCATTAGCCCCGACACTAATTGTTATGAAGTTAACGTAGTATATTACTCCGATAATAAGCTGCTTCATGGTTGAGACTAATCCGTTATTCAATTTAAGTCTACATCAATGTGTAGTAGGCTATTCCATTTAAATTCCATACACCCCCTAGTCTCACCTTAACACCTTCCATGCGGCAGGCGTCTGCAGACGATATTACAACATTTCACAAAGTTTTACAAAAATGTCAAAATTGTTGAATTTCATTACCATATTTGAAATCACCATGCGAAATGAATTGAAATTAGTACAAACATGCCTAGTATTGGTTCAGTAATCCTTGAGCTAGACTTTGAAAATTGGGAAAGGTTTCGATAAAATCTGTTTTGTATGGTAACATTAACAGATTAATAGCCGCGTGGAAAGCGTTAATCCCCCACACGGGACTGTAGATTTAAATTGGATTCACCTATGCAGATACCCTACTTTGACATTCACATTTCCTGTACCGTGTAGGACTAACACTGTCATCGCGGCTATATAGTGTAACCATACATAACAGATTTGTCAGAAACCTATCCCAACTTTCAAGGTCTATCGCATGGATTTCTGATCCAATACTAGGCATGGTTGTACTTATTTCAATGCATTTTTCATGCTGATTCCAAATATGGTAACGAAATTCAATAATTCTAACAAAATTGAAACATTTTGTACAATTTTAGAATGTCGTCTGCCGCATGCCGCATGGAAAGCGTTAAGAATACGTCTCTCTCGTAGTTGCTGCATGTATTTCAGTTGGAATAGCAAGATACTATAATAATGATTAACCGGAGATCTATGTTTCCAGCACGACATTCGATATGTTAAAAATAAGTCTTAGGACAACTTTATTAAAGGGACTGATGAATGAAACGTAAACTACTAAATCTTTTCCGGTTAAGGCAAAGGATCACGGGTTTGTATGATACAATTTAAATTAATGTCATGGACATTCTTTACCGAATGTCGTTCATTAATTCCTCTATATTTTTTATCAATCGTTATCCTTTCGAGACATGATTTAAGCGGTTTATTACAATTATTTTTTAAAATATTATATAATATCAATGATAAGATTTCGGCTTGCCATTGCACTAACAAGTAAAAAGGAGCATTTTGCTGAATATATAAATTATGTAAGATGTGCACGTCATTCAATTATATTTGATTTTATTTTATATTGGTTTATTTGTGTTCGTCTTAAAATTAAATAAAACAGGCCTGGTTTTTCTATGCGAGAAAAAATGTCTAAAAAACCATTCATTGTATTATTATAAAACGGATTTTTAGAAAAGGACACCGGTGAGATTGAACGAACATCACGTAGAGCGTATTAAGCCTTCGATCTTAAAGAAGGGGTCCCGCAAGCACTACATTGTGCATTATATGTTAGAAAAATAACTATTGAGCCCAACTTTTGTAATTATATAGAACAAAACACCACACTTGTTATAAAAATAAATAAAAACCCGCCATCTCTCAACATGCAATTTTTAAAATTCGCGGCGATTGAAAGTCCCGGTGTCGATGATGTCATATGCCTAGTTATACAATGCACATGCGCAAATTTGAGCACCGATACCCATGACGTCATCGACACCGGGACTTTCGTTCGCCGCGAGATTTAAAAATTGCATGTTGAAAGATGGCAGTTTTTATTCGTTTTTGTGACTAGTATGATGTGTTTTTCTATATAATTACGCTATTGAGTCTCGATAAAAAAATTTCTAACAAATAATGCTCAATGCTGTGCTTGCAGGACCCCTCCTTTAATAGAACCGACTTGAATATAATGATTCTTTGGATAATGATTCTATTGATAATTGAATCAGGGCCAGTGTATATTACTTGTTGAAGTGGCATATAAATGAAAATAATTAACACTTTTCACGCGGTTTTGGTTTTACCATGATATTGATATACAAAACTTTTTTTTCTTCAGAAACCTATCCCAACTTTCAATGTCTATCTCAAGGATTACTGAACCAATACTAGGCATGTTTGTACTTTTTTCAATGCATTTTTCATGGTGATTCCAAATACTGTAATGAAATTCAATAATGTTGACATTTGTCAAACATTTAGTGACATTTTGGAATATCGTCTGCAGACGCTTGCCGCGTGGAAAGTGTTAACAAGGGCGTGTTCACACTATAGCTTTTTCTTCAACCCGGGTCAAACCCGGATTAATCGATATTTCATTTTCTGTTCACACTAGCGCTATGTATGTGTTGAAGTTGTATCCGCATTGGCAAATAGGTTCATTGAACCCGGAGGTTAAAATTATTGTATCAATGACCTTTGACCTAGCTTGCTCATCATGGCGGGTATAAACAACAAGCAACAGTGTCTGGTAATGAAATACCGTCGAAAACATCAGCGACAACGTACCAGAGGCCGTAGAACGATGGCAGGAATAATGCGGGCAACCATTAACATTCTTTTCAGGTTATCTACTTTCGGCAACCCGGGTCGAAACAGCGATTTCTGTTCACACTACAGTCGATGCGGGTTGAACCCGGGTTAAACCCGGGTTCTGTCCTAGACTTTCGCAGGGTTGTAATTTTCGACCCGGGTCGGTTTTTTGAGCCTATTTATCTGTTCACACCAGACTTCAACCCGGGTTCGACCCGGGTCCAACCCGGGTCGTGGAGAAAACTAGCTATAGTGTGAACACGCCCTTAGGCGAAGCAGCAAAATCAATAAAGGTGACTTTACTCTAGACTTTTACGATGACTTCAGAGTAATATTGTTGATCACCCACCGTTTATTATGCATTTTTTATCATGGCATTTTGTCATCATTATAATTGGTACTACGGGCGGTCTCTTGCAAGTGACTAAATACAGCCCGTAGTACAAATTATGCACATTTTTTGGACACTGGTATATCAGTAACAATCAATACTGGAAGACCTAATTGTGTATTGAACGACACTGGTACTCTGACGATACTATATGTAGTACACTTTTTTTAATTATTCTTCAAAACGCTTACCGTATTTGAAGTGTGGATTTAAGGAGGAGTAGAGGTATATTCTATGGTGTATTTTAGCCACACACAAAAAGAAAAGAGAAACGAAGCACTCGCATCTGACTTGATTACATGTTATCAGGATATCAAAAACCAATTTTGAGATATCGAGAACTAAAGTACTTTTATTATAGATGAGCGTACCAATGCAAGTCTATGCCATCTCACTGCCGACTGCCAGAACTTGCTGCTTAGACAGAAGCTTCATTCACACTGCTGTTCCCTTATGGAACAGTCTTTCAAATGATGTTGTTGGCAACATTTCAGCAGCTGGAATCCAGACTTTAAGTGCCGTGTGCACAGACATCTTCTCTCCTTTCATTCAAGTCCTTTAAACACCTGACTGATACATGAAATAGCATGGTGGTCATGGGTTAAGTGTAGGTTTAATGCCTGGTAAAGTAGATGGTGGATGGTCCTGTAAGGCATGTAGCCAGCTGGGCTGGTGATACGGCCACGCCCCCAACAGGCGACAACAGGCAGCTCTTGGTAGATTTAGTTCCTAAGTTTGTTGTGTAGGTTCTCTTGGCGCCCGTCAGACCTCCAGATATTATTTTTTCCCTTTTATTTATAATTATGTTGACGTTATTCTATATGTTTAGGCTTTTACCTTATTTTTATGTCACTTTCATTGGCATTTTTAACCCCTGCTCATTTGTGGTTTTTTTGCTTTATGCATATTTTCTGAGTTGCAGTGAACCAATTGATTAGCCTTTCAGAGCTCTTTTGTAAAGAATTACCAGTTTCATTACTAATCAGTCAGTTTATTAACCTTGTTAATGTCTGTTGGGCTATTGTTCACATTTGCTCTTTATATACCAAAAAAAGAAAGAATAATTGCCATGTCGAGTAAGATCAGGCCAACATGGTTTGTAGGTTCGTCAATGGTCGGTACACCAATCTATGAGAGTCGTGGTAGCACTTGTTTTAGGAAGGTTAAAAATGTTTCGATGCATAATGCTGTTCACGGCAATATTGGTTTGGCTGCACTTTGCATTGGTGCATCAACGGTTGGTATAAACCCATCTTTGAGGATCGTTTTGGTAACATTGGCTAAGAAGCTCTTATGTTAACCAAGGTTTCCATACTTATTCTGGCAATCTAGTCGTGGCTGGCGCTACATTGGTGCATCATTGGTCGATCAGCCAATCTTTGATTGTCGGTTTGACAGCATTGGGTACGAAGCTCTTAGGGTAGCCAAGGTTTCCATGCTCTTCTAGTTCCTGGCAATCCCGCCGGGGGCACGGCGGCCGGATCTTTGAAATGATTATCGCGAAACACGAGATTTTTAGAGTGATATTTGAGACGATTCAACAGTTTGTGAACAATATGGACGTTATATGTGGCCAAGTTAATTTTCTCTTCTGGGTCCTTAGATATGTCGTATAATCTAATGAAGATTCCAGAGTCGTCAAAAGTCTGCATCTTTATTGGTTTCTTAAAGCTTTCTGGAGGTGGTACCCAACCGGCGTACTTACTATCTGTAAACAATAGATTGTACAATATATATTAGAACCAATGACTTGAGACAAAGTTGACCAAGCAATAAACACAGTTAATCCAAAACAGGTCGGTGATCTATGCACCTAGCACCTGATTTTATGTTAGCTAAATATAAAATCAGTAGTTAGTATCAAAATAACAAGTATTAATTCAGTGTATTTATTTGGATACAAAATTACAAATGTAACACAAAAATGGTCAGTATGACGTTTAAACACGTCACCTGTAAATATACTAGAGATAAGACATTTCAGGAGGGGGTATGGTGGTGAGTTCCCACTCCTCCTCCCGCCCCCCCCCCCCCCCCCCCCTCACTTCCGCCGCCTATGGATATCGATTCACTTACTCTGGTATCCAGTGATAAGCTTCCAGTTGTCGTATCTTACACCAGCTAGAATACGTGGATCAAACGGCAGCCATTTTGCATTGCCCCATCGGTCGTGACCTGGTGGCGTATCAAAGGTTTTCCCTTCCTTACGAATTTTCATTCGATCTAATTGGTCAATATTGTGTAGGATTTCATAGCGAGGAGATGGGCTTCCTTTCCTATCATATGGTGATAAACGAAAGTAGAATAAGATTAGCTTATTTCAGTCTGATTTTAAAATTAAAATGAACACTTAGCCTAATCAGAGCAAGAAATGTATGATTTTACGCCATTCTCTTGTCATTATTGGCCTATTACAAAGGGAATTCTTGTTGCTGATTTTGCAGTAAGTGTCAATCTTTCCACGATCTATGCTCGCTCTTGCTGATTTTCACTGAGACTGCCGGCTTTGTGTGGCTCTCAAATGTGTGTAAAGGTGATACAAACACAATGGTATGGGGGAGGGGGAAGGGGGGAGGGGGGGCTGATGCTGCTTTAATGGCTTCATATTCTAAGGGTTTTCGCAGGATTGTAATTAATGGTTGAAATAGTAATGTTAACCCTCTGTTGGGTATTAAAATATATTTTGGCGGCCATTTTTAACCGTACCGTTTCACCCGGCAACTTGTCAGCCAATGACTACAGTTACGGGCCCAGGTGCTACTGAAAGTGGCAGTCCAATGATAACCCTTGGTATGTAATAATAAAAATAATTAAAAAAACGAGAAGTAGATGAAACAAATGCTAGATGCTAACATATGCTAATACTTACGTAATAGTTGACCACATATTTTTGCCATCGAGTGGTAAATCCCCCTCTGCATTTCCACCAGCTACCCCTTCAATTAGTGTAGGGAACCAATCACTGACGTGCATCAGGCCATTTTGGACGGTACCAATCATGTCATTAGGTAGAAGAGGACTGTTTACAAAAGCAACTCCTTTAATTCCTCCTTCCCAGAGTGTATTCTTTTCACCGCGCAATGGCCAATTGCTGGCAGAAAATGAAGTCTTTCCTCCGTTATCTAAGTAAATGGCAAAAATATCGTTGAAATTGTGTTACGAATGTAAATTCCAGGTAGTAAAAATAAGACTCTGAGTAGCACTACCTTCTAACCCGATTCCTCCGATAGACAATTAATGATTAGCATTCATTAGTCTTAGACGACGAGCACAATAACCATTCTACAAGGGCGGATATAACTATCAGGTAGGCTGGAGAATTATTTTTCTTTCTTCGGTTTTTTTATTTAGTTTACTTTTTTTTTTAAAGTTATGCCTTTCTTCAAAATTGTCCAAACTATTTGAAGATTTTTCACACAATTAACAACAAATACATGTGGGGTTTAGCTTTTTTTAAACATTGAAGAAGAAAAAAGAAAAAAACCCGATAAACTTCGAAAAATATGCAGATAAGTGTTTGTCTTGGCCTTATTCTATAAAACTTGTTTTTATTGAAAACTTGTATTTCCTTTAATGAGATAAAGCGAAAATGATGTGAACATTGGCATGATTGGAGTCCGGTCCAGTGGACCTGTATGGGGACAGATTGTGGAGGCCTCAAATCACACAGATCCCCATACGCCACTGATGTAGAATTTGTCCTAAATTCGTTTAACCATTCCTCCACAATAGGACCCATATTATAAGTATCTATAGAGAATAAATACGTAGAGGGAATCACTATATAATCAATTCAACAACTTCATTTCAATAAAGTTAATGTCTTCCAGTTGATTGGGAGGTAGTGAATTTGAAATGGTAAACTGGTCAGCAATACAAAGATATATGCTTAGCTAAGGGAGCAGTTCCATTTATACGCGATAAATTTATCGCGACTGTATCGGGGCCTGATATGTTTTGGACCCGATGTTTTTCAAGTTGATACGCGATAAAATAGTCATCAGGCCCCGATAAAATAGACATCGGGCCCGATACGAGGCCTCTGCCATACCCTGGGGTATGTTTAGAAAATAGAGCGGGACATTGTTTAGCAAATACACGAGGATAATACAATTTACGTTAAACATCCATAATCAATAACATTATCTCTAAAAACATGAAATGCTGAATTTGTACCTTACAACTAGAATAAATAACCCGAAGCTCTATTTACATACCGACCACTTATCTTTCGTTATATTTAAACAAGCGGTAATACGCTACTCGATAAATAATCCTTTGCTACTCGCAACTGTACGCGATAAAAATCTCATCGGGGCCTGATAAAAAACTCATCGGGGCCCGGAACATTCTCGCAATTTTTATCGCGTACAAATGGAACTGCTCCCTAAGTTAAAATCACATCGTAGCTAGCTGATATTCAGAATAATAACACCCAGATCTCTCGTCCAAATTGTTTTTCTTCCTTGATTGATTTTCATTTTGTACAAGAAGGATCATCAAAGTCGAGAAAAAAAAATGAAAACCAATATGTCCCTTTATCAGATGACACGTTAGCACGATTGTTTGATCCCACGTAATTTGTTCGTTTTATTCTGAGAACACCGTAACTTGCTGGTCCGGTTCTTGTTTTAACTGATTCAAGTACCTGAATATACTTGACATCTTTTGTAGAAATTTCAGAACATTTGTGGTGCCAGTTCTGAGAAATATGACTTTGAATATTATTATTTACTATAATAGCGCCCTCATCGGCCACATTTTTCATAGAGTTACATGTAAAATGTTTGCCAAGTAGAAAATGCCGATAATTTTAAAAGGGCTTCAACAATTTTCTTGAAATTTTCACCGTATACTCGTATTCATTAGCGCTACCTAAATCAAGTCTAACCATAAAGGGGCCACTATGTAATCTTTTTTTATCCCACAATTTTAATTATAAAGCGGACAGTCAAACAGCCGTGCTAGAACAGCGTGCAATTTACCCGGGGAATTCAAACTTCGAGCAAGGATGCATGGTTTGTGCATGGATGGGTTGCTTAAGGCTTAATTGAGGTCCGTTACATCGCATACTGCAAAAGTAATTTTTGGTTCATTGTGGATTATCTGATGCGTAAAGAAATATGCCGAAGCTGTGTCCTCGTGTTTAAACAACCTGTTGTCAAAATGTTTGAAATCCGAATGTTATGGGTTCATTTACCTGACGTGAATATAAGAATGGTATTCTGCCACAAACCAGCTGTTTTCAATGCTTCAGTTACTGATTTCAAACCGACGTCAATGGATTCCATTAAACTGAGGTACTCCAGTCGCTCAGTACCGTTAATGGCTGCCCATAATCGAGGGTATCTCTCCTTGTATCCAGTCTGGAATTTCTCCGGTGCACTTATTGGACTGTGTACTGCTTGGTAGGAGAGATACATAAACAGAGGCTGAAATACAAATAGTGTAACGATATCAATTAGATGTTGGCTTAATATACAGGATGTGTTGAAACAAGTGTCCCATATAAAACATGAAATTGTAACCATGAAAATATTAATATTGAACGTGAAATAGTAATGATAATTTCCGGCAAACTTTAATGCATCATAACAACATATATTTTTGGAGTTTTTGTTAGAAAATTGAATTTCAGTTGCCACTATTCATGTTCACATAACTCTGTTGTTAGAAATATAATTAAGTGAGTAAATATATATATATTCAACAAAATCAGTAATGATCTGTCAACGGAATGTTGATAGTTGGTAAGTTATTCGTATTCGAACAGAAAAACACATTTCCATCAATCATTACCATAACGAATAACAACATAGCGAATGTTAGATGTAAGATGTATTATAAACAATGCATTGGTTTATTCAACACAAATGGAATCTAAAATCCTTTTTTTTTTCAGTGAAAACCCCAAAGTGGAATTATTTATACTGAATTGAATATATCTCATAATTTAGGGGGCCAAATTAAATGAGCTATACCTTATATAAGTAAATACCCCCCCCCCCCCCCCCTTCCCTGGTTAAAAACAACACAATATCTAGTTTCGTCCACACACATTTTCATCTCAACTCAATGATTATTACATCCCTACCACACTTCTGTCGTGACGTCGTATAGTTTTCACTGCACGTTCTGTGTAGACATCCGATGAATGAACACCTTCATAGTTCCATTCTGCAGACTCGTTACTGTACAGAGCATTGACACCATTCTTGTTGTGAGAGTAATGACCCGTTGAACCCAACAGGATACCTATACGTGTACATGAACAGAGTAAACCAAAGAGATTGCTTATTTTACTACAGACGACATTCCCACTTTTCATAAAATGTTTCAAAAATGTCAAGATTATTGAATTTCATTGCCATATTTGGAATCACCATAAGAAATGCATTAAAATGAATACAAACATGCCTAGTATTTGTCCAGTAATCATTGAGATAGTCTTTGAATATTGGGAAAGGATTCTGAAAAATCTGTTTTGTATAATGGTAAAACTGGAAAGTGTTAAGGACACACTCAGTCATTTTGCATAATTACGAGCGACTGTTTGTTAAATCAGTAGCCATAACTGTTTAAGCATGTCGGCCATAAACGACCATGGTGATGATAATTGAGCATGAAGGTCATAAATGACTATAACGCTCATAAATGAGTATGGCGGTCATATATGAGCAAATGGTTATACATGAGCTTGGTGGTCACAAATTAACATCGTCTCATAAATGAGCATGGTGTCATAAATAAACATGGTGTCATAGCTGAGCATGGCTGTCATAAATGAGCATGGCTGTCATGAATGAGCATGGTGTCATGAATAAAATTAGAAAGTGTCATAAGCATGGCACTCAAAAATGAGCATGATGGTCAGACATAAGCATGGGGATCATTACATGAGCCTGATAATCATAAATGAACATGATGATCATAAATGAACATGATGGTCATAAATAAACATGATGATCATAAATGAACATGATGATCATAAATGAACATGATGGTCATAAATGAACATGATGATCATAAATAAACATGATGATCATAAATAAACATGATGATCATAAATGAACATGATGATCATAAATGAACATGATGATCATAAATGAACATGATGATCATAAATGAACATAATGATCATAAATGAACATGATGATCATAAATGAACATGATGATCATAAATGAACATGATGGTCAAAAAATGAGCATGATGATCATAAATGAACATGGTGGTTAAAAATAAGTTTGGTGGTCATAAAAATGAGCATTGCGTCTTAAATGAGCAGGTGTAATGGACAAGGTGGTCTAAAATGATTGTGATGGTCATAAATGAGCAAGGTGAGTTAAGGTAGAGGTTGGCCGAGCGGTCTAGCGCGCTGATCGTCGGTCGGGAGTTTTCTAGCAATCACAGGATCGTGGGTTCATGCAATGGTTCATGTCGCCTTGAAACCAGGATTCTTTGTTTACCCCCAAAAATTCCTATCTAGGTCGGAAATTCTACAATCAAATCTTAAATTCAGTGCGGTTAGTTATCGGAGTGTTTAAGCTGATAATCAAATTTAATTATAGAATTTCTCCTCTACCCCATTCACTGTGTACAACGTGTAGCTCTATACATTGAGTGTAAGTTCGTAAGTTGAGTGTAAGTCCTTAAGTTTCAGGGGCCCGCTGTAATAGTTGGTCATCAGACTCTAGCGGTGATGAATTGAAGAATTGAAGGTGGGTCATACATGAGCAATGTGGTCATAAATTAGGACGCTGATCATAAATGCGCATAATATATTGCATTTTCGCATGTTGGCATTTTGTCATTTTGTAAGTTATTTCACATTAAACTCACCAAGGAAGGAATCGAACCCACGACGTGTGGGCATACAAGCAGGACTAGAAAATCCTAGGTGCCATTTCCCGATAGCGTGTGTAGCATAACCGAGTTCTCGTAATTTCTCGGGGAGAGTAGTCTCGTCTGTAGGCATACATGTTGGGTCGGTCGGGTCTATATTACCATGCTGTAAACCCATTCGTATCTAGTATAGAACAGAAATAAAACGTTACACAATCAGGAAAGCCTTGTCATACAAACTCGATCCAAGCCAGACTTTGCGGCAAGGTATAGGTGACTCGATGTTGGCCTATTTGTTTCATTTGGCGTTTATTATTATTCAGATGTATCCCAGAATAATTTATTTCGTGTGTGATAGCTGCAACATAGTTATTCTTCTTATCCTACTAAGAAGAGTTGTTATTCTTAACTTAAGAAGAATCTATAAGGAACTTTTCTTTAACTTACAAACTTATAAGAAGATTAATATTACGTCAACCTTTATGATATAGGTCCCAGTGTAAAACATTCTGTTATACCATGTACGTGATGGTGCATCATACACAATTACAGCCATATTTCAAAGTTTGAGTTAAATTGCTTCAGTGCTTTTATAATAGATGTGAAAATACACCGCATTTCGTATGCAATTCATCACTTTACTTATACCATCCAAAGAAACAACTATCTCCCCAGCAAAATTTAGTAGGGATATGAGAAAAATATGGGCTTTCTTTAAACTAATGGATAGAAATGATAGAGTTTGCCATGTGTTACTTTATTAGCACACGTTCCCATATGTGTTCCCATAGGAGTCTGCACTGCTTTCGAAAGCTATCAGATTTGTTTTCCAGTCTACAATCCTTTCGACACCAATAGTAAAGTTCAGATTAAAACAATATTATATTCGAGTTTAGCACCACATTTGCAGAGCAGCAGAGGTCAGACTGTGCCTACGTGAGTGCGGTTTACAATCAAGGCGATATTTTGTATTACGGTAACCCAGCAGGATAAAATGCTACACAATGCTACACATAATATGTGACACAACATCATGAGTAAAGGACGCAATAGCTATTTTATTGAAGAGCACAAAATGTGGAGCAAGTTCATACATAATAAGTCAAAACCCAAAAATGGACCTAAATCACGTCTAAGTGTAAAACTACGCCACTCTCTGCTGTTATTGCCCATAAGAATTGCACACTACATGGTAAATATGTTAAATTTTTCTCAGCAAAATCGGATCCATTTTATCCAATAGGGCCCAGATGCGAATTTATTAACCGTAAACAACATTTAGATTGACACTGATATACATGTATGTGTGTTGCACTTGCACTTGAACATTACATATAAATTATCCTTTGTCGAAAATATCAAACAAGTTGTATACGCAAAATTCTACGACACCGGGATTCGAACCAGTAATTTTTCGTTCATGGGCCCTGTTCGATAGCCATTAGACCACGAGGAGTTGGCTGACAGCGATTGGAATTTTAATCGCTATGATTTTGACGGAATAAAGCTAATCTGTTTTAACAACAATAATATAATACAATAAAACGTGCGTTAGTCGAATATGTATAGCGTACAGCGAGCTTTCTGTGAACTACGCCCGAGCTACGATTTTATTATTACGCGTTTTAACTATCCAAATGTTGGTTACATTTAGTTATTTCGCGGCCCGTATAACGGGCATGTGTAGCGCAGTGGGTAGAGCACTGGATTCATGATCTAAAGGTTGTGGGTTCGAGTCCCGCTGTGGTCAACATGTTGTGCTCTTGAGTAAGGCACTTTACCGCAATTACTCCTCTCTACCCAGGTGTATTTAAATGGGTACCAGCATTCTTCAGTGCTGGAAAGGTAACAGACTGGCTGTGGAGGAGGTGTAGCGAGCCCCACACAGCAACATTATAAAAAGGAGTGAGTCTGGCCCTATCGCTTTGAAAGAGAGATGGGCACTCCGCTCCTGGTATTACAGGATCGACCGCCTTTACCTTTACCTTACACAGTGAAGATGTTACCATTGATATCAATTTCTAAAATAATAGCGTAAAAGTGTGTCTGTTTGTCGTGACCAATCAGTCCGTGAGGACACACGTTTGTGTCTAATGCAGGGGTTCTCAACCTGGGGGTCGTGACCCCCATGGGGGTCGTTTGGGGTTTTCCAGGGGGTCATGAAAGGCTCATAAATATAGGTTTTTGGGGAACCGTGTTACATTTCGCTTTAAAAAGCTTAGAAAAACCCAAAAGAAACGTTCAAATATGCAGTGCTCGCATCCAAAAGCAGTCTCATTTATGATATCCGGCTGGTGTTTTTTTTCTTCAATTTTTGTTTTAGGGGTCATGGTACTGACCAGAGATGTCAAAAGGGGTCGTGGGGCAAAAAGGTTGAGAACCACTGGTCTAATGGGACCAGACTCATGCGAATTTCAAAATACATTTCAAATGTAGTCACCTATTCAGGTAACCCTATATGAAATTCCCACTCCCTGTAGGGAAGATTAAGATAATGTCTTCAAGAGGAGGGTGTATGGATCTCAACTGGAATATCTCCAACATGTCATTGAATAGTAATTTGATTTAACCTCCGCCACCGGATATACTAAACTAGTTTACTGGTTAGTGGCGTCCGTATTATTTGAATCAGCATATCGAGGGTAATATAAATTTGAGAGCGTAAGGGGGACTCAAGGAAGTCACCTTTTGAATTTTGTGAGTGCTGTTATTATTGAACTATGATTTGGACAGGAAATGGGTTAGAGAATCCAAATTTGACATCAATTTTTTCCAAGAATTTATATTTTTTGAGAAAATCACAACAAATCACTTTTTGACCCAAAAATTGCCACATTTTTGGCACATTTTTGTCAAAATTTCAAAAAAATACAAGTTTAGGTGAACAAATGAGAAATTAGTCTCTAGATTAGTGTCTTAACATTATAATTAAGCAATTGTGGGCATTTTTTACTTAGATTTAATTTTGTTAGCTTGTCCCAACAAATTTGTGTCAAAAAAGTGATTGTTTGTAATTTTCGCAAATAATCAATATTTTTGGTCAAAATTGATGCCAAAAATGGATTCTCTGACCATATCCTTTCCAAAAATGTATACTTGTATATGATTTTGATTTATACTTCAAACATTACTCGATAAATTAACTTCCTTGAGTCTCCCCTTACTAAGCATTAGTTGATATGCTCCACTCACTCTGTTGTAATCGTTCACATAAACCAAGTTTATACTTGTTCAACCCTCATGTTCGACCTGCTGTCATACAGAACACACTAGCAGACGAAATATGAATCTTAATTTTTCCGTAAAGACATTTAATATTGATCCCTAAGCATACTGCTTAAAACAATTACTTTCAATTTCAGTATGCAATAACAAAATTATAATAAATCTACACAACGCAATTTCGAACAAAAATAAATCCTTACCGGGTATCTGCCCGTCATGAGCGAAGCTCGCGTCGGCGTACATATTGGCTGTACGTAATAGTTCTCCAGACGCACACCCGAAAGTGCCAGATTATCTATCGTAGGTGTCCGAGCAACACAACCTGTTCCCTTGGTGTGATAACCTACATCGTTGTATCCCAAGTCATCAGCGACTACAAATATGATATGCGGCTTAGGCGGATGTTTCGGCTTGCTCGGTTTTTTATTCTTGTATGATGATACAACCTGTGTAGATTTTATCGAGCCTCTTAATACACTATCCGGTTCATTTGGTAGCGTTACCTCATCATTCATTTCATACGGATGTTGCTGAGGATCAAGTTTAGATTTTCGTCGTTTTTTGACGCTTTTCCTTTTCTTCTTCGATCTTTTCCTAGATTTGCCATTATTATCACGCGCAGCATTTGTAATATCTGCACAGAGACACAGTATAGCGCATAACACAGCTAACATAAGCAGTTTTCTTGCCAATCCGTGAGTGCAGCTGTATGCAGAACTCATTATATTGGATAAAATGTCAAATTTGGACCGTCTCAACCCGGTTTCAGACTATGACATATTATTTTCCGGTGAATTCAAAGTTTAAGGAAGTCTCTCTAAAGAACGCAACACTAACAGTTTGCAGTCACGTGTTTCCATTGTATAGAACTGTTGACAGTTAAGAGTTAGTAGATGTGTTTATTAGTATGTTTGATTTCCTGCACGGCATGTACGGTATTTCCTAACACCGTGATTAGGGAATTAAGACCATTGATTCTGACTACTAGTATATTGTGTATGTATACATAGTCTGTCAAATGGAATCACCTATGCAGGTAACCCCATTTGATATCCACACTCCCTGTGTGGAGGATTACGACCAGGTCTCCCATAGATGGTGTATGCTTTTCAACTGGAAGAGCCAGATAATATCCTAGACTATGGTAATTATAATCGGACGTGCATGTTTCCAGCACGACATTCATAGATCTATGTCAAAACTAAGTCTTAGAACACCTTTATTAAAGGAACACATGAATAAAACGTTAAAACGACTCAATCTTGTCTAGATAATGAAGGAAAGATAACACACTTAGGTGAGTATGGTTAAAGAATATTAAATTCGGATGTTGTTTGTTCATTCCCTGTTTTTGATGTTGTTGTTTATCTTAAAATTGATTCAGGGGGAGAGTATAATAATGTGTTGGTTAAAGAGGCATACAGTCATCAACAAAAGTGCCTGACCAGGTATTAAATGTGTTTCTAATGCACATGTCAGTTGTATGATACACTATACGAAGGTACGACCCCCGGAATGGTGCGTCACTTCACCGAGGTGCGTCATTTTTTGACGCACCCTTGATTGAATCTGACGGACCATGACTGTATCAAATGACGCAAGCCGCACCCCACCATCGTACATCATTGTTGATTGGGTTGGATTTCAATATATAGCCCTACAATGATATAAAGGGTTCAAAAAGTAAGTCCCCCACCGTATTCGAAAATGTTTGTTTTGCATAACACAGATCAGATGAGCCGTTCGGGAAATTTAATCAGTTATGAAAAGGTGAAACCGTTGGCTACCTACATACATTTTTCGATACCATGTTTATTTCTTCCAAAACAGTCACATTTCCTCAAAATGATGTTTTTACCAAAAAAAAGTGGCACTTACTTGTATTGGATTTTGGCAAATTTCATGTTAACCAAAACATCATTTTGGGGATATTTGACTTTTTTGTGGTATTGAAAAGGGGGAAACTTTGTACGGATAGCTAACCGTTTTTCCTTTTCAGAAAAGTTTCAATTTCTTATAACGTCTAATTGTGTGGGGTGCAGGTGTTACGCTAGCAAAATTGTATAGGATTTTGAAAACTGCCACTGTTTCCGTTTTGGGAAAATGAGACAATTTTGGGAAAAGTAAAAATGGAGACACTTTCTGTGGAAAGCCAAGCACTTTCTATTTCACAAGTTTTTAGATTTCTGAAAACGATTATTCCTGTGCGGAGTTATGCAAACAAACTTGGTGTAGTTTGCGCACCAAAAAAGTTTTTAAATTTACTGGTATAGGACAAATTGCCACTTTTTCTGAAAACATAATTTTGGGGAAATGTGACTGTTTTGTAAAAAGTAAACATGATATCGAAAAAAACTTTTCTATTGATAGCCAAGCGTTTTTTCTTTTCATAATCGTTTCAATTTTTCAAAACGTCTTATTGTGTGTGAAGTTATGTAAACAAAAGTGATCTAATTTTAGGGAGAGGGCTTACTTTTTGTTCACCGTTTATATGAAAATACTTTTTAAAAAGTGTAAAATGTTTCCAAATCTCTGTAGAATAACAACAAAAACAAACAATGATTGAAAGAGAAGTTGGCCGACTATATTAATCATCTCAATTTCAGTCGTTTAAAGTTATTTTCGTAAAATCATTTTACAATTGCTTTACCATTTTCTGAATTTATTCAACTTCATACATCTCTAGAAACACGTTTCCGCAGCTATCAACTCGTTCCTTGTTTGTGCCGCTATTTGACTGGGTGTGTTTGTTCTTCATATAATAATACACGTGGCCAATGAATACTGAAAATGAAACTAGTTAATGCTTCACGGGGGATCTTCCCCTTATGTTTGGTGTTGTCAAACCCTAACTCTCGAATATTAACAAATAAAGCCTTTTTGGTGGTAAAATATAATGTTCGTATTACTTGGTATGTTGTATGCATGATGACGTTCCCTGTGACGCACCGAGGTAAAATGACTGACAATGACGCACCCATTCATCAATAGTGTGACATTTGTGTTACCACTCTGCAAAGACAATTATCACTTAGAGGCAGCACTGCACAATGAGTACGCTTGCTCACACGTATAAGTGACTATCACGTAAGACTTTTACGATAGCCGGCGCCAAAGTAATAATCTGCATCACCACACGATTTGGATTACTTGAAAACAGCCAAGCGTCAAGAATGTGATAGTAAATGACGCACCCATGACGCACCTCTCCCAGGGGTCGTAAAGTGCGTCATACAATTGATATGTGCAAAACTCTAAAGGTATATTAATCTTTAATTTGATATATTGCACGCAGCACGTGAAGATTTGATTTACATCAAGGAAATACCAAGAGTAGAAAGAATTATTTCCATGTTTGCATTTTGCTTTTCTACACGCGGATTTAGGGTTTGTGTTAATGTCAATACATCGGTTATACACCTGAATGCACACCCCAACACCAATTAACAAGATGTTTTGTCAAAATGGATTATTAATAGTCCAATTTACCAAGTCTGTGAAGTTTTTCCTCCACTTACTGGTCTATATGCTAAGTATGTATAAAGATGAATTAAAATCATTCATGCTAATATGCTCACGTGTGCCTAAACAATTGTTGAAAGTTTGTTTCTAATTTTGTTAAAATTTTGTGTTTCCAATTTAGAAAAGAATGTGTTTTTTTAAATTAGAAAAAAATGCTAAAAAATAAAATAAAATAAAATAAAGTGTAAAGAGTTGACAATTGTTTAAGGCGCCCAATGGCGTGCCTAACATAAAATTGGGTGATATTTTGTTCTATCAACTTAGTATCTTATAAAAAGATAGAACACAACAAAATGACTAGCCTATAATTACATAACTAGTATGACTTATAGCACGAGGCAGCGCAATGCTATAAGGAATTAATAGTACTCATCGACACACCCCTGCACATTAGGACACTTCAATACATATACACACCACTCACTCAGCAGGACTGCAGGACTATTCTTAAGTTTGGAGTCAAGCAACACGGATAAAGATAAATTATCAACTACTAAACACACACACGCCAAGTTGGGTAATAATCAGGTTATTTACGATGTCAAATTAACAGCACTCTGATGCTGTAGGCCTACTATAAGAGAAATTTGTGGAACTCTGGACTGGCTGTGTATGTGCTATTATATATAACATAGCATTACAGCATAACAAACAAACAATCCTATAAACATGTCTCACGGAATTAAATATCATTGTGCCATTTCAACACAATACGATAAATACAAGAATAAGAAAAAAATTCAGGTGAAAACAAAATCGTCATTTGCATAATAACCATAATTATAATATAACTTAATATTAGTGCTACGGACGGCTAAGTTTTATTGTCGCAACCATAAAATGCAAGATGCAGTCAATTATAAAACATACAATACAATATCAACTATCGAATATGTTTCTATTTAATAGAGTGTTCCCGTGTTAAATCGTTGATATTGTCTCGTTGTACACAGTGGCGTAGCCAGAGGGGGGCGAGGGGGGCGAGGGGGGCGATCGCCCCCCCCCCCCCCCCAATATTGACGTCGTGTCGGTTGAGATTGGCACTGTCGGTTCATTTGACCAGAGGAATCATGGAATTATGATGGTCAAAAGTACACATATGAAAAAAATTCGCGCGCTACGCGCGCATAACAGTCACCTAAATGCAATATTCGTGGGTACAAGCTTGTTTAGAGCCAAAACGTACCTCAATCGTGCCAAAAATAGGTGTAAAGTCAAAAAAATTCGCGCGATACGCGCGCATGTCTTTACTTAAAACAATCTTGTCGGTTCATTTTCAGTTCTCGCCCCCCCCCCCAATATGAATAACCTGGCTACGCCACTGGTTGTACAGTTTCTTATTGTAGCAGACTTTTCAGCTGTAAACATGGAATTTCGCCAACACAATATTATGATCGTCACACTTCCCACGCGGCTAGAGTACTAGTTTTATTTCGACATTCTTGCAATTGTTTTATAGGCGTGAACTTACCCCTTCTTTGAACAACAACATGTCGAATGACATATTCTTTATTAGGGACATCAAAGTATTCCACGCAAAACAACAAGATCACGCTGGTCATAAGTCTGTGATGGTGATGGATGAAACAGAAAACGGGAATGATTCACGGAATTCTTGTCTGTAAAACTTGCCACCAAATGCGTCGAAAAAACTGTTGATTCCCAAAGAAAAGTTCTTGAACAACACCAGCATGATTCACTTTCATCACATGACCATTGATTTCTGTCACCAGAGTCTACTAGTTCCCGTCGACAGTACATTGCAATGAATGGCTTATAATGTTGTTAAACAAGGGTCTTTAAGAAAATCCTGCTGCAAGTAGTACAATCAATGTGACTTCAATTCAGTCCTCTATTGTTTTTCCTAAAGACCCTTTATTTTTTGAATGACACATTTAGGGTTGAGATTCAACTTCTTTTCATATCTGTGGCCAAGATGCCTATGAAAGTGGAAGTCAGACAATCTCCAGCTGTTAACTACTAAACTCATGTTTTGCTCTATTTGTTTTGGGGATAATTCCTGTTGGTACCGTAACATAACATAACATAAATGCATTTGTATAGCGCCACTACATCAAGAACGCAGCGCATGTGAAAAACAGAAAAAGCAAACAGTGTAAAAAAACACTGAAAGCAGAAACACACAAACCTGAAAACCAATAGCAGAATGACAAATTAGATTGGATATAAGTGATTATTTAAAGCCTTCTTAAAAATACTTAAAGAGTCAGATTCTCTGATGGTGACGTTGAGAGCATTCCAGATGTGAGGAGCAGAAATGGAAAAAGTGCGACTAGAGGCAGACTGAAGCAGTTTGTTGGAGTTGGGCTCAAATAGACGAGTAATGTCAGATGCCGAGCGAAGACTTGCACGTCCAGGTTGGTAGAGAGAGAGAGGCATGATGTTAAATAACCAGGTGCGGTGCCATTCAAACATTTGTACACAAACACAAGAGTCTTAAAAGTTATTCTCTCCCTAACTGGCAGCCAATGCAGCTCTTTAAGATAAGGCGTAGCAAGCATGGCGTAGCCACCGTAGTGGCACTAAGCATGCCGGACTACACAAGAAATCTTCTTTGGTTGATTCCAGAAAGGACGTATGCTCGTTATATAGTGCTCAACCTCTGGTTAAGAAACCAACTCCCGTTGTAACCTCAACTATTTTATGGAGACTATAACATCGATATGGTGTATGTGTGTTGCCATTGGTCATTGGTGTAGCCAGAAGCGGGAGGGGGGACGTTTTTGTTAGTAAGTTATTATATTACTCATTGTCCGACAAGTCTATAATGCATAATATGAGCAGTTTACCTTTTGCCGGAGTAACGACAGCTGCCACTGCTGACTGCTGATGAATGTGCTCATTTCAAACATTTAAGTCGGGTTATTACAAATAAAACTACATAGCGTTCACAGTTGTGTCTTTTGTGATAGATGAAACCGTGTCTCAATGTTGATTCTTCTTCAGCAAGAACGAGAATGCTTCATGGAATCCTTGTCGGTAATATTGGCAGCTAAATGCGTAGATGATACTGTTAATTCCAGAGTTGATGAACAGACAGACCCGTCCAATCGTTATGCACGTTATTGCTTGACCCCTGGTTAAGAAACCAACTCCATTTGTAACCTCAACTATTTTATTGAGACTATAACATCGATATGGTGTCTGTGTGACGAAGAACACGATGCCATTGATGACGAGTGCACGAGCAACTTGGTTGCGAACTTGGATGGTGTGCTCTTGCAGCGGAGACCGAGACGATATGACAGATCGCGTGGACAGAGCGTGAATGATAAACGCGTACAGAACGCTATTTATCGCCATAGCCAAAATGAGACTAACCACTTCAGTCGATACCTGAATTAACACAAGTATCTCTGTCACTGCTCCTGTTCCCATCGCTTGACATGTATGGAAATGTGTTGGTAGGTTGTGGTAGAACTCACCGTCCGGCCAGTCTATGCAGAATTTCAGCAGTTTACCATGTGCTGGGGTTATGACCGCTGCTAAAGCTAACGACAGTACACCAATCGAAAATGTCAATTTGATGGCGCGACTTTTGCTCTGTATCCTCCTGTGTAGCAATGGTTTGCATACCGCCAAGTATCGCTCAAAGGAAACCAACGTAATCGTACCAACAGAAACAAGATACGAGAAGTAAATTAAGAAGAACAAGACATAACAGAAAAAGTCATTCTCAAACGGAATGTGATGATTAATGGGTGAGGATAAATACGAAGTGATATAAAATGTCGGCACAACAACTCCTAATAACACATCAGCGATTGCCACAGTGACCAAATAGAGATTGGTAATGGTGTGCATTCGTCGAAGACGTGAAACCATGAAGATGAAGGCAAGATTGCTTATCGCAGATACGGTCATGATAACGGGTAGACAGTAATAGAGGAATAAATCATCTACATCGGAATGAAGCCAGTTCCGCGCTATCGCTTCATTCGAAATAGCGATGGTATTCCGCGGTGTACATATTATTCGAGTTGAAATGTTAGTCATCTTGGCAATCTGATGACTCAAGTTAACAACTTGACAACAAATTAAAATCCATCATTGTTAGTCCGAAAATACTTGTTTTTAATCCTCGCGTGAAAGACACAAGGTAATGGGTAAGTCAGTAAGTGCTTATCTCAAATAGCGACACCAAACATGAAGAATGCGTACAGCTATCTAACCTACAATACCCATCTCGAACCGACTATTAATGATTTTGGTTATTCTTTCGGCAATGAACCGAAATGTTCTACGGGAGAATCGAAATATTTTTTATTTGGTCTTTGTTTGTTTTCCTCAGCCTGGTTGAACTAAAGTAAAACCTAAATTGCTTTGTGTACATGTACAACTCCTCAATATCGTAATGTTCAATCGAATCATTGCTCTATGCTTTCCCTAAAAGAAGATATCTCAATCAATACCAACATGCTTCACTTTCATCACATGACCACTGATTTCTAGCAGTCACCAGTGTCTGCTGGTTCCCATTGACATTATATTGCACTAAAACGCTAACGCTTGACTGAACGTACCATGGATTTAGACATGTTGAAGTATCAAACAACCTGCAGTTGTTATTACACATGTTTGTCACTGTTTTCGGGGAAAGCCAGGTTGTCACTGTTAGTGGTGCCAAGCATGCTGGAATGCACACGAAATCTTCTTTGATGTATCCCAAATCAAATTAAGTAAATGCGAGTGCTTTGTAATCATACGTGCGCGTGACATTTTCAAATTTCAAATGTTCAAATTGATATTGTTTCCAACATACCTGCTACCAACGGAGAACCTCAAAGCGAAGGCATGATGCAAAATTGAGAGCAATAATTGGGAGCACTTTAAGGGTAAAATCCATTCTTAACACTTTCTACGCGACAGGCGTCTGCAGACGACATTCCAAAATGTCACAACATTTTTCAAAGATTTTACAATTATTGAATTTCATTATCTTATTTGGAATCACCATGAGAAATGTATTGAAAACAGTACAGACATGCCTAGTATTGGTTCAGTAATTCTTGAGATAGACCTTAAAAGTTGGGAGAGGTTTCTGACAAATCTGCTTTGTACATGTATCATGGTAAAACTAATAGCTGCGTGGAAAGTGTTAACTATATCATTGTATCTTTGATTTTGAAGCATGGCTTTTGTCTGGATTTCATTTAGCATTTTTATAATATCATTTCACTCCAAATAGTTCGAATAAGGGGATACAGCTTAAATTTGATAAAATTCTATATCCTGAAAAAGTTTCCCAACATTTTAAAGTTTACAATATAGCCTAGAAACAATGAGGATGGCTGCATGTAATTAAAATAAGAAAGTTAAAACATTTCAAATTGATTGAAGTGTGTGGAAAACGATCATTTGTGCGGGTTTTTAAGACATTTCTTTTTAAATGTGTCTTTTGTAGTATACTAAATGAATGAGGAATAAAAGTTGAATTATGAAAATGTGCGGAAAACAGATTTTTAAAATAAGAGCGTTAACAAAATTCTACTTGATTGAAGTGTGTGGAAAACGATCATTTGTACGGGTTTTTTGAAGACATTTTAATTTTTAGTAAAGTATCGTTTGCAGTATCTAGTTTTATTATATAAATGAATGAAAAGTAAATGTAACATTACAGTAGGCCTATGCGGTAAACATCGATTTTTAAAATAAGAGAGGTAACAGTTGTTCAACTACTAGTATTGAAATGTGTGGAAATCATTCATATGTGCAGGTTTTGTGAAGACATTTCCATTTTAAAAAAGGTGTCTTTTGTAGTGTATACTATTATAACAAATGAATGAAGAATAAAAAGTTATTTTTTTAAAATGTGCGGAAACATAGATTTTTAAAATAAGAAAGTTAACATGTTGTAAACTAGATTGAAATGTGTGGAAAACGATCACATGTGCGGGTTTTTCGAATGCATTTTCATTTTTAAAAAGTTGTATTTTGTTGTATAATTTGTGACGCGATCAAGAGGAATGAGTCGGATGTCGACCCTGGTCGAAAATGAGTTTTTAATACAGTTTTAAAGAAGACACCTAGATATTTCAGAAACTGAAAACCACATGTCGATACAACGTTTTGTTTCAAAGTGATGTCAAATTGTATACATGAATTTCCATCAAAACCGATGTAAGCCGCCATTTTTGGCCATATCTCAATTTGGGATTCCCGACATCCGACTCATTCCTCTTGATCACGTCACATTTTCATTTTTAAAAAGGTGCATTTTGTTGTATATACTTGTATAATAAATGAATGAAGAATAAAAGTCGAATTATGAAAATGTGCGGAAAACACAGATTTTTAAAATTAGATTGTTAAAAAAATGTGATTGAAATGTGTGGAAATAGATCATTTGTGCGGGTTTTTGAAGACCTTTCAATTTTAAGTGAAGATTCGTTTGTAGTATCTAGTTTTATAATCTAAATGAATGAAAATAAATGTACACTCTAAATGTGAAAGAGTGAAAAATCACGGTAAATTTCGAGTGAATATGATTTAACTCTAATCGAGCGGGTTTTAGCTCTGAAAGAGCGAAAAACGTTCTAGCTGTTCTAGTCGGGTCATTTTGTGATTTGACCCCAAAAATTGCTACAAAAGGTTTTTCAACTGATTCTGCTTCCAAGTGATATCACAAATGGGCAAAAGAAAGTTCCAAAAAATCTAACTTCCGGAAAGGGGTTATTTTCAAGATGGCGTCCAAGATGCCGCCAACATCATCAATGGCTATAACTCTGGTATTAATCACCCTAGAGATGTACATTTGGTATCTATTCCTAGGTGTTAGGGTGTGATAAACTTAATTAGACTGGTTTAAAGTTTCCTAGACACTCAGGTGCACTCTAAAGCAAAGATGGCGTCCAAAATAACTGCCATTTTGGCAAAATTGATTGTTTACCCTGTTAAAAATCCAATGCATGTACAAAGTGCACACAGATCTAGGTTGTAGATAATAGTTAAAATATTATTGCACACATACAATATAAAACAAGCATAGTATACAAAATGGCCACCAATATATGCATTCATTAGTGTTCACAGTAGTAATTGTTTCTCCCTTTACTAAAAAGAGCTGTACAAATTTCAAACTAAAGTTTCATTGGGAAATAAT
This sequence comes from Ophiura sarsii, assembly GCA_035610835.1. Taxonomy (NCBI): domain Eukaryota; kingdom Metazoa; phylum Echinodermata; class Ophiuroidea; order Amphilepidida; family Ophiuridae; genus Ophiura; species Ophiura sarsii. The sequence continues at coordinate 44,717,881 of CM069459.1, read as the reverse complement.
ATTTGTATTGTTTATTCTTATTTATTTATTTCATATTTACTTTGTTTTATGCAAATTTTAATGGACGTTGTCTAGTTTTTAACATTTCAGGCAGTCCAAATTCAAAATGTTACAACTCGAGTTAGAAATGTCCGATTTCAATAAAACAAGTGGTGTTGTAAAGCGCAAAGCCTATATTTTTACATGCGGCGTCATCAGAGAACTCCTAACTAAATACACTCCCGGGAGAACCCTTCGCTCTTCTACTCAAAATCATCTTCACATCCCGGCTACAGGAAACACAAAATGTTACAGTAACAGAACCTTTGCGATCATAGCACCAACGATTTGGAACAGTTTACCATCATATATTCGCTCAATGTCATCTCTTGGCCAATTTAAAAAGTGTCTCAAGACTCATATCTTTAAGTCCGTACATAGTGTCTGATTGTTTAATTGTCAACTATTGTGCAGGCCCTCTGTATTTTTGATACGCAGTTCCTGTATTATGTCTCTCATATTTTTTATTTTTTTATTTTATGTATTGTACTTTTATCTTTGTATTTAAGCGCTTTGAGAACTTGTTGTAAAGCTATTAAGTATTTTGTATTATTATTATTATTATTATTAGCTTCAAGCCCCAGTTCATGACATTCATGTCGCTATCTCTTCCAATCCAGACCATAATCTGGTAATATGTTCTGAGAGAGTGAAACTTTGTGGAGGATGCAGTAGGGGGAAGACGTTCAGTCGTTACAAACGATTTAGCTGATACTATTTTTGGTGAAATTTTCATAGCGCAACGTTGCCAGTGAATCGGCGCCCTTATCACCGAATATGACAGCCATCGCTTGGCCGCCGAGGTCCTCTATCAAATTACTCGGCTGATTTTGGAGAGCGAATGCATTGGCGCAAGACTGAATTGTGGTATTGCCTTTCACCAGCTTTTGAAAACGGACTTCTTACCAATACCAAAAATCCTGGAGATTGTACCGCAACCGGTAAAAGCGTGAATGAAGAGTAGCTGTGAACACAAGTCTTGACCTAGCACTGTTTTTCTTTGGTTGATATCATACACCTTAGTGGCCTTGGACATGTTGGATGTGGTGTCAGAACGGAAATACAGTTCCTTGTTATTATTTGAGGTATAGTAAAGATGACTGTTGTAAAGATGCAAAACTAACAAGTCTGTGTCTTCGCCAATCAAAGTGGTGGAGTGATAACAAGAGCTCTCAGAGTGATGTCCGCTCGCTACAGAGTGGCACGAAAACACCGCTCTATTATAGAGTGAACACTATGGTTCGCGTGCCGAGTGGCTAATAACCCGTTATCGCTCTTTATGAGTGAATTACTAGCCAATCAGGAACCAGGGAAATTGCACAAAGATGGCTGACAATATCGTTTCCGCGTGTGAGTGCTAAACAGCTAAAACAAAGAGGATTTGTTGAAGAAATATGCGAAATAGTTAACGGTGAGAACATTGTATGTGTATGTCATATCTAATAGCGCGTACAGAAAAAAGTCTAGAGAGCAGCAAGGACGACATGGATGCACTATTATAGTGGTGATGAAGACACACGGTCATGTATAAAATAGGCCGTACACATAGATCTGTCATGTCGTCTGCCAATACAAGCTTAGCTCTTTGTCACTCAAAGGCGTGCGCTGTCGTCTTTTTGGTAAGAATATGCTATAGATTATGACCTATACGCATAAAATGTACTCACCGCTAAATTTCAATTATTTCTTCACCAAATCCACTTTGTTTTAGGCTATAAACATGATTAATGTAAAAGAGTTTAAGACAGCTCAAAAGGAGTGATTTTTGGAGATGGAATGACCACTCGTTTAGAGCGAAGTTCACTATCCCAAAAGAGCTAGTAAATTCACTCTTTTGGAAGAGTGAAGTTAGTGAACTTCACTCAAAACGAATGGTCTCTCAGTTGGCTTTTTGTAAGAGTGAAATTTCTCTCTTTTTGAGTAGTTTTTCACTCTTTTACAATTCGAGTGTACAGTGTCAGGAATATAGATTTTTAAAATAAGAGAGCTAATAATTTTTCAACTATAGAAATGTGTACAAAACGGTCATATGTGTGGGTTTTGTTAATACATTTCCATTTGTAGTGAAGATGTTTCTTTTGAGGAACTACTTATAAAGTAAATGGTATTAAATGACGTTATTTGATCGTTGAAGAATCGGTAAATATGTGATTGTTAATGTTGAATCAACTGAAAAACGACGATACCGCTGTGTGGGAAAACAAGCCCAGGAAAGAGCCAGAAAAAACCGCGGAAATCGTGACATGACATATAATGCTATTTTAGGGAGACTATAGCATCGATGTGGTGTCTGTGTGATCACCCAATCCTGATAGTCCGTTACAGTAACTACTGTAAAAACGTAACAATTCCAACACAGTTTTACTGTGTCTATGTTTAAGCGTCCTAAACGGAATAAACCGCAACAACATTGACAAAATAGTTTAAGATTGTAGGATATCCAATATTTACTGTTTAAGTATGTAGGATATCCAATATTTATTGTTTAACATTGAGCCAGCCTTGTATTTACCTCTCCGACCATTCACCTCCTGAGTATTTGGACATATACTTGTTAATGAATATCGTTTCATAGGTGTTCTATAATTTAAATTAGATAACCGTAACACAGGCAGTAATAACTGGAGCAAACTGTAACACATGGTACATAATATAGACACAGTAAAACTGTATTGGAAAAGTTGCATTTTTTACAGTATACAAATATTGAATGCACGAGAGTGTGGTAGTACAAACTATATCACGAGGTCCAATTCGGATTTGTCCATTGCATGAGGCGAAGCCGAGTGTAATGGAATAATCCAAATTGGACCAAGGGATATGATATAGTTTTACTATTGCACAAGCAAACGGCATTCGATAATTGTTTTATATCATGATTTCACATTATTCTTTCCCAGCCATAATGATAGTAAAACTATCACATAGTTAAAATCAAGCCTATCATGATATAATAGTTATTATATCATGATATGCCTAATTTCAACCATGTGATAGTTTTTACTATCATTATGGCTGGACAAGAATGATGTGATATCATGATATAAAACAAATATTGAATGCCTTTTGTTTGTGAAATAGTAAAACTATATCACTCGGTCCAATTTGGATTATTCCATTACACTCGGCTTCGCCTCGTGCAATGGAAAAATCCAAATTTGACCTTGTGATATAGTTTTTACTATTACACGCTCAGGCATTAAATATTTGTATACTGTAACGGTGTGCTTTGGTGTGATCAAGAACACGATGCCATTTTGTTGGTAAGTTATTATATTATAGTACTCATTTTCCGACAAATCTAACAGTAACATGTCTAATGAAACATATGAGCAGTTTTCCTTACCACCGGAGTAACGACAGCTGCCAGTGTTGACTGCTGATATTTTGCGCTCGGGTCAATACAAATGAAACTACATAGTGTTCGCAGCTGTGATAGATGAAACCGTGTCTCGATTATTTTGATTCTTCTTCAGCAAGAACGAGAATGCCTCGCGGAATCCTTGTCGGTAAAAGTGGCAGCTAAATGCGTAGATGATACTGTTGATTCCAGAGTTGATGAACAGACAGACCCGTCCAATCGTTATGCATGTTATTGCTTGACCCCTGGTTAAGAAACCAACCCCAGTTGTAACCTTAACTATTGTATTGAGACTATAACATCGATATGGTGTCTGTGTGACGAAGAACACGATACCATTGATGACGAGTGCTCGAGCAACTTGGTTGCGAACTTGGATGGTGTGCTCTTGCAGCGAAGGCCGAGACGATATGACAGATCGCGTGGACAGAGCGTGAATGATAAACGCGTACAGAACGCTATTTATCGCCATAGCCAAAATGAGACTAACCACTTCAGTCGATACCTGAATTAACACAAGTATCTCTGTCACTGCTCCTGTTCCCATCGCTTGACATGTATGGAAATGTGTTGGTAGGTTGTGGTAGAACTCACCGTCCGGCCAGTCTATGCAGAATTTCAGCAGTTTACCATGTGCTGGGGTTATGACCGCTGCTAAAGCTAAAGACAGTACACCAATCGAAAACGTCAATTTGATGGCGCGACTTTTGCTCTGAATCTTCCTGTGTAGCAATGGTTTGCATACCGCCAAGTATCGCTCAAAGGAAACCAACGTAATCGTACCAACAGAAACAAGATACGAGAAGTAAATTAAGAAGAACAAGACATAACAGAAAAAGTCATTCTCAAACGGAATATGATGACCAATGGGTGAGGATAAATACGAAGTGATATAAAATGTCGGCACAACAACTCCTAATAACACATCAGCGATTGCCACAGTGACCAAATAGAGATTGGTAATAGTGTGCATTCGTCGAAGACGTGAAACCATGAAGATGAAGGCAAGATTGCTTATCGCAGATACGGTCATGATAACGGGTAGACAGTAATAGAGGAATAAATCATCTACATCGGAATGAAGCCAGTTCCGCGCTATCGCTTCATTCGAAATAGCGATGGTATTCCGCGGTGTACATATTAGAGTTGAAATGTTAGTCATCTTGGAAATCTGAAGACTCAAGTTAACAACTTGACAACAAATTAAAATCCAACGTTGTTAGTCCGAAAATACTAATGTCTTTAATCCTCGCGTAAAGTGAAAGACGCATCAACGTAATGGGTTAGTCAGTCAATGCTTATCTCAAATAGCGAGACCAAACATGAAGAATGCGTACAGCTATCTAACCGACAATGCCCATCTCGATCCGACTATTAATGATTTTGGTTATTCTTTCGGCAATGAACCGAAATGTTCTACGGGAGAATCGAAATATTTTTTTCTTTTGTCTTTGTTTGTTTTCCTCAGCCTGACTAAAGTCTAAAGTAAACCTAAATTGTACATTTACAACTCCTCAATATCGTAATGTTCAATCGAATCATTGCTCTATGCTTTCCCTTAAAGAAGATATCTCAATCAACACCAACATGCTTCACTTTCGTCACATGACCACTGATTTCATCAGTCACCAGTGTCTGTTGGTTCCCATTGTACCATGGATTAGATATGTTATCGTTGAAGTATCAACTAACCTGCAGCTGTTACTATTACACATGTTTGACACTATTTGGGGGGAAAGCCTGGTTGGCACTGTTAGTGGTACCAAGCATGCTGGAATGCACAAGAAATCTTCTTTAATGTATCCCAAATCAAATTAAGTAAATGCGAGTGCTTTATAATCATTCGTGTGCGTGACATTTTCAAATTGAAAATGTTCAAATTGATATTGTTTCCAGCATACCTGCAACCAACAGAGTACCTCAATGCAAAGCGAAGGCATGATGCTAAATTGAGAGCAATTATAATTGGGAGCATTTTTTTTAGGGGTCAAATCCAAATAGGTTTCCAGGCTCGCGTTCCCGTCAATCCTGTCTTTGCTCGCGCTGCATTGGTGCATCAATGGTCGGTCAGCCAATTTGTTTAGGATTGTTTTTGGTAGCAGTATGTAAGAAGTTGTTAAAAGGTATATTATGTGATCTTTCCAGGGAACGTCCTCAACATCGAAAAAAAAATGAAAGCAGATTTTCTTGCAGATTTACATTTCTGATCATAAATCGTACATATATTTTAAGTTACAGGGCGATACGATTCTTAATTACTTCAAAATCATGGTTTTAGAGTGAAAATGAAGTGTCGGGATATCATAACTGTTTATATTTTCACTCTAAACTCACTCTAAAACCATGATTTTGAGGTAATTAGGAATCGTATCGCTCTGTAACTTGTAATGTATGTACGATTTATTTCCAGAAATGTAAAGCTGCAAGAAAATCTACTTTCTAAAACAAAATCATGAATAGAGGGCGCTCTCTGGAAAAGATCACATAAAATGCCTTTAAGTTAACCATGGTTTCCATGCTCTATGCAATCCCGGCGCGGGCACGGCAGCATGATCATTGAAATGATGAACCGGAAATACGATATCTTTAGAGTGATATTTAAGTCGATTCAACAGTTTGTAAACAATGTGGACGTTAGATGGGGCCACATTGTGTTTCTCTTCTGGGTCCTTAGATATGTCGTATAATCTAATAAAGATGCCAACATCGTCAAAAGTCTGCATTTTTATTTGTCTCTTAAAGCTTTCCGGAGATGGTACCCAACCGGCGTATTTACTATCTGTAAAAAAAGTACACATGACATAATAAATTAATGAGTTGGAACAAGATTGACGAGACAAAAAGGTTAAGTCGTGTTCTCACATAAATAGAAATTGTTTCGGTCAGGACTAGTCCGGACCTACTCGCTGTTGACCCCCACCCTCAGCTCCTTGGTCAATTGCCAATGACAATGCAATGCCTAACTCCCTTGGTAGTTAGGATGCTAGCATTCATAGAGCGTGTTTCTGCTGGGGCACTGCAAAAAGTAAACGCTAATAAACGCTAAGTTCAATCGGGCAGTTTTTTTTATATCCCCTGTTTCTACTCGCGAAAAGTTACCGCTAAGTTTATCGATCCTAGTCGATGGGCCACGACATTTGACCTTCATAATATTGTGCATAACCCATTGGCCACGGTTCACGGCGAACACCGCTAAGAATCGCCTCTCTGTTTCTATTGGGTTTATTGCCGATATTGCCGATTATTGCCTGTTCCAAACCGGGTTTTTGGGATTACCAAAATACCGATAATGGCCGGGTTCTGCCTGTTTCTACTGGGCAAACTTAGCGTTTATTAGCGGGGTTTTCCCCAGCAGAAACACGCTCATAGTGTACACCTCACGAGGGGTTACTTTCGCCAAAATCATCGCTATACCATTTTTTACGAAAAGGCACCCCAAAAGGAAAGGCACCCCAAAAGGCAGGCACATATACGTATAACAAAACATATCAATGTGAGAACCCCCCCCCCCCCCCCCGGGTATACCTAACACAAACAGTACCAGATCAGGTGCTTTTGATGTTATCTATTTCTAAAATAATCGGTATTAAGAAAAATGATATACATTGAACGAGCATATATTTCCTTTCCACAATATGACACTATGTTCATAAAATTCGAGTGAATACTTTTAAAGTTATGATGACTTAGGTAAACCGAACACTTAGTTGTATAAAAGGGATAAACTAGCCTAGTGTGTGCTCAGTAGTGCCAATTTGTGTGAAATGAATTACAGCTCACCGTACATGCCTGCCCGGTTTCGGCATTGTTCAATACAAATATATGGCATCCAATACAAAAATGACATTTGTCCCTGTTAGGTATGGTGTCATGAAGAGGACATTTGCTCGTGTAATGTAAATCTTAGATGTTTGAATCCACTTACTGATTCTTAATTAACTACACTCTTAGAAGGTCAGGATCAAATACATGAGTAGATTTCCGGCTCACTTTGTTTTGATCCTTTAAGGATCATTTTCGGATCGTTTTGATCCGTTTTCGGATCGTTTTGATCCGTTTCCAGATAGATATCAACAAACGGATCAAATTCACCTTGATCAACTTTGATCTGATTTCCGGATCAATTCGATGAAACAGTTCATTGGTCAATGAGTGACTGACGTCACTCTTTCGCAAACCGATAGACGACAAGCAGACGATCTTTTGAATTCGGTCGCCACAGTTGAAACAAGGGTGAAATACCGCGGTAAGTTATCCAGTCTAATCTGTAAAATGTTACATGATTTTGTCGGTAAAGTAGTTTTATTTTTTATGTTTAAACATGCTCTATTCTTGTGAACAAATTTCTTGTACCTGACCAGTGCCATCAGTACGATTTTCGGTCAAAATGCTCCTCACAAAATGTCACGATCACTGCGATGTACTAGGCCTACACGATGTAGTAAGCTTACTGCACTCGATATATAGTCTGCAGTGTGCACCCGGGGTGGGGGCACTCAATCAATATTAGGTTTCACACCAGGCTCCATCAAAAATACCCCCCTTTTTTTGGCCCGGTGTCACCGAAAGACCCTTGCATGCATGCTTGTTTTTACAATCTGTCACCCGATGACCCCCTATGTTTTCACTTTTTCTTTGATTCAGTTTGATCCTGGAGTAGGATCATAAGCTACAGGTACATCCGATTAAGGATCATTATTTTGATCCGTTTCAGTATCATTTGACAGAAATATTTGATCCCATTTCGGATCAAACTTTTTGATCCTGCTTGTCGGATCACTTTGATCCGGAAAGGGTAAGCTCATATGTGATACCGCTTCTGGATCAAAATTGATCCTTTTCGTCTCATATTTGATCCTGACCTTCTAAGAGTGTAACATTAAAGAAAGTGTGTGTTTAATAGGCCTAGGTGTATGTAAACATTTGAAACAATTAACACTTTCCACGCGGCAGACATCTGACAGACGACATTCCAAAATTTCACAAAATGTTTAAAAAATGTCAAAATTATTGAATTTCATTGCCATATTTGGAATCATCATGAGAAATGCATTGAAATTAGTACAAACATGACTAGTATTGGTTTAGTAATCCTTGAGACAGACTTCGAAAATTGGAAACGGTTTCGGGAGAAATCTGTTTTGTATAATGGTAAAACTAATAGCCGCGTGGAAAGTGTGAATGTCGAATGCACTTACTCTGATATCCGGTGATAAGCTTCCAGTTGTCGTATCTTACAGCAGCTAGAATTCGAGGATTAAACGGCAGTTTTTTTACATCGCCCCATCGGTTGTGGACTGGTGGTGTATCAAGGTGTTTGGCTTTCATACGACCTCGATTTAAATGGTCGATATTGTGCAGGATTTCGTAGCGAGGAGAGCGGCGTCCCTTCCTATGATATGGTGATGATCGAAAACAACGTTAGATAAGCATATCGGAAAAACTCATTTCGGTCAGATTTTAAAAAGTACATTTAAGCAAAGCAAGGAAAGTATGATTTTACGGTATTTTCTTTACATTGATAAAGTGTATTTAATTATCTCTTGTTTATAGGGGTGTACTCGTATGTGTATATAATTCCGAGATCTATTCCCGCTCTCGCTTTATTTTCTCGGTGACCCCGGTGAATTAAACGAGTTCTCATTACTGAGAGTTATAGGCCAATCTAAACTGTACGTGTTTCATACTCGTACAACACGCATCCGTTTTGTCTACTCAAGGTTGCGGTGTTTTCCGTGCGCGTCAATGAACACGCGATCACCAACTTTTTCACCACGTCCATCACCACCAAAATAACCCCGTATTTCTCGGCTATACGCTACTTGCACGCTATGGCCATTTTAAAATGAAAGCCGAGGATCTCCCTTCTTATCAGCGCGCCCAAACGCGTCACGCGATGCACAAACCTGCGATAAAAACCACTCACGCAGTGTGGCGTGATAGTGTGTGAAAGTGCGTGGGGACAGCCTCGCTTTCAATGTGGTTCCATCTTTACCGTGCAAGTAGCGTATTGGTGGTGATTTTAGTGATGATCTTGAATAGAAACAGACGGCGATTATGTTAGTGGTGATTGCATTCCACGCGCCGCGTTGTACTTAAAACATGTTTTCGAGTTGCGCCCACGTGCGGGTGTCTAAGATGGGCGCGTAGCGTTACGGTTTTGGGGTTGAATAGAAACGCGAATTTAGTTGCTATTGGTGCTATATTGGTGGAGAGGATTATCATCCCCAATCACCACCAATAATGAATTATTGATGACCCACAGTAGGTCTAATTTATAAGGAAACAAAAAGTAAACGTACACTATGAGAAATTATCAAACTTACGTGATAGTTGACCACATATTTTTACCATCGAGTGGTAAACCCCCCTCTGCATTTCCACCAGCTACCCCTTCAATTAGTGTAGGGTACCAATCACTGACGTGCATCAGGCCATTTTGGACGGTACCAATCATGTCATTAGGTAGAAGAGGACTGTTTACAAAAGCAGTTCCTTTAATTCCTCCTTCCCATAGTGTATTCTTTTCACCGCGCAATGGCCAATTGCTGGCAGAAAATAAGGTCTTTCCTCCGTTATCTAAATAATAAAATGACAAAAAAAATCGTTGAAATGATGTTACGAATGTAAACTTTAGGCAGTCAAAATAAGATTCCGAGTACCATTAACTTTGAACACGCTTCCTCTGACTGAAAATTAATGAATGTCAAACTCAGTCTTAGTCGACGAAAAAAACCGTGCTAAAATCTGGTATTTGTGTGGGTTTTTGGGGGGGGATTTTCTTTATTTGTTTGTTTCCTTCATTTTGTGCCCTTTTTTAATTTTCTTAAACATCTATGCCAATGTTTCAAAAGGTTCCAAATCACTTGAAATGTTTACACATTAAAACAAAAAATGTATGTTTACAAAATATCCGGTGAGGGTCGGTCGGGTCCAACGAAGATTTTAAAGACGCACCACAATGCATCATTTTTGCAAAACACTGTACATCTGGTCCCCGATTTATCTCGGTTCCCATAGACATATGCACAAAACCACGGCTTCATAACGCCATCATCATACGAGCTGTTATATTCTTGTTTACATCAATAAATTAAGTAGTTCTCAGTGTTCCAAATATATCTTGGGAAAAAATCTTGAGTTGGTGCAATGCATTGCGGATGTGAAGTTAAAAACTCCTTTGGTCGGGCCGATGTCTTGTAAAGGATGCTATTGTTACATTCTTCCAAACTTGAGTTGTGTGAATGAAGGATTCTCTTCCATTCCGACTATAAAACTTATTTGTAGTTGGTGCCTTCCTGTCGTGGATGGTATAAACATCAATATCGTGTAATGAAAGGTAGGCGAAGAATGTGCACATTACAATATCGCGTAACGAAATCGAGGCGAAGAATGTGAACATGACAATGTCGCGTAACGAAACGAAACCGTCCGAGGCGAAGAATGTAAGCATCACATTCTTCGCCTCGATTTCATTACTCGATATCGATATACCACCCCATCAACAACATGCATTACGGTTCCGTGCCCAGTATAAAATCCAACTTTCTTGACCACGTCTTTGATGATATATCCAGGGTAATAAATTATCCCCTCCTACACCATTTATCTGATTTATTTTACACCAACTGTGTCTTGCCAGCATGGTGCTACCATTTCCACCGCTATCCTAAGCATAGCTCAAGGCTCTCTAGTGTTGGTGTAACTAGAAGCCCTATATACTACTTTTGAAAATGTTCTTGTGATAACAAATTCCAACTTTTAATTTCAATTTGTCATAAAAACTAGTGCTATATCATATTTTATAAAAACAAATGTTCAAATTTCGAGAAAAAAAATCACATTATATTATCCAAAGAGCAGATTTTAGTTTTAAAATTAGCCAAAATCTGGCGGAAAATCACCACGTGTGGAAAGTCATGTTGCAATACTGCAGCACTTCAGGCTTGTTTCTAGTTCCACCGCTGCCACACTGAAGGTCCCCCAGCATGCGGTCATAGATCCTTGAGAAGAGGATCTATGATCAAACTTGGGCTCAAACCTTACAAGTTACAGGCAACTGGAATGTAATGTGAAGGCGCCAATTACAAGTAAGGTCTTCCATTTTATCTTCGTTATCAACATTTTTGAAATCCAAATGTTATGATTATTTCATTAGCCTACCTGACGTGAATACAAGAATAGTATTCTGCCACAACCCAGCTGTTGCCAATGCTTCAGTTACTGTTTTCAAACCAACGTCAATGGTTTCCATTAAACTGAGGTACTTCAGTCGCTCAGTGCCGTTAATAGCTGCCCATAATCGAGGGAACCTCTCTTTGTATCCAGTCTGGAATTTCTCCGGTGTGCTAATGGGACTGTGTACTGCTTGGTAGGAGAGATACATAAACATTGGCTGAAAGATAAATATTGGAAGTTGATTTCAATTCGATGTTGGCCTATATTCTTTAGTATTAATAGGTGACCCCGTAACCTCATATTCATTAAGAACCCCCACCCCACGGTATGTATCTGTGACGAGCTGCCGCCTTGGAAACAAATAATTGCCCGAGGGGAGTAGCCCGAGGAAAATTCCGAGGTCCCTAAATAACATGTTTTGATTCTTCACAGATACCGACAAAACAACAACTGATCAAAGTCGATATCCTGATTCAATACCGACAATCGTCACTGGTCCGAGAAGTTGTCCCGAAGGCGCGCAGCCCCTGAGGGACAATTCCGAATGACCAGAACAACAACCGAGGATTTCAAAACAAATTCACGAAAACAGTTGTTAAGCAGTCATTATTCTCATTAATTACTGAAAAAGATGCATATTTATCCAAATCGTTGATTTGTACCAATATAATTGCGCTAATAATTAATTAATTTTCTGTTTATTTTGTCCACCTCTTCTTAGTTATTAAAACAGTCCAAGTCAGTTCATCCCCTCATTAACATTTTTATCATTCAACCTATCAGTAATAAGCTTTAATCGGGTTTCCTCATAACTCATTGAATATTCAGTTTAGGGGCGTAAGGCTTTAATTTGATTGGTCGGTCATTGAGCAAAACAATCGAACACTTTTGCGCAATAGTTTCGAGCAATTATTTGTAACCTGCGCTAGGCGTGCGCGTTATCATCTAAATGAGATTAGATCAAGACTATTCTTTTCTCATGTCTGAAGGCTGACAGCAAATTGTTAACTTTATTTGTTGGGAGTGGCTGTGTTTAATAATAATTCAACCAGCATGCTTTTATAGGCATTTTAAGCCTGGCCCGAGCAATTTGCTTGAGTCTGGTCCCTTCAGGACCCAAGCGTGTGTCTGTACGGACCGACCGTGTAAACAAACAAACAAACGATTAATTTGATTGGAACGCACTTGGTACGCAGCTATCGCGATTATTCATGAAGTAATGAATCCCTGTTGATAACCTGCGTTACTTATTGTGCGTAGTGCATTGATTGGGACGCACCTATTGCGTATATTCATGAGGTATTTAAATGTTATAATTTGACACAAGATGTTCATATCAAATGTATATATTATTATTAACATCCCTACCACTGTTTTGTCGTGACGTTGTATGATTTCCACTGCACGTTCTGTGTAGACATCCGATGAATGTACGCCCTCATAGTTCCATTCTGCAGACTCATTACTGCACAGAGCATTGGCACCCTTCACTTTGTGAGAGAAATGTGACGTTGAACCCATGAGGATACCTACATACAGAGAATAATGCTTGTTATAACCGGGTCTTTAACGCTTTCCATGCGGCAGGCGCTTGTAGAACATTCCAAAATGTCACAAAAAGTTTTACAAATATCAAAGTTATTGAATATCATTACCATATTTGGAATCGCCATGAGATATGCATTGAAATAAGTGCCTAGCATTGGGTCAGTAATCCTTGAGATAGACTTTGAAGATTGGGAAAAGTTTTTGAAAAAATTAATCTGTTTTGTATAAATGAAGAGCTGATTCGCTAAAGGGCTTATGTCTACTTTTTTTTTTAAATGAGTTATAACCGGCAATATTAGTATTTTGGAAGTAGCTTCTAGCAATGTGGGTAATTTGTTGAAAAAAAACTTACATCCCATAGTAATTCAATACAGAAGTCCGAGTTATTATGCAAAAAGGCTTCCGTCCAAGACAAATGTTTGGCGAAAGGGCTTACATCCATTTCCACTGTCCTCTAATCTAATGCAAAATACTATCCTCTATAATTTATTATCCTACATGTCCTAAAGACAACTAAAGAATAAAAGGGAATTCTTGTTCCTGTTTTGTTCCTGTTTTGTCCCCTCGCCAACTCCCAACGCCTTGCCATTTACAGTTTAATTTGGCGATAGTCAGTCCAATTTTTGATTTGGTGAATGATTTTTTTCCGTTTGATAAACTGTTTGTGTGCATTTGATCTAAATGTGTTGCAAAAGGGCTTACATCCATTTTTTGAAAAATAAAGAACATAACAAAATGTAAAAGTGATTGATTTGAAAAACATATTGTATTTGATTGGTATATTATGTACCTTTTTCATTATACACATAATATCAAAGCATCAATCACGTAAGTCCAGAATATGCCGTTTTCTCAAAATCACTAAAATGGATGTAATAAGCCCTTTTGCCTATCAGCTCTTCATATGGTAAAACAAATAGCCGTATGGAAAGTGTTAATAAAGGAGCGTAAAATGCAGGTCGACCTACCTCTCAAAACCAAACGGAACTAGCGCTCTTGGGTCGGGTCCTGGAGCTGTCAGTTTTCCAAAAAAATCGCAGTGCAGGCAATGCTGAGCATGGACTAGTTCACGGATATTCAAGGTTCAAACATGCGAGAGTTTGAACTACCCGCTAAGTTAACACCGTCTGATTTATTTTACACCAACTGTGTCTTGCCAGCGTGCGTGCTACCATTTCTACCGCTATCCTAAGCATAGCTCAAGGCTCTTTAGTTACGAGATTATGTGATCAAGCGAATGGGACGAACGGTAAATGGTAATAAACGACGGATTCAATTCACAAAATGATACTGACACTGGAGGTGACTTTCCAACTCCAGCGGTTTCATGATAAAATAATTTAGCTCCAATGTGTGATGAATTTTCCGGGGTCATTCAAAATCCATTTTTACATTGAAACCAACGGAGATTTAAAATGTACGGCCATTCGTGACCACCGTCGTCTGGCGCAGTAAGCTGGTGTGGTTTGCGCCCGCTTGTGTCTGATTGTGGTATGGAGACTACAGGGGTCGTTTCCATAAATATATATGTTATAGAAATGCTCTTGTTTCTTTTTTCATGATGACCATTATGGTCATAAATGAGCAATGATGAGCATGGTAGTCAGAAATTCATATGATGATCACAAATGAACATTCTGGTCAAAAAAGGGCATGATATTCACAAGTAAACAGTCATAAATAACCATAATGATCATATGTGAGCAAGATACTCATAAAGAAGCATGATGGTCAGGTACATAAGCATACATGCTAGTCATAAATTAACATGATAGGCATTTGATATGATTTGAGTTTGATTTGAGATCATTTGGGTCTTACGACCCTGGATAACCCAATAAGCTTATAGCTTGTTTCCATTTGGGTCCGTTAGATGTGTGAACAGATACAGACCGGGATGATCCCCTACTCTTTACGAAAGAGGCTGTAACCTTTTTGCTCGGTTATTGCACTTCCGATGCACGGGACCACCATTTCTACGTGACTTCCGAACCACTGGTTTTAGCTGCCATTAGAAAATCGTCACAATCGCTACGCTTCGTTTACCAGGCTACCGACACGGCGCACACAATGTATCAGCACTTAGATTGTAATATCCCCTAACAGCTCCCCAATCTCGCTTGGGTCGACGAAGTAATTGAGACTAAGTACCTTGCCCAAGGATACAAACATGTTGGCTATAGTGGGGCTAGAACTCACAACATTTGTATCATGAACCCTGCATATTCATACTATCCACTATAGACCACACATGCTCTCATAAATTAACATGATGGGCATACATGAACATGATGGCATGCATGAACCTGGTGGTCATAAATAAACATTATGGTCATAAATTAACACGATGGTCATAAATTAACAGGCTTTCATAAATGAAAATGATGGACATAAATAACATGCTGATCATAAATGAACATGATGGTCATAAATAAACATGATGGTAATGCATGAACCTGGTGGTTATAAATGGACGTAACGGTCATATGTAATTGACGGTCATAAATGAAGATGATGGTTATAAATGAACTTGATGGTCATAAATGATCACAAATTGACTATACGTAAACTAGCACGATTTAAGTCTTTTATGTCACAGCGGTATACACAGAAAACACTTTGTAAAAAAATTACACAAATTATGTAAAAAATACACAATCTGTGTAAAAATAGAACTCCACAATACTATGTAAACAGTTGTGTTAAGCTTTTGCATAGAAATGTACACAAGCTTGGGTATATATATATTACATGTTTTATGTAAACTCTTACATAATAATTATGGAGTTCTATATTTACATACTTTTTTACATAGTGTTTTCTGTGTGTACCAATAGCATTTAATAACGATCGTCATGATTGGTCCATTGTGGTTTCAACGATGTAAATTACGAAAGGACTATTAGGTCCAAATCTGACACCGACCGGCCACTCATCTACCACTATAGATTGTGTTATTTTACATTAACTCACCAATAAAGGAATCGAACCCACGACGTGTGGGCAAACAAGCAGGTCTTGAAAACCCTAGATGCCACTTTCCGATAGCGTGTGTAGCATAACCGAGTTCTCGTAATTTCTCGGGAAGTGTCGTCTCGTTTGTAGGCATACATGTTGGGTCGGTGGGATCTATGTTACCATGTTGTAAACCCATTCGTATCTAGTATAAAATAGACATGAAACATTACAAAAGGCACATTAGCGCTTGTCATAGAAACTCGACCCAAGCCAGACTTTGAATGATGTGTTTGAAGTGATATGTTTTCTGTTTCTGTTTCAAGGAGGCACTTAAGACATGTATTTCTCGTCTCCTTTTGTTTCTTATAATTATTATGTCAACTAATGTTATTTACTATATTATATGTAAGCGCTCTGGCCATCCGGGGAATGGCTCTAAAGGAATCGAACCCACGACGTGTTGGCAAACAAGCAGGTCTTGAAAATCCCAGGTGCCACTTTCCGGATAGCGTGTGTAGCATAAACCGACTTATGCTACACACATGACACAGGTTCATGTGACGTGACCAAGCGGAATGAGTCGTGTGTCGGAAATAATGATTGATTTTGAGCTATAGGTAAACACAAGTGACAAATTCTTATGTTTTAGCTTGTTTTCTCAGTTGGTAAATTGTTTGTAACTTAAAAACTAGGACTTCAATTTTATTGGGGTTTGGACCATACTGTAGCATTGTCCACCTGTTTATAAATGATCTACAAATGTCATAATTAAAAACTGCCGACATGTGACTCATTTCGGTTGATCACGTCACATGTGTGTGTATCCATATGAATAATGCCATACGTATTTATGTTAGTGTACAACATCTATGATAATGTAATGTGACATAACGTGACCCAACATGAGTAGATGTGGCACAATGCGGCAGTAGCTAATTTGATTTAAGAGCACAAATGTGGGACGAAGTTCAAATAAGTCAAATTCATAAAAAGTCTTAGTTGTGATACATCTTGTATCTGACTAAAGATTAAATTCATGAAAAAACGAGTTAAGCTACATTTCCAGGTATTCAATGTTTGTTTAAACCATTGATATGTTGCTGCCAGAAAGCTACCCCAAGAGGCAAGCTGATTTACTGTTGTGAGAAATAATTATCTCAAAAATATATAAAAAATATAGATATGTTAACAAAACCAAAACATAACTCGACAATGTGTAGTTTATGTTTTAAGACAAAGTGATTTTCAATAATCCATAACTTTTGGTTACGGGTGTGATATAACATTTACTTTGGTACCAACATGTTCCTTAACTCAATTTTCACATTTCCCTTATTGTGACTCATTTACACGTGTTAGGTCACATATCGGCAAAAGCACCTATTTGATTCTTACAAAATAATAATAATAACAAAGAAATTTCCACCGACAAGAGGCGTTTTATAGTTATTTGTACGAAACAATATTTCTGTTGCGATTCTTTTTTTAAGTTAACCCATTATTTTGCTTGTTTGACTAGACTTAAAGGTAGATGTTCTGATTGCTGGCCCGATTTTTAACTTGAAGTCTTCTATTTTACATGGAAGGTCAACCCTAAAATTGTCACATTCCAAAGTTTGAGTTGCATAACTCCAATGGTTCTTATTTTAGAAGCACAAGGTCACAAAAAACTTGCCCATTGAATAGTACACAAACTGGCTGGTGGTTGACCACCTTTGACATTAATTCGCCACATTTTAGCCTATAATTTATGCATGGAACATTTCTAGCCTCTAAGATTTTACAGAAATAATGAGGAAAAATATGGGGATTCTTCTGATATCAAAATATCTTGATGTGAAAAAAAACAATCACAGCCCCAAAAAGTGATCGGAACGTACACCTTTAACTGGTCTATCAACCATCGTTAGGATTTATATTGAATGTATCCGATTTTGATTCCGTTTCTTGTCACGATGTCCGGTCTGAATTAAGATAGAAAACAGACTCTAACTTTCAAAATGTCAACAACTTTTAATATTGAAATTGAGAGACATATGAACCGACTGTATCATGAAATATAGACCCGATTATTGAAGAAGTGAAAGTTAATACAACTGTAAATAAATATGTTTAATTACTTAAACCCTCTGATGTATATGAAGCTTATTAACTTGTAATGAGACTATCAAATGGTGATATATTAAATGAATAAATGAATGAATAAATTAATATATTCATTGAAATGAATAAAATAAATAAATAAATAAGTCAACAAATAAATAAATTAAATGTAAAGAAAAGAAAAAAAGAAAAAAAAAATTAATATAGGCCTACTATTCTAATAAATAAATAAATAAATAAATAAATAAATAAGTAAATAAGTAAATAAGTAAATAAATAATACAATAAATAGATAAATAAATATATATATAAATAGAAAAATAAAAATAAATAAAAATAAATATACTCAATAAATAAAAATAAGTAGGCCTATACTCAATAAATAATAGAGAATAGCAAGCGTTGAGTTGTCTGATGATCGCACAAGCGTGAAACTCTGAGTAGCAACTACCGTTCTAAATGGTTTAACTTATACTCAATAAATAAATAGATAAATAGATAAATAAAGAGGGTTATTGAACAAGAATGATTACGAATAACATACTAATGGTTTAGGGTGCGAATGTGTGAGTCAGTGGTAACATCTTAAGGATCGTTATTAAATGTGCATTATTAACATGCAAACGCGGTTCTATCTTTTAAAGGTCGACCTTTTTTTGAATTCGATTCGATCTATGGAAAACGTTTCTGAGTTGATTGTTATCAGTGTTTCGTATTTCCTGGAGATATAAGGGAGCTTTAGGGATAACAATCTTGCTGCTTTTAAAAACATTCCGTGAATAGCAATTCGTATTCATGCTTTTTATTAGGTATTATACGATTCAAGACCTAGAGCTATAGAAACTGGCGAAATGGTGGTGATGGATGGCTGTGATGGATAGAAATGAACTTAACCCTTTCCACGCGGTAGGCAGCTGCAGACGACATTCCAAAAATTCACAAAATGTTTCAAAAATGTCAAAATTATTAAATGTCATCGCCATATTTGGAATCACCGTAATAAATGCATTAAAATAAGTACAAACATTCCTAGTATTAGTTCAGTAACCCTTGAGATATACCTTGAAAGTTAGGAAAGGTTTCTGAAAAAATCTGATTTGTAGGCCTATATGGTAAAAATAATAGCCGCGTGGAAAGTGTCAAGAGTTCGGCATGTGTTGTAACTTTATTAGCACAAGTCCCCATAGGAGTCTGCACTGCTCTTGAAAGGGTATCGGATTTGTCTGTCAGTCTCGATTCCTTTTGACACCAAATAGAATAAGTACAGATAAAGAAAATAAATAATCGAATTAAGCACCGATCAAATTTGCTAAGCCACGAACTCTGACTTTCTTTAATCCGGGATTGGTCATTATGTCATGTGCATTCGTGAGTTAAAGTTTATAAACCCATGCAATCAGTGGCGTAGCCAAGGGGGGGCAAGGGGGGGCAGCTGCCCCCCCTGTGGGGTTCTCTGCCCCCCCTGTTGCCCCCCCTGTGGGAAATGTCAGTTGAAATAATTTGGGACTAACCTATTCACAACACAAGGAAATTCAATCCTCAATTTGGTTGTTGCCCCCCCACCAAAACTCCCGGCCCCCCCCTTTGCCCCCCCACTGAGAAAAACCTGGCTACGCCACTGCATGCAATGGTTTTGATTATGTTAGGTTTAGTAAAGTTCACGGATGACAAATTGAATTTCCCGTGTGAATAAACGTGACAACACAATGCTACAAATACATTCAGAGGTCAAGGGGTCAATGTTTTCATTTCCATCAATTGACATTGCAATGGACTTGAGTACAGGGCATCTCAATAGTTATTCATATACATTTTAAGTTTAACATTTTCCACGCGGCAGGTGTCTGCAGACGACATTCCAAAAGTTCACAAAATGTTTCAAAAATGTCAAAATTATTGAAATTCATTACCATATTATTTGGAATCACCATGAGGAATGCATTGAAATATTAAAGTAGCCTACAAACATGTCTATTATTGGTTCAGTAATCCTTGATATAGGCCTTGACAGTTGGGAAAGGTTTCTGAAAATGCTGTTTTGTATATGGTAAAACCAATAGCCGCATGGAAATAGTTAAGATAATTCATGTTAAATCTAAATAAAACATTATGTTCTTGTTTGCATTGTCTATTTATGAAATGGTGTTCAAATCTTTGGTCGTACAGTTGGTAAACCCTATAATAGTTTACCAACCCTATAATAGTTGGTAATAGTCTTCTATCAGATACAGGGCATACCAATTTGTGTTCAATACAGATAAGTTCTTATCGTATTTTTGTTTCAATTCATGTTAAATCTAAATAAGATCAATGAACTTAATTGATTACCATCAAACATTGTGTATATAATATGTGCAAGCATGTCATTGGTCGGTTTTAATTGGCATTCTTATTCTGAAATGCCATAATTCTAGCGATATTAAAATGCGTATTAATAATTTTAGAAATACATCATGGTCTGTATTAAAGTTGGTAACTATCCTATACTAAAGTGTGTTCAGGTTATTTAGAACATTGTAATACTAGTACCCATCACTAAAAAAAAGATAATTGATGAAAGTAAATGTTACTCCAAAGTTATTATTTTCAATTCAATTTCATTTCAATTTCATTCAATGACTTCTTTATAACTTTACTAAAATAACTAAATATCATAGACACAATAACAAATGAAGGAAGTTCGACATAATTTATTTGAGTAATTTTAATAACAAGAACTTGTAGATTTAAGTTCTGGTGAAAAGTGCCAGAAATGAGTAACTGATACTCATTTTTCACACATAACAATGATACTTGATTAAATGATTTTGTTGCATTTCTTGATACTTTCGAGTTAAATAAACTGTACTAAGTTAAAATTGAGCAACATGAATTTTAACTCAACTGATTTTGGGGAAATGTTCCCCATTCTTGAAGGTAAGACCTCATAATTACTACCCGGAAATTACACAATTAAGGGTTATACAGAGGGCTAGGAGTTCAATATAGTCTGAGAGCGAGTGGGTGACTGGCTTGGGTACTATTGTACCAGGGATTGTACCTATAGTTATTAATTTAAGCTTATAAGCTTAAATCAATTTCAACATTTCCATCACGCTTATCATGTTTTCAGGAAACGTTCATTGCATCACAACAATGAAACAAGACAGTTAACGTTTGAGTAAATGGGGTAAAGGGTATTTGAGGAATACTGATTCAAATGTTTCGAATTACCGGATCACGATATTTATAATGTAGGCCTAACAACTTTAAAAAGTACTAGTATAGCAGGCCCGTAAGAAGGGGGGTGGGGGGGGGGGGGGGGGGGGGGGGGGGGGGCGCTGGTGGCGATCGCCCCCCTTTGAAAATCTTCCCCGGAAAATTTGTACACAGATGAAAAAATTTCGCGCGCTATGCGCGCATTTGTCTTCCCAAAATGCAATATTCTTTGCTACAAGCTTGTTTAGAGCCAAAATGTACCTCGATCGTGCAAAAAATAGGTGCAAATTCGAAAATTTTCGCGCGTTACGCGCGCAGATTTTACTCACATTTTTGTTGTTGTTGAAACCCCCCCCCCTTTGAAAAAAGTGTCTTACGGGCCTGTATAGAGATAAGTTAGTGCAACCGGTTACACTTATTATTTTTGAGTAAATGGAGCAAGTGTGATCGCGTTTGTTTGCATAACTCCACACACAAATGTACTCTTTTGAAAAATTGAAACATTTAACAACAGAAAAAAGAAAAAAACACTTGGCTATACCCATTGCGAGTTTTTTTTAATAGCATGTTTACTTCTTCCAAAACATTCACATTTCCCCTAAATGATGTTTTCAGAAAAAGTAGCACTTTTCAAAATCTTATGCAAGAAAGTTACAAAAATGTATCCAGTGCTGTTTAAAATTAATTTGAATTGGCTTTATTTTAAATTAAAAGAAATTCTTTTCTTTCTTTAGCTGGTCCTTATTTGAAATTAAAAATAGAATGGATTTTATTTTATTAATGACTAGCCAATTCACGTCAATAACTTCCCTGTTTCGATGAAAAGTACCACTTTTCGGAAACATCATTTGGGGGAAATGCGACTGTTTTGGGAAAAGTAAACATGGTATTGAAAAGGGGAAACTTTGTGTGGGTAGCCAAGAGTTATCCCGTTTCATAAATGTTTCAATCCGTCAACACGCCTAAGTGTGTGTGGATTTATGCACACAAACTCGTATTAGGATCTTGAAAAGTGCCACTTTTTTTGAAAACATTATTTTTGTGAAATGTGACTATGTTGGGAAAAGTAATAATGATATTGAAATGGAGAAACTATCTACACTCTTGGAAAAAGGGTGCTTCAGGGGTTCTTGGCTGTCCCGTATATGTAACCCTTTTTAGAACCTTTATAGGTGCCACAAAGAACCTTTAAAGGTTCAAAGAGAACAAAACATGCGTCTTTAGAACCTCTAAAGGTTCTCTACAGAAGATTTTGGGGTTCTTTAAACGAAAAGAACCCTTAGCCCTGAGGGTTCCATATAGGGCCTACGGGATAGCCAAGAACCCCTGAAGCACCCTTTTTTCTAAGAGTGTATAAGTAGCCAAGTGTTTTTGCTTTTCAAAAGTGTTTCAATCTCTCGCAAACAAACGTGATCAAATTTAAGGGGGGACTTACTTTTTTTTACCCCTATTATATTATACACACTGTCAGAAAATGGTTCAAGTATCGACCCCTCCCTATATTCACTTCTTCATTCCGGGGTTGACTTCTCTTTCTGGGCCTGTTCTTATTTCCCAATAGGAAGTGAACACTACATGCTTAATATATTAAATTTGTCTGATCAAGATCACAATCAATTTGATCAGTGCGGGTCCGGATACAGTGACGAATTTTTCAATAATATTAAATTTCCAAAATAATAGCCACACAGTTGGTCTCTTTTGTGTATTTTGTTTGAATCGTTGTGTTCAGACTATTAACCCTTTCCACGCGGCAGGCGTCTGCATGCAGACGACATTCCAAAATGTAACAAAATGTTTCAAAAATGTAAAAAATTAGGCCTATTGAATTTCATTACCATTTGGAATCACCATGATTAATGCATTGAAATGTACAAACAGGCTTATATTGGTTCAGTAATCCTTGAGATAGTCTTTGAAATTGGGAAAGGTTTCTGACAAATCTGTTTTGTATAGGCCTAGGCTATAATGGTAAAACTATAATAGCCGCTTGAAAAGTGTTTAGTGGAATGCTTGGGCACGCTTGATCTATGCATCATGATTATAGACACGGTAGCTGTATGAAATATCATTCAATATACGCTGATTCAGTCTCCGCAGGATACAATAAACTTGTTTATTATACGGGGTTCCAAAATGGAAAAAAATGGAGGGAAATATAAAGTTGAGACATACAGAGCAGACTTGCATGCCTGCCAAGAATCATAGTGTGTGGAATTCCTATAATTATCGGCGTTTGTTTTTGTAAAATGCAACTACATGTATAACACAATTATTAGATTACATTTTCAAAATATATATGGTATTTGAAATCAGAAATGAATAGATTTAAGGGGGACTTAAGGAAGATTTTGATTTTGTTTTTGAATTTTGTGAGTGCTGAAATCATTGAACTATCAAATGCATATAAAAGTACATTTTTGGCCAGGAAATGGATCAGAGAATCCAAATTTGGCGTTAATTTTGATAAAAAATGTTGATTTTTTTTGGTCAAAATTGATGCCAAATTTGGATTCTCTGATCCTTTCCTTTCCAAAAATGTAATATATACATTTGAGTCATCGTTCAATAATTAAAGCACTCACAAAAAAAAACACCAAAACACTTTCTTGAGTCCCCCCCCCCCCACCCCCCCCCCCACCCCCCCCCCCCCACCCCCCCCCCCCCCCTAATGAGAATCATAAAATGTACTTGTTCTAAGCTATATCAAAATAAATATCCAACCTATTCCATGGGAACACTGTGACATTGGTATTACAACGCGGGTTCTTTAAATGAGACAACCCATGACGTGTTGGTATTACACTTTCCCACGGGTATTAGTTTTACCATACACAACAGATTCTTTTAGAAACTTTTCGCAATTTTCAAAGTCTATCTCAAGGATTACTGAACCAACAATACTAGGCATGTTTGTACTTATTTCAATGCATTTCATGTGGTGTTTCCAAATATGGTTATGAAATTTAATTTTTTTGACATTTTTGAAATATTTTGTGAAATGTTGGAATGTCGTCTGCAGCTGCCTGCCGCGTGGGAAGTGTTAAACATGAACTGAAGGATGTATAGTTTCCACTTGATTGTTATATGAATATGTTTGATGTGTATTAGGGTACTTTAAAGGTGTTAATAGCACATACACAGCCAATCCAGAATTCCACAAATTTCACTTATCGTACAGCTTCAGAGTGCTGATAATTTGACAGACTGCTGATAATTTTACATCGTAAATAACCTGATTAATTACAGCGCTGCAATTATTAGCCAACTTGGTGTGTGTGTGTGTTGACTATCTGTGGTTTAGTAGATGATTGTCTGGGGTCTGTTACTTTCATCACTGGTCTGGGATGATTGTTTATAAGTCCTGCTGAGTGAGAGGTGTCCTACTGTGAAAGTGGTGTGTAGATGATGATTTTATGTTGCTTGAATCCAAACTTAAAACTTCTATTAGTATCTTACACAAAAATCATCAAGCACAGGCAGACTTTTAAATATCAGACTCGTTAATTAAAATTAGCAGTGGTAGCAATATGTGAAGTGTAAGAGATCGTATATGTCTGAGGATGATCCCTGATATGGTGTGACTAACTTTTTATAATTAGGCTCCTTACCAATACTGTACCAAGATAATTCCGTTTGAGTTAATTTGCATATTATCCCTCAAAACAAAGGGTGATGTACATGCACCATATATAGGTGCATGAAAATGTTCCAAATTTGGATACAATATTACTGCAATGTATTGCTTCAAATGGCAGTCAATAACCAATTGTTTGCTTCAATGACACAAGAGAAATGTGCACTGACCCTATGGTGACCTGTTAAAATTGTATAAGTTTCTTTTTTGGCTCAGTGTATATTGGGGTGTCCTACTGTGCATAGAATTGTAAAACAGAGTTATGCCACACAAATCAGCACTAATTATAGTACTGTCAGATTAGTTGATTGAGGTGTCCTACTGTGCATGGCATTGTAAACCGACTTCTGCCATATTACCCAACTTCGTGTGTGTGTGTGTGTGTTTAGTAAATGATTGTCTATTGTCTGGGCGTCTGGGTGAGTGAGAGGTGTCCTACTGTGCAAGTGGTGTGTATCTGATGTGTAGGGTAGAACTCTGCCACATAATCATCACTAAAATAGTCACTGTCGATGAGTGCTATTAATTCCTTATAGCACTCGGCAGCTACGCTGCCTCGTGCTATAAGTCATACTTATATTGAGCCAGCAATGTTACTTTAGATATTATGAAATCAATGGAAGTGTTATAAAAACAATTGTCTTTGAGATTTATAAATAATAATACATACAATATAACTAACACGGCGCTACATCATAAGCAAGTTCGTGAAATACTTTTAAATGGATAACAATAATGAATATCAGGACTCACTCTGTGTATCGATTCAAAGTGGAATCGTCGTTCGCAATAGATGGGGTGACATGTGACGTCATGCATGCCAGGCATTTGGTCGGCAGTTGTCATTGTTCTTTGCCCGGTGGTGTGCGCGCGCATCCTGTTTTGTTTAGGACCCGTGCTTTTAAAACTCGCGCCAAAATATTATAAAGGGCGATATGGCATAGTGGTCTGTGTTGTGGTTATTTATCGACAGTCCAGTCCCTTCGACTGTTGCTTTTGTTGATAAACATTGCTGTCACCCCATCTATAGCCAAGGGCATTTGTTCAACACTTTAAAGGTAATTTAATGCGTATGCGTTGTTTCGAGATAAATTGGAAAATCAATACATGCTTGATGATGTTGATGTGTGAATAACGGCACGACCCCGTAGGGAAGTGCTAATGTGAGCACACCAACATTTGGACAAGTGCGTTTATTTTTCGAGACACAAAACATTGCCATAAAATATATCTCCAATGCACTCCGAGTATTTTAGATTCCTGCTTTCTAATTGGCTCGATTAAATCAATGTGTTATACCGGTTCATCTTCCAATAACATATATTTTCTCTATGTAGAAAACTTAAATCTTACTATATATAGGTTTTCCCAGTTAGTTTAACAATTTTTTCATTATATTTCATATCTCGTTAAGTTAGAATTCGTCCCCAAAATCTGACTTACGCATTTTGTTAGATACATTTCGTCAATGAGCATTATATTTCAAAGTATGACCATTTCATTCAATTCATTGGTCATTTCTTTTCGTCAAGGAAGGATTGAATTCGTATCACCTGATGGGTAGCGGGCCTATGCACAAATATAATTCGTCTTTGTTCATTATTTTTAATACTTTATCACATATATTCGTCAGGTGTTAGAAGAATAGGCCTACATATTATTGCAGGTTAGATTTGAACCACCGACATGTGTTCTTTTGCCTTGTCTATATTGAAACAACTGAAAACGTGGATATTGTTTTCGCATGGTTTTATCATCTAAAGATACCACACCAAAGTCCAAACAACTTGCACAAAGTCCCAAGTCATTCAAGAAAGTTGGTGATATAAATCATATGAAATAAGAAAAGAAAGAAAAAAAGAACGAACAAGAAAGAAAGAAAGAAAGAAAGAAAAAATAAATATATATAACGCATAGGCCTATAGCTGGATTTTACATGCTTCTAGGCAGGACGTTCCACATGGGACGAAATAAAGTGAACTGAATATGAAACTATTTGATCAAAGACGAAATAAATGTATAGTAGGTTACTGCTGTATCAGACGAAATGGAAGTGTGTTAGGACGAAATAAAATGAACATTAAATGAAATTAATTGCGCAAAATATGAATATACTTGACCAAAGACGAAATTTACTTTAACAAATGCAACCTCCAAAATTTTGGGACGAATTCAAACTTAACGAGATATGAAATATAATGAATAAAGTGTTAAACTAACTGGGAAAACCTATATTTAAACGATCGCAGTGAATGTCAGCATGCATTTAATAAATAATTACAATAACTCTAATATACAACTTAGTTTCGAGAAGAAAAAAATCCTTACCGGGTATCGACCTGTCATGAGCGAAGCTCGCGTCGGCGTACATATTGGCTGTACGTAATAGTTCTCCAGACGCACACCCGAAAGTGCCAGATTATCTATCGTAGGTGTCCGAGCAACACAACCTGTTCCCTTGGTGTGATAACCTACATCGTTATATCCCAGGTCATCAGCGACTACAAATATGATATGCGGCTTAACCGCCGGTTGTTTCGGCTTTTTTGGTTTTTTGTTTTCGTATGGTGATACAACCTGTGTAGATTTTAGCGAGCTTAGTAATACACCGTCCAGTTCATTTGGTAGCGTCACCTCGTTATTCGTGTCCAGCTGGTGCCAAGGATCGGGTTTAGATTTTCGTCTTTTTTTGCCGCTTTTCCTTTTCTTCTTAGATCGTTTTCTAGATTTGCCCTTATCACGCGCAGCATTTGCAATATCCACACAAAGGCACAGTATAGCGCACAGTACAGCAAGCATAAACAGTTTTCTTGCCAACCCGTTAGTACTGCATGTCAACCTCATTATATTATCATTGGGTAAAATGTCAAATTTTGACCGTTTCAACCCGATTTGAGACTGTGAAATTTTATTTTCCGGAGATTTCACAGTTTTGGTTAGTCTCTCTAAAGAACGCTATAGAGTAACAGTAACGTTTGCAGTGCACGTGTTGCCATTATAGAATTGTTGATCATAGCATCATAGGTACTTTAAAAGAGGAAATCCGTGGATTTATTTTGACAGTTAGAGTTATTCGACGTGTTCATTAGTATTTTGATTTCCTTCTCCGGGATTTCCTAACACCTTGATTAGGGAATTATAGCGATTGGTTCTGACTGTTATAATAGCGTGTGTATAAATATTCCTTCATCAACATATCGAATATTTGGTGTCCTTTGTCAGCAGACGTAAGTTTGAAGATAAACTTTCGTCCTAATCATATAATCATCATGCAGGATGTCCAAACCCCGAGCGAAGAGAGTGGAGCGTCCATGCGACGTGGGTTAAGGGCCCCGATAAAAGTTCGAATTTAAAAGCGTTTTTAAGCCATTTTAGACTTAATTACTATATATTTTCCCGGCTTACATTTCATGTTCAGGCATTGTTTTTGCAATAATCAGTCAGCTGTAGAACCGGGCCCCGTTTCAATTGAGGGCGCTCTATTTAGTGACGCACTGCCGTCATTTTTTTACACTCTCCACTCCGTGACCAAGATCTGTTGACCGAAACGTCGGATTTTGTAATAAAACTTTGTGCATCTTCAAACAACACCTACTTTGTAGTAGTTTTTTATTCTCACCTGTACAATGAGATGCAACGTAGCACCTCTTTTATTAACTATTTTTTTACACGGCGATTCATCAAGTGACGGAAGTCCGTCGCCCGCCGGAATACGAACAAAAAACACTTTTCAATAGAGGGCGGGCTTGGGAACGGGACTGCGTTTCCAAGGGAACGGCCTCACGTCACAGTAATTTTCAAAATTCATAAAAAGCCGATTTCGCCGATTTCAAACAACGAAATAACTCTCTTATCACAGAGATAACCGTTACAAAGGCATCACTTCTGAATACTATAGGCCTGGGCTTATATTTAATGTAAAAATCATCACACTTACCCTAAAAATTCTATAAAATGGTGCAATCTCGTCTAGAAAATGGTGGTCTCATCCCAGCAATCCGGTCAAAAAAGACATAATTTTAGCTTGTGTCGTGTGATGTTGGGTCAAATGTTAAATTAAATCATCGAACTGGATGTCGCAAGGAGTTCTGGTACCTAATTCTGCCCGCAACTCGATGGATAGTTGCTTTTTATGCAGATAATTGGGGGTAAAAGGCGCGATTTTGGGCCCTTAGTAACCATTTTTTGGAATGTCTCGAATGCTTTATTCTAACAAACATTAACATTTCATAAAATCGTCAAGAAGTGTTACACCTTCCAATAACATTTTACGATACTATCATTTAAACAGCGCCATCCTTATTTTCAGCCCGGACGCTCGCCTTCTAACCGCCTCCGAGCGCGTGTGTTCATCAACGTGATACATTTTCGGTACAATCGAAAATCAATATTTTGCAATATCCTGATCAAAGTACAAGAGATTATCTTTCATTTTAATTATGAGATGCTACCCTCACGCCAAACTGATTCCCAAAGGACCCCATAACCACAAAATCGTTTTTAGTTTATTATCATTACACAAAACGAGGAGTGATTTAGTGCTGTGCGCCCTTAAAGACAGAATTCACAAAAGCACATTCTGAAAGTCTAAGCTCATAAGGTCACAGGTCACTAATAGGTATATCAAATAAGGTGGGGCTGTTTCAAAAAATCCTTAAAATCGTGATACGTGTCTCTATTTTAAATAGAAGTTGTCAAAAAAAACATAACATTTTTGGTATCAGTATTAAAGACAATTTATCCAGCTACCTAATAAAAAAAGGATTAAAGCCACATGTTTAGCAACAGTGAAGTTATCAATCTAAACGTCGAGTGAGTCAGGGGTGGAGCCGGTGGATGAGGCGCAGGTGGATGCGCAGACCCTTCTGAAACGGTACTCATTCCAAAACATAACAGCGCCCATAGGTTTCTACACAAAATAGCGGAAAACTAGAACATTTGAAATTGATGCCATTTTAAAAGTACACATAGGAAAGTTTTCAAACTTCTCATATGTGTTAATAACATGTGCCTGCTACTATGAATAATATTGAATTGTTATCTAGACATTCTCTACTAGAATATGATGTTCAATTCAGGGAGTGTTTTAATGTAAAAAATACACAGTTTTATTCATTTTATTGATTAAACAATGGCCAAATCGCAGTCTCTCTATTTCATTTGTGTGACTCTTCGGTCCTTTTCTACCCTGGGTAGTAAAACATTTAACTAAAAAAGCCAGAAGTGTTTCTTCACAGAATTGTTCATAGATTCATGAAAAATTTGCTATTTAGACCTATTTTGGACCACCCTGTATTCAAAATAAAAGGAACTTTAATGATATTCATGTAGTTCATTTTGATAACCATTTTCCTTTAAATTAAATATTTCATGCTAACTAAATTTCATAGAATATTATATACAAACCTTCATTTTATGCATTATTTCATCATAATTTTAGACACCCTGTACTTTTCCTGTGTACATTTTGGGCAGGTGATTCTTAGCAAATTTGGTAGCACCTTCTGCGGTTATTCTGATTTTGGTGACTATCTTCAGCTAAACCCTAATTGTACAAACTATCAAAATATTTTGTGAGGAGCAAAAACGATCAACTTTTTTATGTTTCACCCTGTAAAAATGTTACACACCCTCTATAATTTGATTCTTTTTTGCAAAAATGAAAAACCTTGAATAAATAAGCTTTCCAACAATATATAGTTTGTGGGTCATTAAGTATGTAAAACTTGTCCCGTTTAATCAGAATTATAATTATATATATATAATTGTATATCAAAATAAGCAGAAAGTAATCCTCTAACAGCTTAACATGGAATTTAGACATGATCACTCATGCATGGCAGATCCCATTCACTTGACAGTGGCAAGAAGATTGCACACAATTGGATAATCCCTCCATTTCTTGCAATTTCCTTTTACGCACCTTACCATTGTTTAATGAATGTGCTCAGCCATGCATGAATGCGTACATCTTAATTTCATAGAGAATTATTGTCTGCTTATTTTGACAAATAAGCAGAAAGTAATCCTCTAACAGCTTAACATGGAATTTA
This sequence comes from Ophiura sarsii, assembly GCA_035610835.1. Classification (NCBI taxonomy): domain Eukaryota; kingdom Metazoa; phylum Echinodermata; class Ophiuroidea; order Amphilepidida; family Ophiuridae; genus Ophiura; species Ophiura sarsii. The sequence continues at coordinate 44,686,806 of CM069459.1, read as the reverse complement.
GACATGATCACTCATGCATGGCAGATCCCATTCACTTGACAATGGCAAGAAGATTGCACACAATTGGATAATCCCTCCATATCTTGCAATTTCCTTTTACGCACCTTACCATTGTTTAATGAATGTGCTCAGCCATGCATGAATGCGTACATCTTAATTTCATAGAGAATTATTGTCTGCTTATTTTGACATGCAATTGTTTAATTTATATTAAATATTTATGTGAAATATTTGAACTTCAATGAGTGTCCAGGAACTTCTTTTGACGAGTGTATGATTTGCACGCGCAATTGGTGGCCTATCCAAACCGCTTCATTTCAAATGGGCTATAGTGATTTGAGTTGTGAGATTTTGTAATCATGCTTCCAAGGCTTATTTATTATATCTGAAAATCAAGTCGGTATCACCGATTTGATTTTTCAGTAATTGTGTGTCCTCAAAAACATGAAATTAATGCGAAATGTGTTTTCTACATCGTTCTTGGTTGTCATCTATATTGATAGAGAAATCAATGGAAAATCTTGTTTTGACAATACTACACTACTCGAGACCAGTTTGTCAACTTTTTGAAAATATAAAACATCAGGCATTTTAGGTCAGCAAATTCCAATTCAGAGATTTTCAAAATTGCTCGACAAAATTAAATGCGCGCGCCGCCTATATACATGCCTAAAACAAATTTTGCCTGAAAGTTCGTCATGAAATTATACATTGCATTGAAATCCAGTAGTTTATCATGTTTAATGTGTGCACTGATCCATGAATCGTGACCTTAACAATACGTGTCTCGATATTCAACGACGGTATATTGTTTAAAATACAATGATTGGTTTGTTTTATTCCATATTATTACTTCTGCTTAAGGTCACGGACAAAAACTGTTGTTCTCGTTTCAGTACTCATACAACACTACCGATTCCATATGAAAATGTAGCAGTATATTTAAGCCATGCAGAAACCAAACTGATGTGTAATGTCCATTCTTCGCGGAGACACAGGTAGAGTAGACTAGAGAGGTAGGTTTGATTTCTGTAACCTGTTGTATTGATAGTGCATGATGCCATGAGCATTTTACACGGGCAATTATACATCTAATAATAGGCCTATGGATAATTCTATTGGTAATTCCTTTATCACTTTACACGCTGCTATAAGTTTTACCATACAAACCAGAATTTGTTACTACACATTTCCCTATTTTCAAAGCCTTTATCTCAAGAATTCCTAAACCAATACTAGGCATATTTGTACTTATTTCAATGCATTTCTCATGTGTGATTCCAAATAATCATAATACTATTTGTGGCGAGTCTGTCTGTCTGTCCGTTCAATGCCTTCGGGTGCAGATCCCTGCCTATCTGCCCATATAATCGCTATGCACAGGGATCATCGCCCCACGTAGACAACAAACTGTTGCTACGCGCTCGCGTATAAGGGTGCATACCACTATTACGCGCTAACGTGTGTTTCTATGGGAAAGATGCCTCGGGAAAACGGCAATATCTTGAGTTACCTTGCGACTCATTTAATGAAATCTTGGAATATTTATTAACACACATAGATCTTACCTGGGTCAAAAACTCAGATGGGGGTGACCGTTTACATTTTTCTGTATTTCCCCCTTTATACGGAGTAGTATTTTTTAACACGAAATTAGACCTTGTAGCCCGTTGTGACCAATGTGTATCCCTCCGCCAATATTTTCAAATAAAACAGTAGATGTATACTCTTTTCATTCGAATTATCTCAGGTACACTTCAGTGAATAAATATAGACCAAATTCAATAATTTTGAGTGACATATCATGTCAATATTCACCATTCTTTCCGTTATTTAGGAACTACATTCGTGATCGCGATCGACGGAAGCTGGGCGTTGGACTGTAATAGTGGTGTGCACCCTTAAAGAGACCCATTTTCATCCAATTTCAGAAATCATTATTACATATTAAAGAGCAGAAAATTTCAAAGTAAATGGTAAATTTGTATTCGATTTGGATACTTCGTTTGGTAAATACAACATGTACAAGAAGCTACATACCCACTTGAAATTCATAAAAACCCTTAATTTTTGTCATATTTTGGGATTCCCAGATATCAATTTTCACTTTTACAACGAAGGCCCGTGTTTCTTGATCTTATTGAATGTTAAAAGGATGCATGCTTCATCTTTTTTGATACACCACTCTTACTATAACATAGCAAAGCATGTTCATTCATTTGGTCATGATATACTTGCAATAACTGTCACTAATATACCGGGGGAAAGGAAGTATACATGTTTATGTAAATGCACGAAGCCACACATTATTGGTTAATATTCATGATTTTTAATTCAATCGTCGTGTAGTCCTACATGTATATTGAAATTTTAGATATCATAAGTATATTTTCAAAACTATTTGTGTCATAAGATTGCCTACATTTGCCTGACCACTCCACAAAGTTGTATTGATCAAACTCTCACGAAATATGTCAGTAGGCCTAAGACCTACAGGTCAAAACGATGTCGATATTTTGATTTCTGGTGCGTTTTGCCCCGGTATCCCCTACCCCCCCCCCCCCCCCCACACGCCCGTGGAATGAGTTTCTGAGTCATTATGCTTTTGTTTTGATGTCAATGGATGTTATGTTTTGTTTGTAAACTAAATAAAAATACCGAGTTTTCACACACAATCTCGCTCACTGGTATCTTTTAATATGATGGTCCGACAATAACAAATTGCAATTGTCCTAAATAGCAACGGTCAGGCGCGCACCCGACTGACTTTGCCCGTTTGGCCCGTATTTGGACAATTTCGCACTTTAATTAATGAAAAAGTCAAATTTAATAGTGTCAAATGTTGCGATTATTACTTCAAATGTATTTTCAAAATATAAAACTAACATAAAATGCTACACAAACCAAGTTTTGCAACCACAAAGCCCGTAATCGCCTGGTTTTAAAAACTATCTCTGTGCTCCCTTAAAGAGACCCATTTTCATCCAATTTCAGAAATCATTATTACATATTAAAGAGCAGAAAATTTCAAATTAAATGGTAAATTTGTATTCGATTTGGATACTCCGTTTGGTAAATACAACATGTACAAGAAGCTACATACCCACTTGAAATTCATAAAAACCCTTAATTTTTGTCATATTTTGGGATTCCCAGATATCAATTTTCACTTTTACAACGAAGGCCCGTGTTTCTTGATCTTATTGAATGTTAAAAGGATGCATGCTTCATCTTTTTTGATACACCACTCTTACTATAACATAGCAAAGCATGTTCATTCATTTGGTCATGATATACTTGCAATAACTGTCACTAATATACCGGGGGAAAGGAAGTATACATGTTTATGTAAATGCACGAAGCCACACATTATTGGTTAATATTCATGATTTTTAATTCAATCGTCGTGTAGTCCTACATGTATATTGAAATTTTAGATATCATAAGTATATTTTCAAAACTATTTGTGTCATAAGATTGCCTACATTTGCCTGACCACTCCACAAAGTTGTATTGATCAAACTCTCACGAAATATGTCAGTAGGCCTAAGACCTACAGGTCAAAACGATGTCGATATTTTGATTTCTGGTGCGTTTTGCCCCGGTATCCCCTACCCCCCCCCCCCCCCCCCCCCCCCACACGCCCGTGGAATGAGTTTCTGAGTCATTATGCTTTTGTTTTGATGTCAATGGATGTTATGTTTTGTTTGTAAACTAAATAAAAATACCGAGTTTTCACACACAATCTCGCTCACTGGTATCTTTTAATATGATGGTCCGACAATAACAAATTGCAATTGTCCTAAATAGCAACGGTCAGGCGCGCACCCGACTGACTTTGCCCGTTTGGCCCGTATTTGGACAATTTCGCACTTTAATTAATGAAAAAGTCAAATTTAATAGTGTCAAATGTTGCGATTATTACTTCAAATGTATTTTCAAAATATAAAACTAACATAAAATGCTACACAAACCAAGTTTTGCAACCACAAAGCCCGTAATCGCCTGGTTTTAAAAACTATCTCTGTGCTCCCTTAAAGAGACCCATTTTCATCCAATTTCAGAAATCATTATTACATATTAAAGAACAGAAAATTTCAAATTAAATGGTAAATTTGTATTCGATTTGGATACTCCGTTTGGTAAATACAACATGTACAAGAAGCTACATACCCACTTGAAATTCATAAAAACCCTTAATTTTTGTCATATTTTGGGATTCCCAGATATCAATTTTCACTTTTACAACGAAGGCCCGTGTTTCTTGATCTTATTGAATGTTAAAAGGATGCATGCTTCATCTTTTTTGATACACCACTCTTACTATAACATAGCAAAGCATGTTCATTCATTTGGTCATGATATACTTGCAATAACTGTCACTAATATACCGGGGGAAAGGAAGTATACATGTTTATGTAAATGCACGAAGCCACACATTATTGGTTAATATTCATGATTTTTAATTCAATCGTCGTGTAGTCCTACATGTATATTGAAATTTTAGATATCATAAGTATATTTTCAAAACTATTTGTGTCATAAGATTGCCTACATTTGCCTGACCACTCCACAAAGTTGTATTGATCAAACTCTCACGAAATATGTCAGTATGCCTAAGACCTACAGGTCAAAACGATGTCGATATTTTGATTTCTGGTGCGTTTTGCCCCGGTATCCCCTACCCCCCCCCCCCCCCCCCCACACGCCCGTGGAATGAGTTTCTGAGTCATTATGCTTTTGTTTTGATGTCAATGGATGTTATGTTTTGTTTGTAAACTAAATAAAAATACCGAGTTTTCACACACAATCTCGCTCACTGGTATCTTTTAATATGATGGTCCGACAATAACAAATTGCAATTGTCCTAAATAGCAACGGTCAGGCGCGCACCCGACTGACTTTGCCCGTTTGGCCCGTATTTGGACAATTTCGCACTTTAATTAATGAAAAAGTCAAATTTAATAGTGTCAAATGTTGCGATTATTACTTCAAATGTATTTTCAAAATATAAAACTAACATAAAATGCTACACAAACCAAGTTTTGCAACCACAAAGCCCGTAATCGCCTGGTTTTAAAAACTATCTCTGTGCTCCCTTAAAGAGACCCATTTTCATCCAATTTCAGAAATCATTATTACATATTAAAGAGCAGAAAATTTCAAATTAAATGGTAAATTTGTATTCGATTTGGATACTCCGTTTGGTAAATACAACATGTACAAGAAGCTACATACCCACTTGAAATTCATAAAAACCCTTAATTTTTGTCATATTTTGGGATTCCCAGATATCAATTTTCACTTTTACAACGAAGGCCCGTGTTTCTTGATCTTATTGAATGTTAAAAGGATGCATGCTTCATCTTTTTTGATACACCACTCTTACTATAACATAGCAAAGCATGTTCATTCATTTGGTCATGATATACTTGCAATAACTGTCACTAATATACCGGGGGAAAGGAAGTATACATGTTTATGTAAATGCACGAAGCCACACATTATTGGTTAATATTCATGATTTTTAATTCAATCGTCGTGTAGTCCTACATGTATATTGAAATTTTAGATATCATAAGTATATTTTCAAAACTATTTGTGTCATAAGATTGCCTACATTTGCCTGACCACTCCACAAAGTTGTATTGATCAAACTCTCACGAAATATGTCAGTAGGCCTAAGACCTACAGGTCAAAACGATGTCGATATTTTGATTTCTGGTGCGTTTTGCCCCGGTATCCCCTACCCCCCCCCCCCCCCCCCCCACACGCCCGTGGAATGAGTTTCTGAGTCATTATGCTTTTGTTTTGATGTCAATGGATGTTATGTTTTGTTTGTAAACTAAATAAAAATACCGAGTTTTCACACACAATCTCGCTCACTGGTATCTTTTAATATGATGGTCCGACAATAACAAATTGCAATTGTCCTAAATAGCAACGGTCAGGCGCGCACCCGACTGACTTTGCCCGTTTGGCCCGTATTTGGACAATTTCGCACTTTAATTAATGAAAAAGTCAAATTTAATAGTGTCAAATGTTGCGATTATTACTTCAAATGTATTTTCAAAATATAAAACTAACATAAAATGCTACACAAACCAAGTTTTGCAACCACAAAGCCCGTAATCGCCTGGTTTTAAAAACTATCTCTGTGCTCCCTTAAAGAGACCCATTTTCATCCAATTTCAGAAATCATTATTACATATTAAAGAGCAGAAAATTTCAAATTAAATGGTAAATTTGTATTCGATTTGGATACTCCGTTTGGTAAATACAACATGTACAAGAAGCTACATACCCACTTGAAATTCATAAAAACCCTTAATTTTTGTCATATTTTGGGATTCCCAGATATCAATTTTCACTTTTACAACGAAGGCCCGTGTTTCTTGATCTTATTGAATGTTAAAAGGATGCATGCTTCATCTTTTTTGATACACCACTCTTACTATAACATAGCAAAGCATGTTCATTCATTTGGTCATGATATACTTGCAATAACTGTCACTAATATACCGGGGGAAAGGAAGTATACATGTTTATGTAAATGCACGAAGCCACACATTATTGGTTAATATTCATGATTTTTAATTCAATCGTCGTGTAGTCCTACATGTATATTGAAATTTTAGATATCATAAGTATATTTTCAAAACTATTTGTGTCATAAGATTGCCTACATTTCCCTGACCACTCCACAAAGTTGTATTGATCAAACTCTCACGAAATATGTCAGTAGGCCTAAGACCTACAGGTCAAAACGATGTCGATATTTTGATTTCTGGTGCGTTTTGCCCCGGTATCCCCTACCCCCCCCCCCCCCCCCCCACACGCCCGTGGAATGAGTTTCTGAGTCATTATGCTTTTGTTTTGATGTCAATGGATGTTATGTTTTGTTTGTAAACTAAATAAAAATACCGAGTTTTCACACACAATCTCGCTCACTGGTATCTTTTAATATGATGGTCCGACAATAACAAATTGCAATTGTCCTAAATAGCAACGGTCAGGCGCGCACCCGACTGACTTTGCCCGTTTGGCCCGTATTTGGACAATTTCGCACTTTAATTAATGAAAAAGTCAAATTTAATAGTGTCAAATGTTGCGATTATTACTTCAAATGTATTTTCAAAATATAAAACTAACATAAAATGCTACACAAACCAAGTTTTGCAACCACAAAGCCCGTAATCGCCTGGTTTTAAAAACTATTTCTGTGCTCCCTTAAAGAGACCCATTTTCATCCAATTTCAGAAATCATTATTACATATTAAAGAGCAGAAAATTTCAAATTAAATGGTAAATTTGTATTCGATTTGGATACTCCGTTTGGTAAATACAACATGTACAAGAAGCTACATACCCACTTGAAATTCATAAAAACCCTTAATTTTTGTCATATTTTGGGATTCCCAGATATCAATTTTCACTTTTACAACGAAGGCCCGTGTTTCTTGATCTTATTGAATGTTAAAAGGATGCATGCTTCATCTTTTTTGATACACCACTCTTACTATAACATAGCAAAGCATGTTCATTCATTTGGTCATGATATACTTGCAATAACTGTCACTAATATACCGGGGGAAAGGAAGTATACATGTTTATGTAAATGCACGAAGCCACACATTATTGGTTAATATTCATGATTTTTAATTCAATCGTCGTGTAGTCCTACATGTATATTGAAATTTTAGATATCATAAGTATATTTTCAAAACTATTTGTGTCATAAGATTGCCTACATTTGCCTGACCACTCCACAAAGTTGTATTGATCAAACTCTCACGAAATATGTCAGTAGGCCTAAGACCTACAGGTCAAAACGATGTCGATATTTTGATTTCTGGTGTGTTTTGCCCCGGTATCCCCTACCCCCCCCCCCCCCACACGCCCGTGGAATGAGTTTCTGAGTCATTATGCTTTTGTTTTGATGTCAATGGATGTTATGTTTTGTTTGTAAACTAAATAAAAATACCGAGTTTTCACACACAATCTCGCTCACTGGTATCTTTTAATATGATGGTCCGACAATAACAAATTGCAATTGTCCTAAATAGCAACGGTCAGACGCGCACCCGACTGACTTTGCCCGTTTGGCCCGTATTTGGACAATTTCGCACTTTAATTAATGAAAAAGTCAAATTTAATAGTGTCAAATGTTGCGATTATTACTTCAAATGTATTTTCAAAATATAAAACTAACATAAAATGCTACACAAACCAAGTTTTGCAACCACAAAGCCCGTAATCGCCTGGTTTTAAAAACTATCTCTGTGCTCCCTTAAAGAGACCCATTTTCATCCAATTTCAGAAATCATTATTACATATTAAAGAGCAGAAAATTTCAAATTAAATGGTAAATTTGTATTCGATTTGGATACTCCGTTTGGTAAATACAACATGTACAAGAAGCTACATACCCACTTGAAATTCATAAAAACCCTTAATTTTTGTCATATTTTGGGATTCCCAGATATCAATTTTCACTTTTACAACGAAGGCCCGTGTTTCTTGATCTTATTGAATGTTAAAAGGATGCATGCTTCATCTTTTTTGATACACCACTCTTACTATAACATAGCAAAGCATGTTCATTCATTTGGTCATGATATACTTGCAATAACTGTCACTAATATACCGGGGGAAAGGAAGTATACATGTTTATGTAAATGCACGAAGCCACACATTATTGGTTAATATTCATGATTTTTAATTCAATCGTCGTGTAGTCCTACATGTATATTGAAATTTTAGATATCATAAGTATATTTTCAAAACTATTTGTGTCATAAGATTGCCTACATTTGCCTGACCACTCCACAAAGTTGTATTGATCAAACTCTCACGAAATATGTCAGTAGGCCTAAGACCTACAGGTCAAAACGATGTCGATATTTTGATTTCTGGTGCGTTTTGCCCCGGTATCCCCTACCCCCCCCCCCCCCCCCACACGCCCGTGGAATGAGTTTCTGAGTCATTATGCTTTTGTTTTGATGTCAATGGATGTTATGTTTTGTTTGTAAACTAAATAAAAATACCGAGTTTTCACACACAATCTCGCTCACTGGTATCTTTTAATATGATGGTCCGACAATAACAAATTGCAATTGTCCTAAATAGCAACGGTCAGGCGCGCACCCGACTGACTTTGCCCGTTTGGCCCGTATTTGGACAATTTCGCACTTTAATTAATGAAAAAGTCAAATTTAATAGTGTCAAATGTTGCGATTATTACTTCAAATGTATTTTCAAAATATAAAACTAACATAAAATGCTACACAAACCAAGTTTTGCAACCACAAAGCCCGTAATCGCCTGGTTTTAAAAACTATCTCTGTGCTCCCTTAAAGAGACCCATTTTCATCCAATTTCAGAAATCATTATTACATATTAAAGAGCAGAAAATTTCAAATTAAATGGTAAATTTGTATTCGATTTGGATACTCCGTTTGGTAAATACAACATGTACAAGAAGCTACATACCCACTTGAAATTCATAAAAACCCTTAATTTTTGTCATATTTTGGGATTCCCAGATATCAATTTTCACTTTTACAACGAAGGCCCGTGTTTCTTGATCTTATTGAATGTTAAAAGGATGCATGCTTCATCTTTTTTGATACACCACTCTTACTATAACATAGCAAAGCATGTTCATTCATTTGGTCATGATATACTTGCAATAACTGTCACTAATATACCGGGGGAAAGGAAGTATACATGTTTATGTAAATGCACGAAGCCACACATTATTGGTTAATATTCATGATTTTTAATTCAATCGTCGTGTAGTCCTACATGTATATTGAAATTTTAGATATCATAAGTATATTTTCAAAACTATTTGTGTCATAAGATTGCCTACATTTGCCTGACCACTCCACAAAGTTGTATTGATCAAACTCTCACGAAATATGTCAGTAGGCCTAAGACCTACAGGTCAAAACGATGTCGATATTTTGATTTCTGGTGCGTTTTTCCCCGGTATCCCCTACCCCCCCCCCCCCCCCCCCCCCCACACGCCCGTGGAATGAGTTTCTGAGTCATTATGCTTTTGTTTTGATGTCAATGGATGTTATGTTTTGTTTGTAAACTAAATAAAAATACCGAGTTTTCACACACAATCTCGCTCACTGGTATCTTTTAATATGATGGTCCGACAATAACAAATTGCAATTGTCCTAAATAGCAACGGTCAGGCGCGCACCCGACTGACTTTGCCCGTTTGGCCCGTATTTGGACAATTTCGCACTTTAATTAATGAAAAAGTCAAATTTAATAGTGTCAAATGTTGCGATTATTACTTCAAATGTATTTTCAAAATATAAAACTAACATAAAATGCTACACAAACCAAGTTTTGCAACCACAAAGCCCGTAATCGCCTGGTTTTAAAAACTATTTCTGTGCTCCCTTAAAGAGACCCATTTTCATCCAATTTCAGAAATCATTATTACATATTAAAGAGCAGAAAATTTCAAATTAAATGGTAAATTTGTATTCGATTTGGATACTCCGTTTGGTAAATACAACATGTACAAGAAGCTACATACCCACTTGAAATTCATAAAAACCCTTAATTTTTGTCATATTTTGGGATTCCCAGATATCAATTTTCACTTTTACAACGAAGGCCCGTGTTTCTTGATCTTATTGAATGTTAAAAGGATGCATGCTTCATCTTTTTTGATACACCACTCTTACTATAACATAGCAAAGCATGTTCATTCATTTGGTCAAGATATACTTGCAATAACTGTCACTAATATACCGGGGGAAAGGAAGTATACATGTTTATGTAAATGCACGAAGCCACACATTATTGGTTAATATTCATGATTTTTAATTCAATCGTCGTGTAGTCCTACATGTATATTGAAATTTTAGATATCATAAGTATATTTTCAAAACTATTTGTGTCATAAGATTGCCTACATTTGCCTGACCACTCCACAAAGTTGTATTGATCAAACTCTCACGAAATATGTCAGTAGGCCTAAGACCTACAGGTCAAAACGATGTCGATATTTTGATTTCTGGTGCGTTTTGCCCCGGTATCCCCTACCCCCCCCCCCCCCCCCCCCCCACACACGCCCGTGGAATGAGTTTCTGAGTCATTATGCTTTTGTTTTGATGTCAATGGATGTTATGTTTTGTTTGTAAACTAAATAAAAATACCGAGTTTTCACACACAATCTCGCTCACTGGTATCTTTTAATATGATGGTCCGACAATAACAAATTGCAATTGTCCTAAATAGCAACGGTCAGGCGCGAACCCGACTGACTTTGCCCGTTTGGCCCGTATTTGGACAATTTCGCACTTTAATTAATGAAAAAGTCAAATTTAATAGTGTCAAATGTTGCGATTATTACTTCAAATGTATTTTCAAAATATAAAACTAACATAAAATGCTACACAAACCAAGTTTTGCAACCAAAAATCCCGTAATCGCCTGGTTTTAAAAACTATCTCTGTGCTCCCTTTAAGAGACCCATTTTCATCCAATTTCAGAAATCATTATTACATATTAAAGAGCAGAAAATTTCAAATTAAATGGTAAATTTGTATTCGATTTGGATACTCCGTTTGGTAAATACAACATGTACAAGAAGCTACATACCCACTTGAAATTCATAAAAACCCTTAATTTTTGTCATATTTTGGGATTCCCAGATATCAATTTTCACTTTTACAACGAAGGCCCGTGTTTCTTGATCTTATTGAATGTTAAAAGGATGCATGCTTCATCTTTTTTGATACACCACTCTTACTATAACATAGCAAAGCATGTTCATTCATTTGGTCATGATATACTTGCAATAACTGTCACTAATATACCGGGGGAAAGGAAGTATACATGTTTATGTAAATGCACGAAGCCACACATTATTGGTTAATATTCATGATTTTTAATTCAATCGTCGTGTAGTCCTACATGTATATTGAAATTTTAGATATCATAAGTATATTTTCAAAACTATTTGAGTCATAAGATTGCCTACATTTGCCTGACCACTCCACAAAGTTGTATTGATCAAACTCTCACGAAATATGTCAGTAGGCCTAAGACCTACAGGTCAAAACGATGTCGATATTTTGATTTCTGGTGCGTTTTGCCCCGGTATCCCCTACCACCCCCCCCCCCCCACACGCCCGTGGAATGAGTTTCTGAGTCATTATGCTTTTGTTTTGATGTCAATGGATGTTATGTTTTGTTTGTAAACTAAATAAAAATACCGAGTTTTCACACACAATCTCGCTCACTGGTATCTTTTAATATGATGGTCCGACAATAACAAATTGCAATTGTCCTAAATAGCAACGGTCAGGCGCGCACCCGACTGACTTTGCCCGTTTGGCCCGTATTTGGACAATTTCGCACTTTAATTAATGAAAAAGTCAAATTTAATAGTGTCAAATGTTGCGATTATTACTTCAAATGTATTTTCAAAATATAAAACTAACATAAAATGCTACACAAACCAAGTTTTGCAACCACAAAGCCCGTAATCGCCTGGTTTTAAAAACTATCTCTGTGCTCCCTTTAAGGGTGCATACCACTATTACGCGCTAACGTGTGTTTCTATGGGAAAGATGCCTCGGGAAAACGGCAATATCTTGAGTTACCTTGCGACTCATTTAATGAAATCTTGGAATATTTATTAACACACATAGATCTTACCTGGGTCAAAAACTCAGATGGGGGTGACCGTTTACATTTTTCTGTATTTCCCCCTTTATACGGAGTAGTATTTTTTAACACGAAATTAGACCTTGTAGCCCGTTGTGACCAATGTGTATCCCTCCGCCAATATTTTCAAATAAAACAGTAGATGTATACTCTTTTCATTCGAATTATCTCAGGTACACTTCAGTGAATAAATATAGACCAAATTCAATAATTTTGAGTGACATATCATGTCAATATTCACCATTCTTTCCGTTATTTAGGAACTACATTCGTGATCGCGATCGACGGAAGCTGGGCGTTGGACTGTAATAGTGGTGTGCACCCTTAAAGAGACCCATTTTCATCCAATTTCAGAAATCATTATTACATATTAAAGAGCAGAAAATTTCAAAGTAAATGGTAAATTTGTATTCGATTTGGATACTTCGTTTGGTAAATACAACATGTACAAGAAGCTACATACCCACTTGAAATTCATAAAAACCCTTAATTTTTGTCATATTTTGGGATTCCCAGATATCAATTTTCACTTTTACAACGAAGGCCCGTGTTTCTTGATCTTATTGAATGTTAAAAGGATGCATGCTTCATCTTTTTTGATACACCACTCTTACTATAACATAGCAAAGCATGTTCATTCATTTGGTCATGATATACTTGCAATAACTGTCACTAATATACCGGGGGAAAGGAAGTATACATGTTTATGTAAATGCACGAAGCCACACATTATTGGTTAATATTCATGATTTTTAATTCAATCGTCGTGTAGTCCTACATGTATATTGAAATTTTAGATATCATAAGTATATTTTCAAAACTATTTGTGTCATAAGATTGCCTACATTTGCCTGACCACTCCACAAAGTTGTATTGATCAAACTCTCACGAAATATGTCAGTAGGCCTAAGACCTACAGGTCAAAACGATGTCGATATTTTGATTTCTGGTGCGTTTTGCCCCGGTATCCCCTACCCCCCCCCCCCCCCCCCCCCCACACGCCCGTGGAATGAGTTTCTGAGTCATTATGCTTTTGTTTTGATGTCAATGGATGTTATGTTTTGTTTGTAAACTAAATAAAAATACCGAGTTTTCACACACAATCTCGCTCACTGGTATCTTTTAATATGATGGTCCGACAATAACAAATTGCAATTGTCCTAAATAGCAACGGTCAGACGCGCACCCGACTGACTTTGCCCGTTTGGCCCGTATTTGGGACAATTTCGCACTTTAATTAATGAAAAAGTCAAATTTAATAGTGTCAAATGTTGCGATTATTACTTCAAATGTATTTTCAAAATATAAAACTAACATAAAATGCTACACAAACCAAGTTTTGCAACCACAAAGCCCGTAATCGCCTGGTTTTAAAAACTATCTCTGTGCTCCCTTAAAGAGACCCATTTTCATCCAATTTCAGAAATCATTATTACATATTAAAGAGCAGAAAATTTCAAATTAAATGGTAAATTTGTATTCGATTTGGATACTCCGTTTGGTAAATACAACATGTACAAGAAGCTACATACCCACTTGAAATTCATAAAAACCCTTAATTTTTGTCATATTTTGGGATTCCCAGATATCAATTTTCACTTTTACAACGAAGGCCCGTGTTTCTTGATCTTATTGAATGTTAAAAGGATGCATGCTTCATCTTTTTTGATACACCACTCTTACTATAACATAGCAAAGCATGTTCATTCATTTGGTCATGATATACTTGCAATAACTGTCACTAATATACCGGGGGAAAGGAAGTATACATGTTTATGTAAATGCACGAAGCCACACATTATTGGTTAATATTCATGATTTTTAATTCAATCGTCGTGTAGTCCTACATGTATATTGAAATTTTAGATATCATAAGTATATTTTCAAAACTATTTGTGTCATAAGATTGCCTACATTTGCCTGACCACTCCACAAAGTTGTATTGATCAAACTCTCACGAAATATGTCAGTAGGCCTAAGACCTACAGGTCAAAACGATGTCGATATTTTGATTTCTGGTGCGTTTTTGCCCCGGTATCCCCTACCCCCCCCCCCCCCCCCCCCCCCCACACACGCCCGTGGAATGAGTTTCTGAGTCATTATGCTTTTGTTTTGATGTCAATGGATGTTATGTTTTGTTTGTAAACTAAATAAAAATACCGAGTTTTCACACACAATCTCGCTCACTGGTATCTTTTAATATGATGGTCCGACAATAACAAATTGCAATTGTCCTAAATAGCAACGGTCAGGCGCGCACCCGACTGACTTTGCCCGTTTGGCCCGTATTTGGACAATTTCGCACTTTAATTAATGAAAAAGTCAAATTTAATAGTGTCAAATGTTGCGATTATTACTTCAAATGTATTTTCAAAATATAAAACTAACATAAAATGCTACACAAACCAAGTTTTGCAACCACAAAGCCCGTAATCGCCTGGTTTTAAAAACTATCTCTGTGCTCCCTTAAAGAGACCCATTTTCATCCAATTTCAGAAATCATTATTACATATTAAAGAGCAGAAAATTTCAAATTAAATGGTAAATTTGTATTCGATTTGGATACTCCGTTTGGTAAATACAACATGTACAAGAAGCTACATACCCACTTGAAATTCATAAAAAACCCTTAATTTTTGTCATATTTTGGGATTCCCAGATATCAATTTTCACTTTTACAACGAAGGCCCGTGTTTCTTGATCTTATTGAATGTTAAAAGGATGCATGCTTCATCTTTTTTGATACACCACTCTTACTATAACATAGCAAAGCATGTTCATTCATTTGGTCATGATATACTTGCAATAACTGTCACTAATATACCGGGGGAAAGGAAGTATACATGTTTATGTAAATGCACGAAGCCACACATTATTGGTTAATATTCATGATTTTTAATTCAATCGTCGTGTAGTCCTACATGTATATTGAAATTTTAGATATCATAAGTATATTTTCAAAAACTATTTGTGTCATAAGATTGCCTACATTTGCCTGACCACTCCACAAAGTTGTATTGATCAAACTCTCACGAAATATGTCAGTAGGCCTAAGACCTACAGGTCAAAACGATGTCGATATTTTGATTTCTGGTGCGTTTTGCCCCGGTATCCCCTACCCCCCCCCCCCCCCCCCCCCCCCACACACGCCCGTGGAATGAGTTTCTGAGTCATTATGCTTTTGTTTTGATGTCAATGGATGTTATGTTTTGTTTGTAAACTAAATAAAAATACCGAGTTTTCACACACAATCTCGCTCACTGGTATCTTTTAATATGATGGTCCGACAATAACAAATTGCAATTGTCCTAAATAGCAACGGTCAGGCGCGCACCCGACTGACTTTGCCCGTTTGGCCCGTATTTGGACAATTTCGCACTTTAATTAATGAAAAAGTCAAATTTAATAGTGTCAAATGTTGCGATTATTACTTCAAATGTATTTTCAAAATATAAAACTAACATAAAATGCTACACAAACCAAGTTTTGCAACCACAAAGCCCGTAATCGCCTGGTTTTAAAAACTATTTCTGTGCTCCCTTAAAGAGACCCATTTTCATCCAATTTCAGAAATCATTATTACATATTAAAGAGCAGAAAATTTCAAATTAAATGGTAAATTTGTATTCGATTTGGATACTCCGTTTGGTAAATACAACATGTACAAGAAGCTACATACCCACTTGAAATTCATAAAAAACCCTTAATTTTTGTCATATTTTGGGATTCCCAGATATCAATTTTCACTTTTACAACGAAGGCCCGTGTTTCTTGATCTTATTGAATGTTAAAAGGATGCATGCTTCATCTTTTTTGATACACCACTCTTACTATAACATAGCAAAGCATGTTCATTCATTTGGTCATGATATACTTGCAATAACTGTCACTAATATACCGGGGGAAAGGAAGTATACATGTTTATGTAAATGCACGAAGCCACACATTATTGGTTAATATTCATGATTTTTAATTCAATCGTCGTGTAGTCCCTACATGTATATTGAAATTTTAGATATCATAAGTATATTTTCAAAACTATTTGTGTCATAAGATTGCCTACATTTGCCTGACCACTCCACAAAGTTGTATTGATCAAACTCTCACGAAATATGTCAGTAGGCCTAAGACCTACAGGTCAAAACGATGTCGATATTTTGATTTCTGGTGCGTTTTGCCCCGGTATCCCCTACCCCCCCCCCCCCCCCCCCCACACACGCCCGTGGAATGAGTTTCTGAGTCATTATGCTTTTGTTTTGATGTCAATGGATGTTATGTTTTGTTTGTAAACTAAATAAAAATACCGAGTTTTCACACACAATCTCGCTCACTGGTATCTTTTAATATGATGGTCCGACAATAACAAATTGCAATTGTCCTAAATAGCAACGGTCAGGCGCGAACCCGACTGACTTTGCCCGTTTGGCCCGTATTTGGACAATTTCGCACTTTAATTAATGACAAAGTCAAATTTAATAGTGTCAAATGTTGCGATTATTACTTCAAATGTATTTTCAAAATATAAAACTAACATAAAATGCTACACAAAACCAAGTTTTTGCAACCAAAAAGCCCGTAATCGCCTGGTTTTAAAAAACTATCTCTGTGCTCCCTTTAAGAGACCCATTTTCATCCAATTTCAGAAATCATTATTACATATTAAAGAGCAGAAAATTTCAAATTAAATGGTAAATTTGTATTCGATTTGGATACTCCGTTTGGTAAATACAACATGTACAAGAAGC
>CM069459.1:44574483-44669259 GCA_035610835.1 Ophiura sarsii | reverse complement strand
TACGCTAGCAAAATTGTATAGGATTTTGAAAATTGCCACTGTTTCCGTTTTGGAAAATGAGACAATTTTGGGAAAAGTAAAAATGGAGACACTTTCTGTGGAAAGCCAAGCACTTTCTATTTCACAAGTTTTTAGATTTCTGAAAACGATTCTTCCTGTGCAGAGTTATGCAAACAAACTTGGTCTAGTTTGCGCACCCAAAAAGTTTTTTAATTTACTGGTATAGGACAAATTGCCACTTTTTCTGAAAACATCATTTTGGGGAAATGTGACTGTTTTGTAAAAAGTAAACATGATATCGAAAAAAAACTTTTCTATTGATAGCCAAGCGTTTTTTCTTTTCATAATCATTTCAATTTTTCGAAACGTCTAATTGTGTGTGAAGTTATGTAAACAAAAGTGATCTAATTTTAGGGAGAGGGCTTACTTTTTGTTCACCGTTTATATGAAAATACTTTTTAAAAAGTGTAAAATGTTTCCAAATCTCTGTAGAATAACAACAAAAACAAACAATGATTGAAAGAGAAGTTGGCCGACTATAGTAATCATCTCAATTTCAGTCGTTTAAAGTTATTTTCGTAAAATCATTTTACAATTGCTTTACCATTTTCTGAATTCATTCAACTTCATACATCTCTAGAAGCACGTTTCCGCAGCTATCAACTCGTTCCTTGTTTGTGCCGCTATTTGACTGGGTTTGTTTGTTCTTCATATAATAATACACGTGGCCAATGAATACTGAAAATAAAACTAGTTCATGCTTCACGGGGGGTCTTCCCCTATGTTTTTTTTTAAAGGTCTAAATGTTATTGTCATCGCATACATTAATAAACAATGCAACGTCCAGGCAGCAGCTAAATCAGCGCCAAATTGCGACATAAACCAACATGAACAAACATAGGCCTACATAACCCCTAGTAACCCCTAATAGGCAATGTAGACTAAGTGCCTTGCCCAAGGACACAAACACATTGGCACCAGCGGGGCTAGAACTCACAACCTTATGATTAGGAGACCGGCAACTATTCCACTGGACCACACGTGCTCTACACGTTTGGTGTTGTCAAACCCGAACCCTAACGCGTTCAGAACATGTTCACGGTGTGTTCTCCAGGTGTTCCAGAACATGTTCAAAATGTAACAGATTTAGAACATGTTCTGAACGTGTTCTGGATATGTTCTGAACGTGTTCAGAACACATCAGAACATGTTCAGAACATGTTCTATATCTGTTACATTTGAACACGTTTTGCAGTTTTTGCAGTGAATTGTTGGTGGTAAAATATAATGTTCGTATTACTTAGTATATTGTATGCGTGATGACGTTCCCTGTGACGCACCGAGGTAAAATGACTGACAATGACGCACCCATTCGTCAATATTGTGACATTTGTGTTACCACTCTGCAAAGACAATTATTACTTAGAGGCAGCACTGCACAATGAGTACGCTTGCTCACACGGAAAAGTGACTTTCACGTAAGACTTTTACGATAGCCGGCGCCAAAGAAATAATCTGCATCACCACACGATTTGGATTACTTGAAACAGCCAAGCGTCAAGAATGTGGTAGTACATAACGCACCGGTGACGCACCTCTCCCGGGGGTCGTCAAGTGCGTCATACAATTGATATGTGCAAAACTCTAAAAGTAAAAACCCTACTTAATAACATTAAAAATAATTTATTGGAATATTTCCCCTCTTTAATTTGATATATTGCACGTGAAGATTGGATTTATATCAAAGGAATACCAAGAGTAAGAAAGTACAATTTCCATTTTTTGCATTATGCTTTTCTACACGCGGATTTAATGTGTGTGTAAATGTCAATATAATTATAATAATAATAATAAAGGTCTACATTTTATTGTCATCGCAGCCAACCGGCTGAATTGTAACAACATTACAAATCAAATACATTAATAAACAATGCAACGTCCAGGCAGCAGCTAAATCAGCGCCAAGTTGCGACAAAAACCAACATGAACAAACATAAACCCCTATATAGTAACCCCCTAATAGGCAATGTAGACTAAGTGCCTTGTCCAAGGACACAAACACATTGGCACCAGCGGGGCTAGAACTCACAACCTTATGATTAGGAGACCGGCAACTATATTGGTTATATACGCGAATGCACACCCCAACACCAATTAACAGGATGTTTTGTCAAAATGGATCATTAATAGTCCAATTTACCAATTCTGTGAAGGTTTTCCTCCACTCACTGGTCTATAACGTATTTATAAAGATGAATTATAATCATTCATGCTTAGGCTCACGTAGTAATTCTAATTTTGTGAAGTTTTTTTTTTAATTCGATTTTGTTTTTAAATAGATTTTTTTTGTTTTGACAAAAAGTGTGTGTTTTTTAAATTAGAAAAAAATGCTTAAGAAAAAAGAAACAAAATGGTTTTTTTAGAAACAAAATAAAGTGTAGAGAGTTGCCAATTGTTTCAGGCGCCCAATGTCATGAATGGCGTGCCTAACATCAAATTGGGTGATATTTTTTTCTATTAACTTAGTATCTTATAAAACAGATAGGCCACAACAAAATGACTATGCTATAATTACATAACTATATATAACATAGCAATATACAGCATATCAAACATTCCTATAAACATGTCTCACGGAATTAAATATCATTGTGCCATTTCAACACAATACGGTAAATACAAGAATAAGAAGAAGAAAAAAAGATGAAAAAAAAAATTCGTTATTTAGATTATAACGACAATTATAATAACTTAATATTAGTCAACTATCGCTTATTTTGTTTAGAACTATTAAATAGAGATTTCCCGTGTTAAATCGTTGTTATTGTCTCGTTGTACAATTTATTATTGCAGCAGACTTTTCAGCTGTAAACATGGAATTTCGCCAACACAATTATATTATGATCGACACACTTTCCACGCGGCAATTAGTTTAATAGTTAATTTTAAGTCCCAACTTTTGAATTCTTATTTCGAAAATTACTGAACCAATAGACGTTATTCGTAATTGGCGATTTCATGTCCAAGAGAGGGAACTTCTTCAATTTCCTACATGTAGATAGTGTCAGTTACCAGCAAACATTTCATTTCAAACTAGTGGAATAGATAGTTTATACGTTCAAGTTTATTTCACGAATGCAATAAGGTTAAATATTGAACAGCTCAGAAGCATTTGTGATGATTAGTGCAAAGTTCACCACATTGAAAAACTACATCACTCTCGTCTCGGCAACATCCTTAGTAGTCGGGTTTGTACAGGGGGGTTCACGTGCACCCCCTCCCCCTCCCCCCCCCCCCCCCCCCCCCCCCACCCCCCACATCCCCGGGACTAAACCAAACCAACTGCATTGAACCATGGAATTATTGTTGTTTTTATAAAGCGTTGTTAATCTAGTTTATCCTCTCCAAAAATGAAGGTAATCGACTAAAAATAATCAAACTGTGACACGTTTTGTGAACTGTTCGCATTTTTCGCCATTCAATGGGATTTACACAGTTTAGACATAAATATTACTGCAGCATGATGATATGGAGTGAGAGTCTACAAGCAAGGCATTGGTGTGCCTGTAATTTATTACAGGTTCCTGGTATATTAAATGAGCCAAAGGAAGTAAAACATTGTAGAAATAAACAATTCTTCACAAACTAAAAATATTGCAAAAATAAAATGTTCTGAAGACACTTTGTTTTTTGATAATTGCACTGAAAAGTCATTCACATTTGCCTTTAGGTTCAAAATACAGTATGAGTTACGGTATTCTGCTAAAGGTGTTTTTTGTAAGACATAAAATAAAATGTTAGCTTCCTTGCAATTTAAAATAGAAATAATTTAGTTGTTTGTTGATAATAAGGTTTTTTTAATAATAACGCCTTCCTTCGACATGGCCACCATTATGCCGAAGATAGGTGTGTGCCCTGTCCAACATCTTGCGAACAGCCCGTCTAACCATTCCCCTGTAGCGCTTTAGCTTGTCAATTGCCTCCACTTCTTTAAGACTGTAACAGGTGATGGCTTGTATTCAGATTTGCCTTTTCATTTGACAACTCGGTATCAGACTATTATTTACTCATCCCAGAGTGAAAGAATGTTTTTCCAGGAACATTTTGACAATTAATGTGATGATAATGACCATTTTAGAAAAAAACAATTTTACTGTGTGTAAATCCCATTGGAATGGCGAAAAACGCGGTCAGTTTACGAAACTTGCCACAATTTGCTTATTTTTCAATGGATTATTTTCATTTTTTGGGAGGATAAACTAGATTAACAATGCTATACAGATAACAACAATTATATGGTTCAATGCACGCATCAAGGTCAAATGGCGGTTTCAAATCGTGCACATTTTTTTTTGATTCACCCTGTATAGCCCCGACTATATACCCTCGATTTCGGAGCACCAATTGCTCTGAGAATGCATAGTTGGATAGCACGGCCCTCTTTTGACGTACATGCGCCAATTATGAATAACGTCTATTATCGGCACGTACATATGTACTTATTTTAATGCATGTCAAGAGCACAGGGCATTTAACAATTTAGCTTAGTTAGCCTAGTACTATCCAGATATTATACAATAAATTATTACCAATCAAGTGATTCACAATATCTCAAAAGTGTTATAATATAAATCAATTTATTCTGTGCAGTTTTCTTGTAGTTATCACACATAACATAATATTCCACATTTTACAATATGGTAGAAAAGAGAAAATAATATTACAAAGTTTCTCTATGCTGTGAATCTCGGTGTGCCTGGATTGTTATACAAAAGGTTGGTACATACCAGAGAGGTTGTCAAACAATTGTGTTACATCTACCTGTGGATGATTTCTTACTTTCCACAATATTTTATAAATGTCAAAGCGATTGTGGGTAAATGTTAATACTGTCTATACAAGCGACTCTTTCATTTTTGTATTCCTGGCTTCATCAGCGTCTCTCGTCATGGTTCGTCCGACATAGAGTGTGGCGATTTATGGCACTCGTCTTTTTGGTCCTTGCATCCGCTCTCGTCAAAACCCAGAGAAAAAGGTGACAAATAGTTTCTTCTCTTGCCAACTAACCAACATCGTCATTACAGCTAACAGTGTCGTGGATTAGGGGGTGGGGTACCGCGCCATTTTGTCCCGAAGCAATGGTCATGACGTCATATTTTGGTCGATTTTCTGAACTTTGTATTGGATTTACGTGCAAAATATATGCCCTTGGCAGCATACTTTCCCGGGTGTGTGGGTGCACTTTAAATTTCAGATGTTCTAAAATGGACGGATATCTAACCAATTTGATAAAAAAACACGATCCACACACCCCAGAATTGCAAAAAAAAGCATAAAATAAGTCCACTTTTTGTGCCTTTGAACAGGGTGGCGGCCGGGATTGTAGAATTTAACACAGTGCATTAACCCATGACCCATGATATAAATGAATTTTTCCAAGTGGCACGGTTAGTGTAGTGGATAGAAAGTCGACATGAGGAGCGAAAGGTTGTGGGTTCGAGCCCCAATAGGAGCACTTTTGTTTTATATGCTGGATATGCTTAGCATCATCTGTATACTTGCCCACGCGGACACCACACTGGCTGGCGTTTACCGTATCAGTTACGCCATTTTTTTCTCGAAAATGTCAACAAAAATTACCGTTCTTTTAAAAATAAGGATTATAATCAAATTACAAACACATTTTGTGCGAGAGCAATACACACATTTGGCAAAAATGGCACAATAAAAATCCGTTCGTTATAAATAAATGGACATCGTTAAATAATAAAACTATCACAAACAGTCGTGGATCTCTGTGGCGTGCGTAGGTTGGCCATGTCGTTGGCAATCGGAAATCACGGGTTCGAATATTCCTTTTATTTTTCTATTTTTTAAACTTGATGGTAGATTAATGTAACATCATTGCTATGTCAATGTTATCAATTATAAATGCCGCCCATGCGTTTATAGTTTTCTTTTTATTTATTTATCTATCATAAATGTATCCTTGATTTATTTAACTTTGTATCTAAACAATTAAAATGCGTAAACAATTATTGCTCGATAAATAGAGTGATTTAACTTGAGTTCAGTTTGATAATATGATAGCAAAACTTGTTGTAAAACCATTTTACCAGTGTGTCCAACAATTTCTCCTTTGCACTTTTGCGACCTCTATGATTTTAGACTGGTAACACAATCCCACAGTGCATTTCGTTAAAACAGTGTAAATTATTTTTTCACGATACGTATCACGTGATAACCACGATCGATTTCGCAAAATATTGCAAAATGGCGCGGTACCAGCCCCCCCCCCCCCCCCCCCCCCCCCCCCCTAGCCGTGGATCAAAGCGGTTTACGCCTGCAATTTGCTGCCCTCGTCAAAATCTTGGTAAGCTTTTAAACTCCCACAGACATGCCGTTTCCTGGATCAGTATTACTTCACACACAATATGTCCAGCCAAATTGTTCTTATTCTACTGAATAAATATTCTGGCACCCGGCTTATATGGGCTGCTCTCAAGAATTCAACCCACGCCTTGCGAAACTTGTGAAGAAATAAAGGACGAAACACCTTTGGTTGTTGCAGAAGAAAATAATATGACTTGTTGTCCGCTCAGTGCTGGAGTCCAAAATGGCTAGAAAAGCACATGGACTTATGGAAAAAACCCAGCTTATTGGAATTTTAATTTATGCATTTATTCATAAAGTGGACCCAGGTGAAATCTCTCAATAGACTTTCTATAGTTTGTTTTCCATACATTGGAATGCTGCAAATACAGGTGTTCTCCAGCTGGTGGCCTAGATTATTGAACCCTGGATGTTTTGCCTACACACAGAAAACACTATGTAAAAAATTATGTAAATATAGAACTCCATAATTATTATGTAAGAGTTTACATAAAACATGTAATATATACCCAAGCTTGTGTAAATTCCTATGCAAAAGCTTTACACAACTGTTTACATAGTATTATGGAGTTCTATTTTTACACAGATTGTGTAATTTTTACATAATTTGTGTATTTTTTTTACATAGTGTTTTCTGTGTGTAGCTGAATTACACTATACAATAGAAAAAAGTGGGTTCCCCCTTTATCATACTGCATAATAAGAATTTTTACATCCTAATGTGACAATGCATTTCTCATGATTATTCCAAATATTATGGTTATGAAATTCAATAATTTATACATTTCATAAACAATTTGAGAACATGTTAAACTGTCGTCTGCAGACGAATGCCACGTGGAAACTTTCCACGCGACATTACAAAAATGCTTCAAAAATATTGAATTTTATTATCATATTTAGAATCACCATGAGAAGTGCATTGAAATAAGTACAAACATGCCTAGTATTGGTTCAGTAATCCTTGAGATAGACTTTGAAAGTTGGTAAAGGTTTCAGAAAAAAAATCTTGTTTTGTATATGACATCTAGCCGCGTGGAAAGTGTTAAGAGCGTCGTTGTCAAGTGTACATGCTTACTTACTTGATTAATTCGGGTCGTGTCCCCGATCTACAATGTTTCTCCACACTCTTCTGCCGTTCATTGCTGTCTTTATGTTACTCGTCTCCAGTCCAGTATCTTGCTTGAGTAGATCGATAAATGTCAGAGCAGGTCGTCCCGGCTTTCTTTTGCCATGTTTGGGGATCCAGTGCACCAGTTTGGATACTGGCTCCTCACTTCTGTAACAGTGGCCAGCAAACCTTGTTCGTCTCTTCCGGATCTTCTGGCTTATTTTGGGGAGGTCACCATACAGTTGGGTGTTTGGTATATGTTGTTTCCAGTTGACATTGAGAACTACTCGCAGCATTCTGGTGTAGCAGCCATCTAGCTCTTTCTGTAGCTTGGGAGTAATGGTCCAAGCCTCGCATCCATATAGCAGAACTGACTCCACCGTTGAGGCAAACAGGCGAAGTTTGAATTTCCGAGATAGAGTTGACTTCCATAATTTGTTCATTTTGCCACACGCTCTCCATGCTGCTGCTTTGCGTTGCTTAATGTCCTTTACCGTACTCTCCATCCAGGCACCAAGATATTTAAAATCTTGAACTTCCTCCAGCTTGTTGCCATCATTTGTCTGTATGGATCCCTTCTGGCTCTGGTTATATGACATAAACTTGGTATTCTTAGCATTCATTTTGAGACCGACCTTTGCTACTGATGTCTCAACTCTTTGCAGCAGATCTTGTGCTTGATGAAATTTCTCTGACAACAATGCAATGTCATCGGCGAAGTCAAAGTCTGTCAAGTGTACATGATTTTATATAAAGAGATACTCAGAGATGATGAGTTTGAGGCCACGCCCTCAATTTCGATTGATAAAAAAAGGATTTCGACATTCTTGCATATGTATTATATGTGTGAACATACACCACCATCTTTGAACAACAACACGTCGAATCAAATATTCCATATTAGGGACATCAAAGTATTTCACGAAAAACAACAGAATCACGCTGGGGCATAAGGCTGGTGATGGTGATGGATGAAACAGAGAACCGAAATGAATCACGGAATTCTTGTCTGTCAAACTTGCCACCAAATGCATAGTTGAAATTGTTGATTCTTAAAGAAGATTTCTAAAGCAACACCAGCATGATTCACTTTCATCACATGACCACTGATTTCTTGTCACACCAGTTTCAACTGATTCTCATTGACAGTACATTGCAATGAATGGCTTATAATGTTGTTAAACGAGGGTCTTTAAGAAAATCCTGCTGCAAGTACAGTCACCAATACGGATTAAATTTTCGAGAATAAATTTACTGGACATGTGACTAATAGGAGGCCACTGGTTTGCAAAAATTGCAAAGTGATTGTTTATTAAGCTTACCTTACTAATGAAACTTACGAACATTAACAAAGAATGCAATGATCCGTTACAGTTATTATTGTCGGCCCAGACAAATGTCAACACCACAGACCACGCGATACGTAATCCATGTTGTCACAATCGCCACGACGTGCACAAAAAATCACCGAAATGAGTCTTAAATCGCTTCCACATCCGGAGATCTTTCTCCGCTGCACTCGCAATGGGGGCCTCCGATTAGTCACATGTTCAGAAAATTTACTCTCGAAAATGTAATCCATATGGCTGACTGAAGTAGTACAATTGATGTGACTTCAATTCAGTCCTCTTTTGTTTTTCTTAAAGACCCAAGATGCCTATCTGTACTATGAAGGTGGAAGTCAGACAATGTCAGACAATCTTCAGCTGTTAATTACTAAACACATGTTTTGCACTATTTGTTTTGGGGATAATTCCTGTTGGTACCGTAGTGGCGCTAAGCATGCCGGACTACACAAGAAAATCTTCTTTGGTTGTTTCCAGAATGGACGTATGCTCGTTATATAGTGCTCAACCTCTGGTTAAGAAACCAACTCCCGTTGTAACCTCAACTATTTTATGGAGATTTTAACATCGATATGGTGTATGTGTGTTGCCATTGGTCAGTGGCGTAGCCAGAAGCGGGTAGGGGGAAGGGACGCTTTTGTTTGTAAGTTATTGTATTACTCATTATTGTCAGACAAGTCTAATGCAAAATATGAGCAGTATACCCTTTGCCGGAGTAACGACTGCTGACTGCTGATGAATGTGCCCATTTCAAACATTTCAGTCGGGTTATTACAAATAAAACTACATAGCGTTCACAGTTGTGTCTTTTGTGATAGATGAAACCGTGTCTTAATGTTGATTCTTCATAAGCAAGGACGAGAATGCTTCGCGAACGCCTTGTCGGTAAAATTGGCAGCTAAATGCGTAGATGATACTGTTGATTCCAGAGTTGATGCACAGACAGACCCGTCCAATCGTTATGCACGTTATTGCTTGACCCCTTGTTAAGAAACCAACTCCAGTTGTAACCTCAATTATTTTATTGAGACTATAACATCGATATGGTGTCTGTGTGACGAAGAACACGATGCCATTGATAACGAGTGCTCGAGCAACTAACTTGGTTGCGAACTTGGATGGTTTGCTCTTGCAGCGAAGACCGAGACGATATGACAGATCGCGTGGACAGAGCGTGAATGATAAACGCGTACAGAACGCTATTTATCGCCATAGCCAAAATGAGACTAACCACTTCAGTCGATACCTGAATTAACACAAGTATCTCTGTCACTGCTCCTGTTCCCATCGCTTGACATGTATGGAAATGTGTTGGTAGGTTGTTGTAGAACTCACCGTCCGGCCAGTCTATGCAGAATTTCAGCAGTTTACCATGTGCTGGGGTTATGACCGCTGCTAAAGCTAACGACAGTACACCAATCGAAAACGTCAATTTGATGGCGCGACTTTTGCTCTGAATCTTCCTGTGTAGCAATGGTTTGCATACCGCCAAGTATCGCTCAAAGGAAACCAACGTAATCGTACCAACAGAAACAAGATACGAGAAGTAAATTAAGAAGAACAAGACATAACAGAAAAAGTCATTCTCAAACGGAATATGATGACCAATGGGTGACGATAAATACGAAGTGATATAAAATGTCGGCACAACAACTCCTAATAGCACATCAGCGATTGCCACAGTGACTAAATAGAGATTGGTAATGGTGTTCATTCGTCGAAGACGTGAAACCATGAAGATGAAGGCAAGATTGCTTATCGCAGATACGGTCATGATAACGGGTAGACAGTAATAGAGGAATAAATCATCTACATCGGAATGAAGCCAGTTCCGCGCTATCACTTCATTCGAAATAGCGATGGTATTCCGCGGTGTACATATTAGAGTTGAAATGTTAGTCATTTTGGAAATCTGATGACTCAAGTTAACAACTTGACAACAAAGTAAAATTCAACGTTGTTAGTCCGAAAATACTTGTCTTTAATCCTCGCGTAAAGTGAAAGACGCATCAACGTAATGGGTTAGTCAGTTAATGCTTATCTCAAATAGCGAGACCAAACATGAAAAATGCGTACAGCTATCTAACCGACAATGCCCATCTCGATCCGACTATTAATGATTTTAGTTACTCTTTCGGCAACGAACCAAAATGTTCTACGGGAGAATCGAAATATTTTTTTCTTTTGTCTTTGTTTGTTTTCCGTAGCCTGACTAAAGTCTAAAGTAAACCTAAATTGTACATTTACAACTCCTCAATTTCGTAATGTTCAATCGAATCATTGCTCTATATGCTTTCCCCAAAAAAAGAAGATTTCTTAATCAACACCAACATGCTTCACTTTCATCACATGACCACTGATTTCATCAGTCACCAGTGTCTGTTGGTTCCCATTGTACCATGGATTAGATATGTTGAAGTATCAAATAACCTGCAGCTGTTACTATTACACATGTTTGACACTGTTTTGGGGGAAAGCCAGGTTGGCACTGTTAGTGGTACAAAGCATGCTGGAATCCACAAGAAATCTTCTTTACTGTATCCCAAATCAAATTAAGTAAATGCGAGTGCTTTATAATCATTCGTGTGCGTGACATTTTCAAATTGAAAATGTTCAAATTGATATTGTTTCCAACATACCTGCAACCAACAGAGTACCTCAATGCAAAGCGAAGGCATGGTGCTAAATTGAGAGCAATTATTTGGGAGCATTTTAGGGGTCAAATCCATTCTTAACTATATCATTGTATCTTTGATTTTGAAGCATGGCTTTTGTCTGGATTTTGTTTAGCATTTTATAATATCATTTCTCTCCAAACAGTCAAAGTAGGGGATACAACCTAAATTTGTTAACATTCTGTATCCTGAAAAAACCTTCTTAACATTTTAAAAATTACAATACAGCATAGAAACAATTAGGATGGCTGCATGTAGTGCACAAATAATAAAAGTCGGGATATATTTTTTTAAGGTATACCCCTATTATATTTTTAAAGGCATGGTATGCGATATTTGTCATGAAACGCCCTCTATCTGTGATTTTTTTTTCTCCTAGAAATGCATTATTGTCTTCAAATTACATTTATAACCATGAAACTAAAATTATAAAGTTACTTCAAAACCAGATTTTGAAATATGTTGTCCTGGTACCAGGACATTTCTAGGTAATGTTCTCGTTCGTAAATATAATTCCATGGTTGACACCGTGTTAACGCTGTTTACAGTGTTTCCGATAACGACGGCAGCTGTACACAAGTGAACACAACCCTACGTGCTTTCACCGGCGAACGAGGACCTATACCTACGAAATGCTTTATGATGAAAATCAAAACAAATATGTTGAAAAATCCCTTAAATTGGAAGCCGATTTCCAATATGATTTAGTAACTAGTTCTGTGATGGGGATTTAACGCAAAATACAGTCAAAACAGGATGTTTTCTCAAAATTGATTATTAATAGTCCAATTTACCAAATCTGTGAAGGTTTTCTTCCACTCACTGGTTTATAGGCTATGTATTATACTGATGAATGATAATCATTCATGCTTAGGCTCACTATAATTGTGCCTAAAATATTGTTTTTACCACCACATTCTTGACGTAGGGTACGTCATGGGCAGCCTTTGGTCCGTCACAATATTGACGCATGGGTGCGTTGTCAGTCACTTTACCTGGGTGCGTCACGGGATACGTCATCATGCGTACAACAAAATGCGAACATTATATTTTACATGTAGGCCCTATTCACCAGCACCCAGGCTTTGTTTTTTAGAAATGCAACTCCCGAAGTGCAAAAATGACTATTCCAATGCTCCACAGATAGTCAATACTCTCACCGCGTGTTCAGTGCAAAGATTGTATGCGTACAATCACCCGATCGCCATTATGACCGTTTAAATACCGAAAATACCCCAGGCATATGGTACCGTATAGGACTGGTATGTATTATACAGATACGACATGGTATAGAGGGAAGTAGTGTGAATTACTGGTCCCGAGGTGTTGGATGAGTGCGTCTACTTCCCGACGCGTAAATGACACGGCCGGTGTTTCCAATCAAAAATCCAATGGAATTCAAATTTCGTAAACAGTAAACAGTCAATATAAACGATGTCAACATTCAAAGTTCCAATAAAACGTCAAGAAATGACGCTGTAGACCGTCACCGTAACGTTTGCATTGATCTCTTAGCGTAGAATTCACCTCCTTTGCCTTTGGTACGGATCTCGGCGTAGAACCTACGAAGTATGATGCATAAATCACGAGTTTTAAGCTACTCAGCTTCAACAATGTTGAGATCCTTGGTGCTACAATACGTGAAAAATATGCCTACTGCTTTCTGTATAACAGCTTTTGTTTGTTTTGCGTCTTTCCATCAACAATAGCCTTAGTGCAAATCCTTCTCGAAACGACTAGCAGACGACGCCATTTTGACAACAACAGAATAGCCATGCTCGTCGCCAGAATGCAAAGTGCTATACAATGTGACGTGTATACGTTTGTTGAACTGTTTCGTTCAGGGGATGAGACTTAAGGTGCGGTAGTAGCCCCCTAGGGGTGCGGTAGTACCCTTATTTTTCCCCCGCGTCTGCGTCTTTCCCGTACGCGAGGAAGTAGGCTAAATACTGAAGTGCGTAGTTAACGGAATAGACCAATAGGAAACCGCGATTAGCTTATGAATATTTATGATGTATAGTAAAAGAAAAATATTTTACACTGTTTAAAAGTATTTTCATATAATTATACTGCAATCCAGTTCAGTCAACAATAATGTATGACGGTGGGGTGCGTCATTTTAGACAGTCCTGGTCCGTCAGAATTAATCAATGGTGCGTCATAAAATTGACTAAGGGTACCGTCATTGTATGGCGAAGGTCAGTCACATTTTGACACGGGGGTGCGTCATGGTACATGAGAAAGTGCCGGACCTCGGTAAAGGGACGCGCCATTTCAGGGGGTCGTATAATAGTGCGTCATATAATTGATATGTGTATTAGCTTGTTCAATAACAATGGCATCCCTATTACATACACACCCTGCATAGCCTAGATATTTAAACACGCATTATAATACCAGCATTTTTATTATTCAAAATGTATACCCTTCATTGTCAAATACATTGTCAATGTCATCCATATCGTTGAAAGTTATCAGAAAATTTAATTCTAGCTGTATATAGCTAGTAACAGCCGGTGGTCCCACACCACCAAATCATTAAAAGGCATGTTATGGGATCTTTTCAAGGGGGCGCCCTCTATTCATGATTTTTTTTTTAGAAAGTAGATTTTCTTGCAGATTTACATTTCTGCTAGCAGGACAGTTTATTTTCACTCTTTGATTAATGATTACAGATCAAAGGCATGCATTTGGCATGAATTTGGTATAAATATTCGGAACCATTCCGAACAGGAACAGTTTGAGTTTCAGTTTTATTTACCAACAATACATATAATAATGCTAAGTTCATACATTGGTGGGCTGACCAAAATCAGAGCAGAGCTCGCAAATATAATATGGCAACCCTAATAAATCATTTAATCGTAACAAATTTGGATGCATGTCGTCAGAGGCATGGATATTAATCTATACTGATGTCTGGGATGATGTACTGATTACGAAATAAAAGAGGACTTATTATTACATAAGGTGAGTTAGAACGCAAAGTAATACGGAGAAATCCAAAAACAAAATTGTGACTATGAAATATGCTTTGAATTTGCTGGCGATGTGATAACATGGAAATTCGGTACCACGCGCATGCTGCAACTACGAAAGAGAATGTGATAGTAGCGATCAGCTCGAATGGGTTCTGGACTGAAAGTGGGTCTAACCACACAGATGGTGGAAAGCAGACCTTATTATAGTTATAATAATAATAATAATAATAATAATCGGATTATACACATAAAACACCTCGCTAGGGAATACTATTTTATGACTACAGGAAATGTATGTATGAAACAATGGTGGTTGATATATCATTCATAATATGATAAAATATATTCCTTGTATCTTTTTTGTTAAAGCAATTAACGGATTTACAATTCTAGATGTCAGCATCAATGCCATTCCACTCCAGAGGCCATTGTCTTCTAATAGTGTACTCGTATCAGCGAGATCAGTATTGAAATTATGAAGTCTATTACAGTTTGAAGATCTGGTTCCATGTAGTGGATAGCAGTTGATTTCTTAAAATCATTTGAGAATAAATCAGCGAGCATATTATTTGTAAATTTATACATAACAATAACCTTTTGGAGTCTATGAATATCTTAAACCGTGAGGGTAATTAAGTTGGCAAACAGTGTAGAGAACCACAATCAAGATACTTGAAATTATGACTTAGGATCTCATACGACATTCACCGGCACGATCTTCTGTTTATAGGAACAGAATTCTATGCCATTCGGCAAACTGTACTTCAAATTGCATCACCATATTTGGAATCACCATGAGAAATGCTAAAAAGTACAAACATGCCTATATTAGTATTGGTTCAGTAATTCTTGAAATAATGACTATTTTAAAGATGACCCTTCATGTAGAATAGAAAACATCAAGTTGAAAATCGGGCCAGCAATCGGAACACTTAACCTTTGTTTAAACCCTTACCTGTGTTCTAAAATAATTGGTGGTGTTAATAGCTTCCATTCTTAAATTAAGCTCATATTGAAGTAAGTGTGGATTGAAATTAAAGGAATGAATGTCAAATGGTGTATTGGCCTAAGCATGATAACACGTACATGAGACTGAAGTAAAGAACAAATCGCCATCACTCAAATTTTCCATCTAATAGCGATTAGCGATATGAAATACCATTTTTAAATACCATTTTTAAAGATAACGAGAGTAACTCAAAGTCAGAAATTATCTGATGAAATTTGGAATTTCTAGAGATCAGAACACACTATCATGGTTCATTGGTGCATCAATGGTCACTAAACCGATCTATATATGAGGGTAGGTTCTTAGTAGCAACAGTTATAGGAAGCTCTTAGGTTAACCAACTAGGTTTCCATGCTCGCGTTCTCGTCAATCCTGCCTTTGCTCGCGCTGCATTGGTGCATCAATGGTCGGTCAGCCAATTTGTTAGGGTTGTTTTTGGTAGCAGTATGTAAGAAGTTGTTAGGTTAACCACGGTTTCCATGCTCTATGCAATCCCGCCGCGGGCACGGCAGCATGATCATTGAAATGATGAACCGGAAATACGATATCTTTAGAGTGATATTTAAGTCGATTCAACAGTTTGTAAACAATGTGGACGTTAGATGGGGCAACATTGTGTTTCTCTTCTGGGTCCTTAGATATGTCGTATAATCTAATAAAGATGCCAACATCGTCAAAAGTCTGCATTTTTATTTGTCTCTTAAAGCTTTCCGGAGATGGTACCCACCCGGCGTATTTACTATCTGTAAAAATAAAGTACACATGACATAATAAATTAATGACTTTGGACAAGATTGACGAGGCAATAAGTTTAGGCCGTGTTCCCACATAAATAGAAATTGTACCGGTCAGGACTTGTCCGGATCTACTCGCTGTTGACCCCACCCTCAGTTCCTTGGTCAATTGCCAATGACAATGCAATGCCTAACTCCCATGGTGCAAAAAGTAAACGCTAATAAACGCTAAGTTCAATCGGGCAGTTTTTTAATATCCCCTGTTTCTACTCGCGAAAAGTTACCGCTAAGTTTATCGATCCTAGTCGATGGGCCACGACATTTGACCTTCATAATATTGTGCATAACCCATTGGACACGGTTCACGGCGAAAACCGCTAAGAATCGCCTCTATGTTTCTATTGCGTTTATTGCCGATATTGCCGATTATTGTCGGTTCCAAACCTGGTTTGTGAACGTTTTTGGGATTACCAAAATACCAATTATTGCCGGGTTCTGCCTGTTTCTACTGGGCAAACTTAGCGTTTATTAGCGGATTTTTTCCCCAGCAGAAGCACGCTCATAGTGTACACCCCACGAGGGGTTACTTTCGCCAAAATCATCGCTATACCATTTTTTACGAAAAGGCACCCCAAAAGGCAGGCACATATACGTATAACATATCAATGTGAGAACCCCCCCCCCCCCCGGGTATACCTAACACAAACAGTACCAGATCAGGTGCTTTTAATGTTATCTATTTCTAAAATAATCGATATTAAGAAAAATGATATATACATTGAACGAGCATATTTCCTTTCCACAATATGACACTATGTTCATCATAAAATTCGAGTGAATACTTTTAAAGTTATGATGACTTAGGTAAACCGAACACTTAGTTGTATAAAAGGGATAAACTAGCCTAGTGTGTGCTCAGTAGTGACAATTTGTGTGAAATGAATTACAGCTCAACGTACATGCCTGCCCGGTTTCGGCATTGTTCAATACAAATCTATGGCATCCCATATAAAAACAACTTTTGTCCATGTTAGGTATGGTGTCATGAAGAGGACATTTGCTCGTGTAATGTAAATCTTTGATGTTTGAAACCGCTTACTGGTTCTTAATTAACTAACATTAAAGAAAGTGTGTGTTTAAAGGTAGATGACCCGATCACATTTTCGTAACACAGAATTATTTCAAACATACGGAGATTTTCATATCATATGAAAGCTCGTATTTTTCTCATCATCATACTGAAATTTGACGGCCTAAATCGGTATAATTACGGAGAAATCGATGAAATAACGTCGAATTACTGCGAATGGTGGTAACCACCGATATAGTTTGTGTACTACTCAATGGGTACAGTTCACAGCATCTTGTGCGTCTAAAATAAGAACCATTAGAGCTATGCAACTCAAACTTTGGAACACGACTTTTTTAAGGATGACCTTTCATGTAGAATAGAAAACTTCAAGTTGAAAATCGGAATGTGATCGGGTCATCTACCTTTAATAGGCCTAGGTGTATGTAAACATTTGAAACAATTAACACTTTCCACGCGGCAGACATCTGACGACATTCCAAAATTTCACAAAATGTTTTAAAAATTTCATTGCCATATTTGGAATCATCATGAGAAATGCATTGGAATAAGTATAAACATGCCTAGTATTGGTTCAGTAATCCTTGAGACAGACTTCGAAAATTGGAAACGGTTTCGGGAGAAATCTGTCTTGTATAATGGTAAAACTAATAGCCGCGTGGAAAGTGTGAATGTCGAATGCACTTACTCTGATATCCGGTGATAAGCTTCCAGTTGTCGTATCTTACAGCAGCTAGAATTCGAGGATTAAACGGCAGTTTTTTTACATCGCCCCATCGGTTGTGGACTGGTGGCGTATCCAAGTGTTTGGCTTTCATACGACCTCGATTTAAATGGTCAATATTGTGCAGGATTTCGTAGCGAGGAGAGCGGCGTCCCTTCCTATGATATGGTGATGATCGAAAACAACGTTAGATAAGCATATCGGAAAAACTCATTTCAGTCAGATTTTAAAAAGTACATTTATTCAAAGCAAGGAAAGTATGATTTTACGGTATTTTCTTTACATTGATAAAGTGTATTTAATTATCTTTTGTTATAAGGGTGTACTCGTATGTGTATAATTGCGAGATCTATTCTCGCTCTTGCTTTATTTTCTCGGTGACCCCGGTGAATTAACGAGTTCTTATTACTGAGAGTTATAGGCCAATCTAAACTGTACGTGTTTCATACAACACGCATCCTTAGTTTTGTCTACTCAAGGTAGCGGTGTTTTCCGTGCGCGTCATCAATGAACACGTGATCACCATCTTTTTCCCCACCTCCATCACCACCAACATAACCCGTATTTCTCGGCTATGCGCTACTTGCACGCAATCGCCATTTTAAAATGAAAGCGAGGATCTTCCCTATTGTCAGCGCGCCCAAACGCGTCACGCGATGCACAAACATGCGATAAAACCCATTCCTGCAGTGTGGCGTGAGGGTGCGTGAGGGGACAGCCTCGCTTTCAATGTGGTTCCATCTTTACCGTACAAGTAGCGTATTCATGGTATTGGTGGTGATTTTAGCGATAATCTTGAATAGAAACAGACGGCGATTATTTTAGTGGTGATTGCATTCCACGCGCCGCGTTGTGCTTAAAACATTTTTTAGCGTTGGGCCCACGTGCGGGTGTCTAAGATGGGCGCGTAGCGTTACGGTTTTGGGATTGAATAGAAACGTAAATTAAGTTGCTATTGGTGCTATATTGGTGGAGAGGATTATCATCCCCAATCAACACCAATAATGAATTATTGATGACCCACAGTAGGCATTACTTATAAGAAAACAAAAAGTAAACGTACACTATGAGAAATTATCAAACTTACGTGATAGTTGACCACATATTTTTACCATCGAGTGGTAAACTCCCCTCTGCATTTCCACCAGCCACCCCTTCAATTAGTGTAGGGTACCAATCACTGACGTGCATCAGGCCATTTTGGACGGTACCAATCATGTCATTAGGTAGAAGAGGACTGTTTACAAAAGCAGTTCCTTTAATTCCTCCTTCCCATAGTGTATTCTTTTCTCCGCGCAATGGCCAATTGCTGGCAGAAAATAAGGTCCTTCCTCCGTTATCTAAATAATAAAATGACAAAAACAAGTCGTTGAAATGGTGTTACGAATGTAAACTTTAGGCAGTCAAAATAAGATTCCGAGTACCATTAACTTTGAACACGCTTCCTCTGACTGAAAATTAATGAATGTCAAACTCAGTCTTAGTCAACGAAACAAAACGTGCTAAAATCTGGTATTTGTGTGGGTTTTTGGGGGGATTTTCTTTATTTGTTTGTTTCCTTCATTTTGTGCCCTTTTTTAATTTTCTTAAATCACTTGAAATGTTTACACATTAAAACAAAAAATGTATGTTTACAAAATATCCGGTAAGGGTCGGTCGGGTCCAACGAAGATTTTAAAGACGCACCACAATGCATTGCATTTTTGCAAAACACTGTACATCTGGTCCCCGATTTATCTCGGTTCCCATAGACATGCACAAAACCACGGCTTCATAACGCCATCACCATACGAGCTCTTATATTCTTGTTTACATCAATAAATTAAGTAGTTCTCAGTGTTCCAAATGCATCTTAGGAACAAAATCTTGAGTTGGTGCAATGCATTGTGGGTGTGAAGTTTAAATCTTCTTTGGGTCGGGCCGATGGCTTGTAAAGGATGCTATTGCAACAATTCTTCCAAACTTGAGTTGTGTGATTGAAGGATTCTCCCCCAATTCAACTATAAAACTTATTTGTAATTGGCGCCTTCCTGTCGTGGATGGGAGAAACATCGACATCGTGTGATGATAATAATAATAATAATAGTGGATATTTATAGCGCCGGTATCCGCCGCAAGCGACGCTCATGGCGCTGTAGCCTATATAAATATTATTACACTGTCGTTAGGAAATCGTCACAACTCATTTCGCTTTCATCTATCGTAGGCTGCCGGCTAGGCGCACATCAATATCAGCACTTAGATTGTAATATCACCCATTTTAACAGCTCCCCAATCTCGCTTGGATCGACGAGGCAATTGAGACAAAGTACCTTGCCCAAGGATACAACAAACATGTTGGATCTGGCCGGGCTCGAACTCACAACCTTTGCATCGTGAGACCGGCGTCTTATCCACTAGACCACACGCTCTTGCGATGATGAAAGGTAAGAGAAGAATGTGAATATTACAATATCGGGAACGAAATCGAGACGAAGAATGTAAGCATCACATTCTTCGCCTCGATTTCGTTACTCAATATCGATATACCACCACATCCACAACATAAAGGCGCCAATTACAAGTAAGGTCTGCCATTTATCTTCGTTATCAACATTTTTGAAATCAAATGTTATGAATATTTCATCATGGCACAAACCTTGCACCATAAAAAATTTCATCGATTCCGCAAAATTGGATCCAATTTTGTGGCATATCTCAAAAAACTACTCCTCCCATTTCCTTTGTATATTGTTAGCTACTAAGTATAAGGATTTATGTAAATAAAAACCAACGGGAGAAAAAAGTCAATACACCGAATGACCTAAATCATGGTGGACTGAATCTGGCATGATTAGCCTACCTGACGTGAATACAAGAATGGTATTCTGCCACAAACCAGCTGTTGCCAATGCTTCAGTTACTGTTTTCAAACCAACGTCAATGGTTTCCATTAAACTGAGGTACTTCAGTCGCTCAGTGCCGTTAATGGCTGCCCATAATCGAGGGAACCTCTCTTTGTATCCAGTCTGGAATTTCTCCGGTGTGCTAATGGGACTGTGTACTGCTTGGTAGGAGAGATACATAAACAGAGGCTGAAAGATAAATATTGGAAGTGTAACGATTTCAATTCGATGCTGGTCTGAGAAATTGTCCCGAAGGGGCGCAGGACAATTCCGAATGACCAGAACAACAACCGAGGATTTCAAAACAAATTCACGAAACCACTTGTTAAACAGCCATTATTCTCATTTATTACTGAAAAAGATGCATATTTATCCAAATCGTTGATTTGTACCGATATAATTGCGCTATTAATCAATTAGTTTTCTGTTTATTTTGTCCACCCCTTCTTAGTTATTGAAACAGCGGTCTGTTCATCACCTCATTAACATTGTTATCATTCAACCTATCAGAATAAGCTTTAATCGTGTACCTCATAACTAATTGAATATTTAGTTTAGGGGCGTGAGGCTTTAATTTGATTGGTCGGTCATTGAGCAAAACAATCGAACACTTTGGCGCAGTACTTTCGGGCAATTATTAGTAGCCTGCGCTCGACGTGCGCGTTATCATCTAACGATTAATTTGATTGGAACGCACTTGGTACGCAGTTATCGCGATTATTCATGAAGTAATGAATCCCTGTCGATAACCTGCGTTACTTATTGTGCGTAGTGCATTTGATTGGGACGCACCTATTGCGTATATTCATGAGGTTTTTAAATGTTATAATTTGACACAAGATGTTCATATCAACTGGACTGGTAAGAAGTCAAACTCATGGGTGCGCAAGCAAATAGGGTTGAAAAAAGAAGAGGGACTGCTAGCCCAGCTAAAGAAGAGGAAGCTTGCAAAGTATGGTCACTGGAAGCGACGTGCGGATAGCATAGTAATAACTACTATTGAAGGAGAGGTAGAAGGGAAGGCTCTCCAGGTCGCGGAAAAACTGCTTGGACAGACAACAACATAGAGTGGACAGACGGCGGACTGGTAGCAGCAAGAGTAAAAGCACGCAAGAGAAAGCCAACGGTTCTCTGAAGGACTATGGCTAAACAGCAGCAGCAGTTCATATCAAATGTATATATTATTATTAACACCCTACCACTGTTTTGTCGTGACGTTGTATGATTTCCACTGCACGTTCTGTGTAAACATCCGATGAATGTACGCCTTCATAGTTCCATTCTGCAGACTCATTACTGCACAGAGCATTGGCACCTTTCACTTTGTGAGAGAAATGTGCCGTTGAACCCATGAGGATACCTACATACAAAGAATAATGCTTGTTATAACCGGGTCTTTAACGCTTTCCATGCGGCAGGCGCTTGTAGAACATTCCAAAATGTCACAAAAAGTTTTAAAAATATCAAAGTTATTGAATATCATTACCATATTTGGAATCGCCATGAGATATGCATTGAAATAAGTACAAACATGCCTAGCATTGGGTCAGTAATCCTTGAGATAGACTTTGAAGATTGGGAAAAGTTTTTGAAAAAAATAATCTGTTTTGTATAAATGAAGAGCTGATTTGCAAAAGGGCTTATGTCTACTTTTTTTTAAATGAGTTATAACCGGCAATCTTAGTATTTTGGAAGTAGCTTCTAGCAATGTGGGTAATTTGTTGAAGAAAAAAATTACATCCCATAGTAATTCAATACAGAAGTCCGAGTTATTATGCAAAAAGGCTTCCGTCCAAGACAAATGTTTGGCAAAAGGGCTTACATCCATTTCCACTGTTCTCTAATATAATGCAAAATACTATCCTCTAAATAATTCATTATCCTACATGTCCTAAAGACAACTAAAGAATAAAAGGGAACTCTTGTTCCTGTTTTGTTCCTGTTTTGTCCCCTCGCCAACTCCCAACGCCTTGCCACTTACTGTTTAATTTGGCGATAGTCAGTCCAATTTTTGATTTGGTGAATGATTTTTTTCCGTTCGATAAAATGTGTGTGTGCATTAATTTGATCGAAATGTGTTGTAAAAGGCCTTACATCCATTTTTTGAAAAATAAAGAACATAACAAAATGTAAAAGTGATTGATTTGAAAAACATATTGTATTTGATTGGTATATTATCAAATAAAACACTTTTTATTTGGCAGTTTGCTACCTTGGGTTTCTCGCTTACGCGATCGTCAGGCAAACTAAATGTTTTCCTTCCATTCAACGAAGTCAGTGAGAAAAATATTCACAGTACGCGCGCGCAAGGTATGCTGCGTATTCAATTCGCGTAACACTGCTCGCGCATAAAACGCAACGCACTGACATCATTATACACATAATATTTCAAAGCATCAATCACACAAGTCCAGAATATGCCGTTTTCTCAAAATCACTCAAATGGATGTAATAAGCCCTTTTGCATATCAGCTCTTCATATGGTAAAACAAATAGCCGTATGGAAAGTGTTAATAAAGGAGCGTAAAACCTCTTCACAACCCCGGTTGTGTAAAGTGTTACACATATGTGGGTCAAAATAGGGAACATGGTCGTTTTGGGGTAAACATTTACCCAACGATGTTTTACATTTTTTTACACTTTGACCCACTATGTTACACATAAGTGGGTCAAAATAGGGAACATGGTCGTTTTGGGGTAAACATTTTACCCAACGATTTTTTACATTTTTTTACACTTTGACCCACTATGTTACACATAAGTGGGTCAAAATAGGGAACATGGTCGTTTTGGGGTAAACATTTACCCAACGATGTTTTACATTTTTTTACACTTTGACCCACTATGTTACACATAAGTGGGTCAAAATAGGGAACATGGTCGTTTTGGGGTAAACATTTTACCCAACGATTTTTTACATTTTTTTACACTTTGACCCACTATGTTACACATAAGTGGGTCAAAATAGGGAACATGGTCGTTTTGGGGTAAACATTTACCCAACGATGTTTTACATTTTTTTACACTTTGACCCACTATGTTACACATAAGTGGGTCAAAATAAGGAAACATGGTCGTTTTGGGGTAAACATTTACCCAACGATTTTTTACATTTTTTTACACTTTGACCCACTATGTTACACATAAGTGGGTCAAAATAGGGAACATGGTCGTTTTGGGGTAAACATTTACCCAACGAGTTATACACTCTGGAAGTGTAGAAAGTGCCCGTAATTGGGTAAAACATGATTTGACACCATGAAAGTGTAAGAATTATTGGGTAAAGGAAATTTACCCAATTTATGTGTACCAAAAATGACACAAGTGTTGAGTAAAACCTCTTCACAACCCCAGTTGTGTAAAGTGTTACACATAAGTGGGTCAAAATAGGGAACATGGTCGTTTTGGGGTAAACATTTACCCAACGATATTGTAGTTTTAAACTTTGTTGGGTAAAATATCTGTGTAGAAAGCCGCGTTACCGATCGATGTAACTATTGTCCAAGGTAAAGTAAACTAT
The DNA here is from genome assembly GCA_035610835.1 of Ophiura sarsii. Classification (NCBI taxonomy): domain Eukaryota; kingdom Metazoa; phylum Echinodermata; class Ophiuroidea; order Amphilepidida; family Ophiuridae; genus Ophiura; species Ophiura sarsii. The sequence goes on along the minus strand of CM069459.1, from coordinate 44,644,791 downwards.
GCGTGTAGTGTTGCGGGAGCACATTAATATTATCAAGGCGATTTTTCAACGGTTTGCCGGCAACCTGACCTTCACACATCGGTCTCCCTTAAGATAATATAGCTTTATAATTTACTAGTTTCATTATATACTTTTTTCATGCCAATCTCAACATTTACCAACTAATTTCAGCAATTTCTTTCTATCTTGTCATATTTAGTCATATAAAATAGTTTATATTAAAACAAAACACTTCCACATATCAACTACTTCGTTAGCACAGTGGGTACGTGGGTCAGTCTTCGAATGCAAAGATTGTGGGTTCGAGCCCCGTTCCGGTCAAGTTAAGGTAAGTTCTTCTAAAAAACTTTAATTCCGTGGATATTAAAATTGCGAAAGAAGATTAGAATACAAATATGACACCCAAAATGGCTTAAAATATATTCCTGTATTTTTTTAAATTAATTTATGTGTACCAAAATGACACGAGTGTTGGGTAAAACCTGTTGTGTAAAGTGTTACACATAATTGGGTCAAAATAGGGAACATGGTCGTTTTGGGGTAAACATTTACCCAACGATTGATGGGTAAAATGTTTACTATGTGTTGTGTAAGACTCTACACAACCACTGTTATGTTCATTTTTACCCAACAAACGACCATGTTCCCTTTTTACCATCCTGAAGTGTAGTATTTTACCCAACATTGCTTAATTTTTTCTAAGAGTGTATTGAAGAAATTGAGCTATTTCCCGTGTGGTAGTTTTGGCTACTTCCCTTCCATCTCATCCCCAGAGCTGAGTCACGGTGAGGTGTAATAAAGCAAATACTACATGGTATGATCGGGGCAATAGGGCACACTATTTTCCCTCGGTACTGGCTACAGGCCTACCACCCCGAACCCGGAGGGTTCGGGGTGATAGGCCTGTAGCCAGTACTTCGGGAAAATAGATTGCACTATTTCCCCTCTAACCATGTAGTATTTGTAGACTACCCGCTAAGTTAACACCGTCCCCCGTAACAATTCTAGAGCCTATGCATATTACGTACATATGAAACGTTGACCCCAAGTACGAGGTTCACAATTAACAAACATGGCCGTCGTCTGCTAAACATATGCCGAAGAAATTCGCGAACTACACAGACGCAGATTTCAGGCTTCTTTTGTATAATTATGCTGCATCTACCAAGCATGGAAAAATACAACAAATCTGTGAGGTATGCAGCAATTATTGTGAAGAATAGGAAACGGTTTCGATGATATTGTTCTTCTTCCAGGGGAATTGAGTCCGCCGTTTCTTGCTCATTACGGTTCCGTTCCCTGTATGAAATCCAACTTTCTTGACCACGTCTTTGATGACATATCCAGGGTAATAACTCATCCCCTCCTACACCATTTATCTGATTTATTTTACACCAACTGTGTCTTGCCAGCGTGCGTGCTACCATTTCCACCGCTATCCTAAGCATAGCTCAAGGCTCTTTAGTTACGAGATTATGTGATCAAGCGAATGGGACGAACGGTAAATGGTAATAAACGACGGATTCAATTCACAAAATGATACTGACACTGGAGGTGACTTTCCAACGGTTTCATGATCAAATCATTTAGCTCCAATGTGTGATGAATTTTTCGGGGTCATTCAAAATCCATTTTGACATTGAAACCAACGGAGATTTAAAATGTACGGCCATTCGTGACCACCGTCGTCTGGCGCAGTAAGCTGGTGTGGTTTGCGCCCGCTTGTGTCTGACTGTGGTCTGGAGACTGTAGGGGTCGTTTCCATAAATATATTATAGGAAGGTTCTTGTTTCTTTTTTCATGCTGACCAGGCTATGGTCATAAATGAGCATGGTGGTAATACATGAGAATGATAGTCATAAATGGTCATGCATGAGCATGGTAGTCAGAAATTCATATGATGATCACAAATGAACATTCTTGTCAAAAAAAGGGCATGATAGTCACAAGTAAACAGTCATAAATAACCATAATGATCATATGTGAGCAAGAAGCTCATAAAGAAGCATGATGGTCAGGTACATTTAAGCATACATGCTAGTCATAAATTAACATGATAGTCATTTGATTTGATTTGAGTTTGATTTGAGATCATTTGGGTCTTACGACCTTGGATAACCCAAGAAGCTTATAGCTTGTTTCCATTGGGGTCCGTTAGATGATCCCCTACTCTTTACGAAAGAGTCTGTAACCTTTTTGCTCGGTTATTGCTCTTCCAATGCACGGGACCACCATTTCTACGTGACTTTCGAACCGCTGGTTTTACCAGGCTACCGACACGGCGCACACAATTTGTATCAACACAATTTGTATCAACTTAAATTGTAATATCCCCTAACAGCTCCCCAATCTCGCTTGGGTCGACGAAGCAATTGAGACTAAGTAGGCCTACCTTGCCCAAGGATATAAACATGTTGGCTATAGCGGGGCTAGAACTCACAACATTTGTATCATGAACCCTGCATGCTATCCACTAGACCACACATGCTCTCATAAATTAACATGATGGGCATACATGAACATGATGGCATACATGAACCTGGTGGTCATAAATAAACATGATGGTCATAAATGAACACGATGGTCATAAATTAACAGGCTTTCATAAATGAAAATGATGGACATAAATAACATGCTGGTCATAAATGAACATGATGGTCATAAATAAACATGATGGTAATGCATGAACCTGGTGGTTATAAATGGACTTAACGGTCATATGTAATTGACGGTCAAAAATTAACATGATGGTTACATGAACGAAGATGGTGGTCATAAATGAACATGATGGTTACATGAAAGAACATGGTGGTCATACATGAACATGATGGTTATAAATGAACTTGATGGTCATAAATGATCACAAATTGACTACGTAAACTAGCACGATTTACTGGCACGTTTGAAATTATTCGGGAAGTTTTAGCTAATGCATGTTTGCATGGTCTTTTTGCGGATCAGTTGCTTAAAACTTCGAAGTCTTTTATGTCACAGCGGTACACACAGAAAACACTTTGTAAAAAAAGTACACAAATTATGTAAAAAATACACAATCTGTGTAAAAATAGAACTCCATAATACTATATAAACAGTTGTGTTAAGCTTTTGCATAGGAATTTACACAAGCTTGGGTATATATTACATGTTTTATGTAAACTCTTACATAATAATTATGGAGTTCTATATTTACATAATTTTTTACATAGTGTTTTCTGTGTGTACCAATAGCATTTAATAACGATCGTCATGATTGGTCCATTGTGGTTTCAACGATGTAAATTACGAAAGGACTATTAGGTCCAAATCTGACACCGACCGGCCACTCATCTACCACTATAGATTGTGTTATTTTACATTAACTCACCAATAAAGGAATCGAACCCACGACGTGTGGGCAAACAAGCAGGTCTTGAAAACCCTAGATGCCACTTTCCGATAGCGTGTGTAGCATAACCGAGTTCTCGTAATTTCTCGGGAAGTGTCGTCTCGTTTGTAGGCATACATGTTGGGTCGGTGGGATCTATGTTACCATGTTGTAAACCCATTCGTATCTAGTATAAAATAGACATGAAACATTACAAAAGGCACATTAGCGCTTGTCATAGAAACTCGACCCAAGCCAGACTTTGAATGATGTGTTTGAAGTGATATGTTTTCTGTTTCTGTTTCAAGAAGGCACTTAAGACATTTATGTATTCCTCGTCTCCTTTTGTTTCTTATAATTATTATGTCAACTAATGTTATTTACTATATTATATGTAAGCGCTCTGGCCATCCGGGGAATGGCTCTAAAGGAATCGAACCCACGACGTGTTGGCAAACAAGCAGGTCTTGAAAATCCCAGGTGCCACTTTCCGGATAGCGTGTGTAGCATAAACCGAGTTATGCTACACACGTTCATGTGACGTGACCAAGCGGAATGAGTCGTATGTCGGAAATAATTATTTGTTTTGAGTTATAGGTAAAAAGAAGTGACAAATTCTTATGTTTTAGCTTGTTTTCTCAGTTGGTGAATTGTTTGTAACTTAAAAACTAGGACTTCAATTTTATTGGGGTTTGGACCATACTGTAGCATTGTCCACCTGTTTATAAATGATCTACAAATGTCATAATTAAAAACTGCCGACATGTGACTCATTTCGGTTGATCACGTCACATGTGTGTGTATCCATATGAATAATGCCATACGTATTTATGTTAGTGTACAACATCTTGATAATGTAATGTGACATAACGTGACCCAACATGAGTAGATGTGGCACAATGCGGCAGTAGCTAATTTGATTTAAGAGCACAAATGTGGGACGAAGTTCAAATTAAGTCAAATTCATAAAAAGTCTTAGTTGTGATCTGTAGGCCTATACATCTTGTATCTGACTAAAGATTAAATTCACGAAAAAAACGAGTTAAGCTACATTTCCAGGTATTCAATTTTTGTTTAAACCATTGATATGTTGCTGCCAGAAAGCTACCCCAAGAGGCAAGCTGATTTACTGTTGTGAGAAATAATTATCTCAAAAATATATATAAAAATATAGATATGTTAACAAAACCAAAACATAACTCAATAATCCATAACTTTTGGTTACGAGTGTGATATAACATTGACTTTGGTACCAACATGTTCCTTAACTCAATTGTCACATATCCCTTATTGTGCCTCATTTACTCGTAGTCGGTCACATATCGGCAATAGCAACTATTTGATTCTTACAAAATAATAATAATAACAAAGAAATTTCATCCGACAAGAAGCGTTTTATAGATATTTGTACGAACAATATTTCTAATTCTGTTGCGATTCTTTTTTATTAAAGTTAACCCATTATTTTGCTTGTTTGACTAGACTTAAAGGTAGATGTTCTGATTGCTGATTTGCCACTTGATGTCTTCTATTTTACATGGAAGGTCATCCTTAAAATTGTCACATTCCAAAGTTTGAGTTGCATAACTCCAATGTTTCTTATTTTAGAAGCACAAGGTCAAAAAAACTTGCCCATTGAATAGTACAATTTCTGGCTGGTTGTTAACCACCTTTGGCAGTAATTCACCACATTTGAGCATATAATGTATGCATGGAACATTTCTAGCCTCTAAGATTTTACAGAAATAATGAGAAAAAAATATGGGGATTCTTCTGATATCAAAATATCTTGATGTGAAAAAACCCAATCACAGCCCCAAAAAGTGATCGGAACATGCACCTTTAACTGGTCTATCAACCATCGTTAGGATTTATATTGAATGTATCCGATTTTGATTCCGTTTCTTGTCACGATGTCCGGTCTGAATTAAGATAGAAAACAGGCTCTAACTTTCAAAATGTCAACAATTTTTAATATTGAAATTGAGAGACATATGAACCGACTGTATCATGAAATATAGACCCGATTATTGAAGAAGTGAAAGTTAAATACAGCTGTAAATAAATATGTTTAATTACTTAAACCCTCTGATCTATATGAAGCTTATTAACTTGTTATGAGACTATCAAATGGTGATATATTAAATGAATAAATGAATGAATAAATTAATATTCATTGAAATGAATAAAATAAATATATAAATAAGTCAATAAATAAATAAATTAAATGTAAAGAAAAAAAAGAAAGAAACGAATTAATATAGGCCTACTATTCTAATAAATAAATAAATAAATAAATAAATAAATAAGTAAATAAGTAAATAAATAATACAATAAATAGATAAATAAATATATATATAAATAGAAAAATAAAAATAAATAAAAATAAATATACTCAATAAATAAAAATAAGTAGGCCTATACTCAATAAATAATAGAGAATAGCAAGCGTGGAGTTGTCTGATGATCGCACAAGCGTGAAACTCTGAGTAGCAACTACCGTTCTAAATGGTTTAACTTATACTCAATAAATAAATAGATAAATAAATAAATAAAGAGGGTAATTGAACAAGAATGATTACGAATAACATACTAATGGTTTAGGGTGCGAATGTGTGAATCAGTGGTAACATCTTAACGCTTTCCATGCGGCAGGCGGCTGCAGACGACATTCCAAATGTTGACAAAATGTTTAAAAAATGTCAAAATTATTAAATTTCATTACCATATTTGGAATCACCACGAGAAATGCATTGAAATAAGTACAAACATGCCTAGTATTGGTTCAGTAATTCTTGAGGTAGACCTTGAAAGTTGGGAAAGGTTTCTGAAAAATCTGTTTTGTATATGGTAAAACTAATAGCCGCGTGGAAAGTGTTTTAAGGATCGTTATTAAAATGTGCATTATTAACATGCAAACGCGGTTCTATCTTTTAAAGGTCGCCCTTTTTTTGAGTTCGATTCGATCTATGGAAAACGTTTCTGAGTTGATTGTTATCAGTGTTTCGTATTTCCTGAAGATATAAGGGAGCTTTAGGGATAACAATCTTGCTGCTTTTAAAAACATTCCGTGAATAGCAATTCGTATTCATGCATTTTATTAGGTATTATATGATTCAAGACCTAGAGCTATAGAAACTGGCGAAATGGTGGTGATGTATGGCTGTGATGGATAGAAATGAACTTAACACTTTCCACGCGGTAGGCGTCTGCAGACGACATTCCAAAAGTTCACAAAATGTTTCAAAAATGTCAAAATTATTGAATGTCATCACCATATTTGGAATCACCGTAATAAATGCATTAAAATAAGTACAAACATTCCTAGCATTAGTTCAGTAACCCTTGAGATATACCTTGAAAGTTAGGAAAGGTTTCTGAAAAATCTGATTTGTAGGCCTATATGGTAAAAATAATAGCCGCGTGGAAAGTGTCAAGAGTTCGGCATGTGTTGTAACTTTATTAGCACAAGTCCCCATAGGAGTCTGCACTGCTCTTGAAAGGGTATCGGATTTGTCTGTCAGTCTCGATTCCTTTTGACACCAAATAGAATAAGTACAGATAAAGAAAATAAATAATCGAATTAAGCACAGATCAAATTTGCTAAGCCACGAACTCTGACTTTCTTAATCCGGGATTGGTCATTATGTCATGTGCATGCGTGAGTTAAAGTTTATAAACCCATGCAATGGTTTTGATTATGTTAGGTTTAGTAAAGTTCACGGATGACAAATTGAATTTCCCGTGTGAATAAACGTGACAACATCAATGCTAAAATACATTCAGAGGTCAAGGGGTCAATGTTTTCATTTCCCTCAATTGACATTGCAATGGACTTAAGTACAGGGTATCCCAATAGTTATTCATATAAATATTAAGTTTAACACACACTTTCCACGCGGCGTCTGCAGACGACATTCCAAAAGTTCACAAAATGTTTCAGAAATGTCAAAGTGTTGAAATTCATTACCATATTATTTGGAGTCACCATGAGGAATGCATTGAAATAAGTACAAACATGCATATAATTGGTTCAGTAATCCTTGATATAGGCCTTGACAGTTGGGAAAGGTTTCTGAAAATGCTGTTTTGTATTTTGTAAAACCAATAGCCGCATGGAAATAGTTAGGGGTCGTCCAAAATTATCGCCATTTTCACTTACGTACAGAGCGTACGTAACTTTTTACCCCCTCCCCCCCCCCCCCCGAGTTACGTACGCAATAAATGGCGAAATTTTATTTTATTTTGTACTTTAAAAAGAAAATCCAGCCTCTCAAGATCGCCATTTAAGTTACGTACGGTTGGGGTATATTTCGACCCCCCCCCCCCCCCCCCCCCCCCCTCTTACGTACGCTTTGTACGTAACTGAAAATGGCGAAAATTATGGACGACCCCTTAAGATAATTCATGTTAAATCTAAATAAACATTATGTTCTTGTTTGCATTGTCTATATGAAATGGTGTCCAAATCTTTGGTCGTATAGTTGGTAAAGCCCTATTTAGTCTTCTATCAAATACAGGGCACCCAATTTGTATTTATACAGATAAGTTCTTATCGCATTTTGTTCCAATTCATATGTTAAATCTATATAAAATCAATGAACTTTGATTACCATCAAAAATTGTGTATATAATATGTGCAAGCATGTCATTGGTCGGTTTTAATTGGCATTCTTATTCTGAAATGCCATAATTTTAGCGATATCAAAATGCATAATTAATAATTTTAGAAATATATCATGGTCTGTATTAAAGTCGGTAACTATCCTATACTAAAGTGTGTTCAGGTTATTTAGAACATTGTAATACTAGTACACATCACTAAAAAAAGATCATTGCTGAAAGTAAATGTTACTCCAAAGTTAATATTTTCAATATACTTAATTCAATGACTTCTTTATAATGATTACTAAAATAACTAAATATCATAGACTCAAAACAAAATGAAGGAAGTTCGACATAATTTAGTTGAGTAATTTTAATAACAAAAACTTGTATATTGAAGTTCTGGTGAAAAGTGAACGAAATGAGTAAATGATACTCATGTCACACAATTATGTTACTTGATTAAATGACTTTGTTGCATTTCTTGATACTTTCGAGTTAAATAAACTGTACTAAGCCAAAATTAAGCAACATGAATTTGACTCAACTGATTTGGGGGGAAATGTTCCCCATTCTTGAAGGTAAGACCTCATAATTATTACCCGGAAATTACACAATTAGGGTTTATACAGAGGGCTAGGAGTGCATTCAGTCTGAGAGCGAATCGGTGACTGACTTAGCTTAAATTAATTTTCAACATTTCCAACACGTTCATCATGTTTTCAGGAAACGTTCATTGCATCACAACAATGAAACGATAAATTGTGTAACTTTCAGGTAACAATTATGAGATCTTTCCTTCAGGAATGGGGAGAAGATTTCCCCCACACCCCACATGTACTAAAAAAAATAAAAAATAGTTTGAGTAAATAAAACATGTTTTTTCTTCTTTTTACACATACTTATAAATAGGGAACAAGACTAAGGTTAAAGGTATTTGAGGAATACTGATTCAAATGTTTCGAATTACCGGATCAACAACGTATACATGTAGTAGAGATAACTTAATAAGTTAGTGCAACCGGTTACACTTATTATTTTTGAGTAAATGGAGCAAGTTTTTGTCAATGAGTGTAGCAGGTATGAAGGATACAGATATCTCAGGTAGATATTTCTTCTTTCTTTTTTGTCTTCATGTATTTGGGTGTTTTTTTATCTTTTAAGTTTATTTTCCTTCCTTCATATACAAACTGTCTCAAACATAAACCATATTGACATATAATATAGTATCATTCATATCATTTCAACATTTTGTATTATTATAGAGTATACTCTTCGTATATAGGCCTAATTGATACTGATTGTTATCAGCATGTATCTTGAAAAGATAAATGTTGCATCCATATTTCGTTATTAACGTTTAGTATACCTCTTGACTGTTAGTACTATTATAGATCATCCATATGTTCATTGAATACGTTGTGGCTATCTTATAACTTCTCAGCACATTATAATATTGACACCTCATTTGTATCTTTACAGATGCATGTTGAATCTGTATTTCATATTTAGACAAACTATTTTTTATAAAATCTTTAAATACTACAATGTTCATTTATATTTGCAACATATATTGCTATGCAAATCAAGTATAGTAGATCATTAACCCGCGATTCGGATTACTTAAAATCATTTGTAAATACCGCCAAACAAAGCAAGTTGTAATGCTATATAAAGGGATCAAAAAAGTACCCCCCCCCCTAAAATTTGATCGCGTTTGTTTGCATAACTCCACACACAAATGTACCTTTTGAAAAATTGAAACATTTAACAATTGAAACATTTAACAACAGAAAAACGAAAAACACTTGGCTACCCATTGCAAGTTTTTTTTACTTCTTCCAAAACATTCACATTTTCCCAAAAAGTGGCACTTTTCAAAATCTTATGCAAGAAAGTTACAAACATGTCTCCAGTGCTGTTTAAAATTAATTTGAATTGTCTTTATTTTCAATTAAACGAAAGTATTTTCTTTCTTTAGCTGGTCCTTATTTGAAATTAAAAATAAAATGGATATTATTTCATTCATGAATAGCCAATTCACGTTAATAACTTCCCTGTATCGTTGAAAAGTACAATTGTCGGAAAACATCATTTTGGGGAAATGCGATTGTTTTGGGAAAAGTAAACATGGTATTGAAAGGGGGAAACTTTGTATGGTATAGCCAAGAGTTATCCCGTTTCATAAATGTTTCAATCCGTCAACACGCCTAAGTGTGTATGGATTTATGCATCACACAAACTCGTAGGATCTTGAAAAGTGCCACTTTTTTGAAAACATTATTTTTGTGACATGTGACTATGTTGGGAAAAGTAATAATGATATTGAAATGGAGAAACTACACACAGAAAACACTATGTAAAAAAATTACACAAATTATGTAAAAAATACACAATCTGTGTAAAAATAGAACTCCATAAATACTATGTAAACAGTTGTGTTAAGCTTTTGCATAGGAATTTACACAAGCTTGGGTATACGGTATATTACATGTTTTATGTAAACTCTTACATACATGTAATAATTATGGAGTTCTATATTTACATAATTTTTTACATGGTGTTTTCTGTGTGTATCTACACTCTTGGAAAAAGGGTGCTTCAGGGGTTCTTGGCTGTCCGTATATGTAACCCTTTTTAGAACCTTTATAGGTGCCACAAAGATCCTTTAAAGGTTCAAAAAGAACAAAAAATGCGTCTTTAGAACCTCTAAAGGTTCTCTACAGAAGATTTTGGGGTTCTTTAAACTAAAAGAACCTTTAGCCCTGAGGGTTCCATATACGGGACAGCCAAGAACCCCTGAAGCACCCTTTTTTCTAAGAGTGTATAAGTAGCCAAGTGTTTTTGCTTTTAGTGTTTCAATCTCTCGCAAACAAACGTGATCAAATTTAAGGGGGGACTTACTTTTTGTTACCCCTGTATTATACACACCGTCAGAAAGTGGTTCATGTATCGACCCCTCCCTATTCACTTCTTCATTCCGGGGTTGACTTCTCTTTCTGGGCCTGTTCTTATTTCCCAATAGGAAGTGAACACTACATGCTTAATATATTAAATTTGTCTGATCAAGATCACAATCAATTTTATCAGTGCGGGTCCGGATACAGTGACGAATTTTTCAATAATATTAAATTTCCAAAATAATAGCCACACAGTTGGTCTCTTTTGTGTATTTTGTTTGAATCGTTGTGTTCAGACTATTAACCCTTTCCACGCGGCAGGCGTCTGCATGCAGACGACATTCCAAAATTTGACAAAATGTTTCAAAAATGTAAAAGAAAAAATTAGGCCTATTGAATTTCGTTACCATTTGGAAACACCATGATAAATGCACTGACATTAGTAGAAGCAGGCCTATATTGGTTCAGAAATCCTTGAAATAGTCTTTGAAATTGGGAAAGGTTTCTGAAAATCTGTTTTGTATAGGCCTAGGCTATAATGGTAAAACTATAATAGCCGCTTGAAAAGTGTTTTAGTGGAATGCTTGGGCACGCTTGATCTATACATCATGATTATAGACACGGTAGCTGTATGAAATATCATTCAATATACGCTGATTCAGTCTCCGCAGGATACAATAAACTTGTATATTACACGGGGTTCAAAAATGAAAACAATTGAGGGAAATATAAATTTGAGACATTCAGAGCAGACTTGCATGCCTGCCAAGAATCATAGTGTGTGGAATTCCTATAATTATCGGCGTTTGTTTTTGTAAAATGCAACTATAACACAATTATTAGATTACATTTTCAAAATATATATGGTATTTGAAATCAGAAATGAATAGATTTAAGGGGGACTTAAGGAAGATTTTGATTTTGTTTTTTGAATTTTGTGAGTGCTGAAATCATTGAACTATCAAATGCATATAAAAGTACATTTTTGGCCAGGAAATGGATCAGAGAATCAAAATTTGGCGTTAATTTTGATAAAAAATGTTGATTTTTTGGGTCAAAATTGATGCCAAATTTGGATTCTCTGATCCTTTCCTTTCCAAAAATGTAATATATACATTTGAGTCATCGTTCAATAATTAAAGCACTCACAAAAAAACCAAAACACTTTCTTGAGTCCCCCCCCTAATGAGAATCATAAGTACTTGTTCTAAGCTATATCAAAATAAATATCCAACCTATTCCATGGGAACACTGTGACATTGGTATTACAACGCGGGTTCTTTAAATGTAATATATACATTTGAGTCATCGTTCAATAATTAAAGCACTCACAAAAAAACCAAAACACTTTCTTGAGTCCCCCCCCCCACCCCCCCCCCCCCACCCCCCCCCCCCCCCCCCCCCCCCCTCCCACTCCCCCACCCATGACGTGTTGGTATTACACTTTCCCACGGGTATTAGTTTTACCATACACAACAGATTCTTTTAGAAACTTTTCGCAATTTTCAAAGTCTATCTCAAGGATTACTGAACCAATACTAGGCATGTTTGTACTTATTTCAATGCATTTCATGTGGTGTTTCCAAATATGGTTATGAAATTTAAAATTTTTGAAATTTTTGAAATATTTTGTGAAATGTTGGAATGTCGTCTGCAGCTGCCTGCCGCGTGGGAAGTGTTAAACATGAAATGAATGCAGGATGTATAGTTTCCACTTGATTGTTATATGAATATATTTGATGTGTATTAGGGTACTTTAAAGGTGTTTATATTGAGCCAACAATGTTACATCAGATATTTTGAAATCAATGGAAATGTTATAAAAATAATTGTCTTTGAGATTTACAAATAATGATACTGCAATACATCATAATCAAGTTCGTGGAATACTTTAGATTTCGTGATTTTTGTTTGATATGTTTAAATTCTGTTTTATTATGGTGTATTATTACGACAATTTCACGAAGTATGAAACAGGGTTTACACGTTTTATATTTTGTTTAAAATTTGACAAATATTTAATCGGGAAATATTGTTTTTGATTGTCTTTTAAATAGATAACAATATGAATATTTGGACGCACTACTGTGTGTATCGATTCAAAGAAGAGTCGTCGTTCGCAATAGATGGGGTGACATGTGAAGTCATGCATGCCAGGCATTAGGTCGGCAGTTGCCATTGTTCTTTGCCCGGCGGTGTGCGCGCGCATCCTGTTTTGTTTAGGACCCGTGCTTTTAAAACTCGCGCCAAAGCATTATAAAGGGCAATAAGGCATTATACTGGACAGTGTTGTGGTCATATGTATCGACATGTCCAGTCCCTTCGACTGTTGCTTTTGTTGATAAACATTGCTGTCACCCCATCTATAGCCAAGGGCTCTGTTCAACACTTTAAAGGTAATTTAATGCGTATGCGTTGTTTCGAGATAAATTGGAAAAAATCAATGCATGCTTGGTGATATTGATGTGTGAATAACGGCACGACCCCGTAGGGGAGTGCTAATATGAGCACATCAACATTTGCGCAAGTGCGTTTATTTTTCAAGAAACAAAACATTAGCATAAAACATATCTCCAATGCACTCCGAGTATTTTAGATTCCTGCTTTAAATTGGCTCGATTAAATCAATGTATACCGGTTTATATTCCAATAGCATATATTTTCTGTGTAGAAAACTTAAATCTTACTATTTAAAACGATCGCAGTGAATGTCAGCATTAAATAAATAATTACAATAACTCTAATACAACTTAGTTTCGAGAAGAAAAATCCTTACCGGGTATCGACCTGTCATGAGCGAAGCTCTTGTCGGCGTGCATATTGGCTGTACGTAATAGTTCTCCAGACGCACACCCGAAAGTGCCAGATTATCTATCGTAGGTGTCCGTGCAACACAACCTGTTCCCTTGGTGTGATAACCCACATCGTTGTACCCCAAGTCATCAGCGACTACAAATATGATATGCGGCTTAACCGCCGGTCGTTTTGGCTTTTTTGGTTTTTTGTTTTCGTACGATGATACAACCTGTGTAGATTTTAGCGAGCTTCGTAGTACACCGTCCAGTTCATTTGGTAGCGTCACCTCGTTATTCGTGTCCAGCTGGTGCCAAGGATCAGGTTTAGATTTTCGTCTTTTTTTGCCGCTTTTCCTTTTCTTATTCTTCTTAGATCGTTTTCTAGATTTGCCATTATTATCACGCGCAGCATTTGCAATATCCACACAAAGACACAGTATAGCGCACAGCACAGCAAGCATAAACAGTTTTCTTGCCAACCCGTTAGTACTGCATGTCAACCTCATTATATTATCATTGGGTAAAATGTCAAATTTTGACCGTTTCAACCCGATTTGAGACTGTGAAATTTTATTTTCCGGAGATTTCACAGTTTTAGTTAGTCTCTCTATAAAGAACGCTACAGTAACAGTAACGTTTGCAGTCACGTGTTGGCCATTATAGAATTGTTGATCATAGCATCATGTACTTTAAAAGAGGAAATCCGTGGATTTATTTTGACAGTTAGAGTTATTCGACGTGTTCATTAGTATTTTGATTTCCTCTACGGGATTTCCTAACACCTTGATTAGGGAATTATAACGATTGGTTCTGACTGTAATACTAGCGTGTGTATAAATATTCCTTCATTAACATTTCGTCTTTCGAGCATTTGGTGCCCTTTGTCAGCAAACGTAAGTTTGAAGATAAACTTTCGTCCTAATCATATAAGATAAACATTTCTTATAATTTTCAGGTGTTACACGTTAGGATATTACCTGCTAGCGCGGATGCAGGATGTCCAAACGGGGTCCAAACACCGGCCGGGGTGCTGGAAAATGACGATCAGTGTAGAGCGAAACGAGCGAAGCGAGTGGAGCGTCCTTGCGACGTGAGGTTTCAGGGCCCGCTTAAGGGCCCCGAGAAAATATCGAATTTAAAAGCTCTATGAGAGCGTTTTTAAGCCATTTCAGACATAATTATTATATATTTTCCCGGCTTACATTTCAGGCATTTTTTAAACTGTTTTTGCTATAATGACCGCTGGAAGTTGCATTCAGGTAGATAAGTGTGTCAAGAGGTGTTGTTGGTGGGGTGTTCCCACCTAAGGGCCCGAAGTTGTTTGGATCCTCACCGAGGGCATTTCTAAGCCGTTTCAAGGCTCACACATTTTATTATAATTATTTTCCTTTATAATGTGATCTGATATTATATGAAAGACTTATCATTTTGTTAAACGAGGGTCTTTCAGAAAATCTTGCTGCATGTAGTACAATTGATGTACTTTAATTCATTCCTCACTTTATTTTTTGAATAACACATTTTAATTGAGAGTCAACTTCTGTCCAAATCTGTGGACAAGATGCCTACCATGTATAATTATGAAGGAAGAAGGACGATCTCCAGCTGTAAATTACTTTAACGCATGTTTTGCACTGTTTGTTTGGGGGGGAATTCCTGTTGACACCGTAGTGGCGCTAAGCATGCTGGACTACACAAGACGTCTTCTTTGGGTTGCCATCTACATCACAGGCCAAGCTTAGCAGCCAAACATTCCACAAAGAGGGGGCAGATAAAAATTACCAAGAGTTTAAGACCAGTAAAGTATGCACGAATACAAATATTAGCATATTTATATTCGACCTACGATACCAGGACGCGGCCATGATTGACATAACGTCTTTGTAAACTGATTTTATATTCCGTCAATCTGAGGGACGTCTGAAATTTGCCGTTTCACATTGAGCATTTATGTAACTCCATTATTTTATCTCAATTCTATTTTTATTTTATTTTAATTATTATTAATTATCCTTCATAAATATATACATAATGGTATTGGTTGGTTCATACAATCATCATGTTATCTTTAACTAGCATTACATAAATGTTATCATTATATTTTGGGATGGGGTACAGAACTTCATTCTGATAACAATTTCATCAACTATGTGGGTGCTATTACCGTAAACCCTGTATAAGCATAAATTCAAATATATTGGTAATCACCCAAATTTGCTATTTCTCTTCGATTCATAATTAAGAACGCGTTACAAGGTTATTTAATTTCCATGACAACCTGTCATATATATCAAAGGCAGCGTTCTAATTCAAATGGCTGCCATGGTCAAACCATTTCATGTAAAAAGTCGACATGTCTTGAGAAATGTAGGTACTACCAATAACTGTCTTCATGATTGCATTCAAACATTACTTAATTTTCAATTGAAATAGTGAGTGTGCCCTCAGACGTTCATTGTAACACCAAAACAACTGCTATGTTTCACGAATACCGATGGTCCAATTTTTACACAACTTTAACAAATAGAATGTTAGACCTGAAGAAGTTACAAAATGACACTATCAATAGAGGTATAGCACACAACCAAATCCCTTCCCATAGGCTTTGCACGCAATTTATGGCCTATCCAAACCGCTCTATTTCAAATGGGCTATAATATAATGATTTGAATTGTGAGATTTTGTAATCATGCTTCCAACGCTTATACCGACTTGATCTGAAAATCAAGTCGGTATAAGCGTTGGAAGCATGATTACAAAATCGGAGTAATTCTGTTATACCCTTCACAGAGGTATTCATAGTGCATGATTTTTAAGAACGACGCATAGTAATACTACCGATGTTGGTGTGTAGGGTATAACAGAATTATGCCCGACTCATTTAATGAAATCTTGGAATATTTATTAACACACATATATCTTACCTGGGTCAAAAACTCAGATGGGGGTGACCGTTTACATTTTTCTATATTTCCCCTTTATACGGAGTAGTATTTTTTTAAACACGAAATTAGACCTTGTAGCCCGTTGTGACCAATATTTTCAAGGCCTATATACTCTTGTCATTCGAATTATCTCGGGTACACTTCAGTGAGCAATAGACCAAATTCAATAATTTCCGTTATTTAGGAACTACATTCGTGATCGCGATCGACGGAAGCTGGGCGATGGACTGTAATAGTGGTGTGCACCCATAATACACGACTCGAGACCAATTTGTCAACTTCTTTGAAAATGTAAAACATCAGGCAATTTAGTTTAGCAAATTCCATTTCAGAGAAATTTGGTCTAGGATTTTCAAAATTGCTCGACAAAACTAAATGCGTGCGCCGCCTATACATACATAAAACAAATTTCGTCTGAAAGTCCGTCGTGAAATTATACATTGCATTGAAATCCAGTCGTTTTATCATGTTTAATATGTGCACTGATCCATGAATCGTGACCTTTACAATACGTGTCTCGATATTAAACGACGGTATTGTTAAAATACAAGGATTGGTTTGTTTTATGTGACCATATTATTACTTCTGCTTTAAGGTCACGGACAACTGTTGTTCTCGTTTCTATACCCATACACCACTACCGATTCCAGATATATATATCAGAAATGTAGCAGTAGGCCTATGTTTAAGCCATGCAGAAACCAAGCTGTCAATGGTAAAGCACCTAAAGATGTGTTAAGGTCCATTCTTCGCGGGGACACCAGGTAGAGTACTTAGAGAGGTAGGTTTGTTTTCCGTAACCTGTTGTATAATAGTTCGTGATGCCATGAGCATTTTACACGGGCAATTACACATTTATAGGCCTATGGATAATTTCTATTGGCGATTCCTTTAACACTTTCCACACTGTTTACCATACAAAACAGCATTTTTCAGAAACAATTTCCCAATTTTCAAAGTCTTATCTCTAAAATTTCTCATGGTGATTCCAAATATGGTCATGAAATTCAATAATATTGACATTTTTGAAGGAAAAAATTGTGAACTTTTGGAATGTTGTCTGCAGACGCCTGCCGCGTGGAAAGTGCTAAACGTGTTTTCTCCAGTGACTAATCTTGCCCAGTGAATTGAAACGAATGGTTGTAGTTAAATCTACCTGACCTTGTTGGGGAATACTGACAAGTGAAGATGCGTACCATTCACTCTTAGACAGAAAAACGGGTTCCGAAATGGTTCTTCAACTTAGTAAATCGTTTCCGACAAAACCATGCATGGTTTATCATAGAACCTTGAAGGATCTAAAGAGGGTTCTTAAAGGATTCCATATCAATACAAAGCCCCTACTGCAACTGGTTAAAATGGTTCTTAGAACACATTCCCTCGAAATATCCTCCTCGCTTTCAAGATCAAGAGCCAAAGCACACCGATTTTAACATGAAAATTAGCTCATTGGCATAATTTCTTTGGTATACAAAGGAGCCATAACATTGACCAACTAATAGGTTTTGCCTTGTCCAAGCATTTGATCTTGGTAGAGGTCAAACCATTTATGAATGTACCTAAATTAATTGATGCATTAGGCCAAATATATTTCAATTTCTAATTTTCAAAATAATTATTCTATTGTTAAACCATGTAACAGGCAACACTTATCTTACCATATCAAATGCTAAATTACTGAATTTAGGTATTTTTCAACTGTTAAAGCATCCCAAAATGTATATTACTCTGTTGTTTAGAATAAATGAAAATATTTCTTAATTATTTGAAACACCAAGATAGAGGTTACATGGACATGATATGGGGTCATATGAGGGGTCGTGTATGGGTCAATCGAGGTCATTTGGGTGACAAATTTGTACTCCCAAAATGTAAAAACTGATAATTTACTGAATTTAGGTATTTTTCATATGTTAAACCACTTCAAAACTGTATATCTGTTGTTTATGATGAATGAAACATTCTGGGTTAATTTCGTAGACCAAGTTAGAGGTTATTTATGGACATGGTATGTGGTCACGTGAGGGTTACTTAGGGTCAATTGAGGTCATTTAGCAAAACATACACGCGTTATGTCTAACAAATGATAAACACGTTCTTAAAAGGTGCCGCTGGTACGGGTTTTCTTTGGCCTCAATGAATACAGTTCCTGGGGTACAGGGAACACACTTTAACCCAAGGTTCTGTTAAAAACCATTACTACCTTTTCTACTAGGTAGGTTCCTTTAAAAAGGTGCTACAACAGGCCGAGCATCAAAAACTTTAATTGGTTCTTCTGAGAACCATTGAAGATTCTTAATAGAACGTCCATGGTTCTATAAAGAACCATGTAAGGGTGGTTTTCCCTATCAAAAAGGTTCTTAAGTAGAACATTTAAGCGTGCATACGGGACAACCTTTTGGAACCTTTTTACGGTTCCAAGTTGAACCCTTTTTCTTTCTATAAGAGTACGTGCTGTATAAATGCTGTATTCTCAAGTGAGCAGTAATACCACCGAATGTTTTTTTAGATAATCGTAGTGTCTCGGGAGAGTGTCTTACCACGTAAGCATCTGATCATGGTTATACCGGGTATATAGCTACTGGGCCGGTCATAAATTCTCCAATTCTGAGATAAGGCAGGCCAGTGGATATAAAATCACCTTGCTTTTTAGTCAACAATAACAGCAGAATAACAGTCTGAAAAAACATAAGCATTATGGCCTCAGGGTTTGCCTGTATAACTGAAAATATATTGGGATAGAGATAACTTGTAACCTTATTTTTATACTAAACTTTCAATGTCAGCTATCTGTACAGCAGAAAGTTGTAATGAATGAACGTGAGCGAAGTTCGGGATAGCAGAAGTGATGATCAACTTAAATTGGAAAAGATGGTGAGATGTTCCCACAGCATTTCTTTTAGGCTCAACAAACATTCCAAAAATTGAATGAATTACTCTCTTCCCTGGAGTACCCGAAAATTAAGAATCAAACCTAACCACTATGGTGAGTTAGAAAGGTAATAATGGTGTCATGGAAGTACATAATGTTAATGATTAATTTCTCTATATTTTTGTTCTAGGTCAGAGAGCTTAACCATGGCAAAAGCTGCCCCACAGTTCATACCTGGCATGCCAGGGTCGGTACAGAACCCACCAGGATACACTATAGAGCGTAAACTCGGAGAAGGTGGTTTTGGCTGCGTGTACAAAGCAACTCATCTGAGAACAAAAAGCGTCTGCGCTCTCAAAGCGATCGATATCAGCACCTTAAGTAGGAATCAACGCGAGATTGCGATAAACCAATGGCTCATCGAAGTTGGCGCGCTTCTGAAAGTAACTTCCCATCCTAACGTGGTTGGTTATCGGAAAGCATTTGATACTGGATGGAAGCTGTGGGTCGAAATGGAGCTATGTGCAGCCGGGGATCTGTGTCACTACTTCGAAGGCTGGACGACCAGGATAAGCCGCACTGTGAAGCGGAAGATCATGTTGGATACATCAGCGGCGGTGAGCTACATGCACGACCAAGGAATTGTGCACCGCGATATCAAAGCTGAAAATGTGCTCATTGCTTACGCGGGTCCACTTCAAACCGATATAATTGCAAAGATTGGTGATTTTGGACTGGCTAAAGTGATCGCAACATGTAACTTTGAAGGCAGTCTAGAGACCTACTATATGGACGCCACCTGCGGGACAAGGTACTACCTGGCCCCTGAAGTAATGCAAGGAAAGTACACATTGAAAGCTGACATATTTTCAATGGCGGTTCTCTTTGTGGCAATAGTTAGTGAAACCAGACTTGGAAACTACATGACTGGTTATATCACGGATGGTTCAGGGAAAAGGTGGCCGTTTGGTGAATACATGGTGTCTACTAAGTTAGATATCGCGTTAAGATCTAGCTTTGGGGCTGGTAACAATCTGCGCTGCCTCATCAACTCGATGTTGCGGTATGACTATCACAAACGCCCCACAGCGAATGAGATTAATTGGACACTTAACACGGCCATTCCTTCTGAGGAATTTCCGAAAGATCCAAGTAATCGGAACGCCGGAACAGCACGGCAAACAAAAAATGATCGGATTCAAGATCGGCCTTTGCCGGCAGTTCCCCCAGAGATCGAGAAGCCTCCCAAGTCTCCAGTTTTACCACACAAATAATAAGACTGAAGAGATGTCAGTCTTCCCACACTATTCAGATTATATTACAGAGGACAATCGTTTAGCTTAAGTTTACCATCGTGACAAATATCCCAGTGGATTAATGTATAACGGCAACACAACATAACTATACTCACCTGTGACAATGTTAAGCCAGTTGAGAAAATGATCCTTGGCTATACACAAGTTATATTTGTAAATAATTTGTCAGCAAACGTATCCACTAGTATTCTAAATCATCAAGCACTGGGATAATGACAATTCCTGTCACTGACTTCATTGTATACATGTTTAAAGTTGAGGAAACGGATCTCTAAACCGCCATATTGAGAAGAGAAGAGAAAACAGAACAGACATAGCATACACTTTGTCCATGGCAGCAGTATAATTTGGTTGATAAGTCACTGGAAAGATGGGAGTAGTGTTAGTAGCCTAACAAATTTGTTTTACTTTATTTTTAAATCATTAATCAATAAAATACCTTAATTAAAAAGATATATCACCACATATGTCTATACTATTCAAATACCATAATTTATTAATGCTTTTATATATCTCACAATTATTTTACACTTTGTACAGTCAAATTTACATACTATTATAAACAAAGGTATGAAGGAGAGAGATCCCATATTTTGGATTAACTTCCATATTTTCAGAGGAAACATGCAAGTGTTTGCAACACAGTCCAGACCCATGACCTTCCTCATTAAATACAACTTGGTGTATGACCTCCAAATCAGTATAAACTTGAAATGTTAATATTCCTTGAAAGAAATGACAAACATTTTAGCCAAGAGGTACTTGAATAGAGTTTAGTTTTCCCTCCAAAATGGCAACTTATCAAAAACACATCCTCTCTATAACATCAGCTCAAAATTACTAGATATCATG
This sequence comes from Ophiura sarsii, assembly GCA_035610835.1. Lineage (NCBI taxonomy): Eukaryota > Metazoa > Echinodermata > Ophiuroidea > Amphilepidida > Ophiuridae > Ophiura > Ophiura sarsii. The sequence continues at coordinate 44,623,142 of CM069459.1, read as the reverse complement.
ACTATCATGCTTAATTATATTCAAATTTCAAAGTAAGAGTATTCATAGAATTAAAGCGTGAATCATAAAGAAGTTGACCAGTAATTATATAACATACAACTATCATTTGATTGGTGGATACAAAATTATGTGACATTAAATAGTCCGACTATAGTTTGATCGGAAAAGTGTACTTTAGATCCCAGAATCTGGACTGTACTAGTAGTGTCCGATACTGGAACACCTAGTATGTACTACCAGTATCGTTCAATACTGGGACAAATTACACTGGTAGCATATGTCCCAGTATCGTCCAATACAGGAACATATAAACGTTCCAGTATCGCTCGATACTGGAACACAATTTGGTGTTCCAGCATCGACCGATACTGGAACAGTAAAATTATACCAGTAATGAGTGATACTGGCAACTTTTATGTTCCAGTATTGAACAATACTGGTATACCAGTATCTGGGACCTATAGTACACTTCCAAATTGGCAAGCCTTTTGCATCAGCGAATGAATACAGAAGGAAACTAGTGTGTGTAAAGGCAACAAGCGCACTGTGCATCATATGTGTGATGCATGCATGCATTCGACCAAAATAGTGTGTGTGTGACCATAATCACGCACATACGCTTGGATTACTTTTGCGTGCAGCGGAGAGATAATACCAAATATTTCTCAACAGATTGGGAACTGATGAAACTATAGGGCAAAAAAGTTGCAATCGGAAATGTACTATTGCCCCGTGATGAGGTGCTATGAGGGCAATAGTGGCTTTTTATTGCAGTGTTTTCCCTGCTTGTGGTAATTGATTTGAGAATTTGAGTATTTTCACTGGTTTGAATTTAAAATGACAGAAATATTTGTATTAGTAAATATAAACCAATATTTTATGGTGCAAATAGCTACCCTTGGTCCAGTTTCGTGTCACTTCGGATAGCTATTTGTACCATTTCCCTCATGTTGGGTAAATATTTGAATGAATTCTTATTTTGTATCAATTCTTAATGAAATACATCCTACCTATAGATCTGAAATAGATTAGTCTGTTTACCCCAATCCGGTGTCCATTGGAGGCTGCTATCAGCCAACTAACTGGAGGCCCAATGCATGTTCATGATGCAATTACACAGTTGTGTACTAGTACAGGGTGTCTCAATAAAAAACGTGCACATGTTTACCAAACTTATTTTATTGACCATGAACTTCGATTTTAGGCAGCTTTAGTTAATTGATCATATCTCAGGATTGACAAAACCAAATAAGATGAAATAAATGGCATATGAAAGCTAAGCGTTTAGTCTATCAATATGTATACAATTGATACACCAAATTGTAGAAGTTCATGGTCAATAAAGTTGGGTAAACATGTGCACATGGTTTTTTTAGACACCCTGTACAGTATGATAATACATGTCTTGGATAATATAAGCCATTTCTTAGGCGCAGGCTGGGATGGATGTATAGATACATCTACCTACCTATGTGCAGTCAATTGATGTCCATAGTTAGATTTCAAAATCAAATGAACTCATTAGTTCTCTTTATAAGTAGGGCATTGTTATTTGCCAGATTAACATTCTTAATAAACAATATATCATGTGGGGAACTCATTAAAATATGTCAGAATTAATGAATTTAAATTAGTTTTACAAGATGTGAATGAGGCGTGTCATCAAGTCACGTAAATAACAATCTAATGTTACAGGTATTTATGGAAACAGGACACTTCGCCTCTCGTACATGTTGCCTCCTGTACAAGTTGCCTCCCGTAAGTATTGCCCACCGTAAAATTCGCCTACGTACAAACTCGCCTCCCTATTTATACCGCAAATCAGCACGAGCGATGGATCAATGTAATCTGTGTCTCAGTGCGGTGGTAAATCTATCATGCATACACAATGTCACACACGATCACACAAGATCTCTGTGTGGCGGCCCGGTTGTAAATCTATTATGCATGAGTACATGTACCCCGGTACAGCACACAAGATGTTGTTGGGTATACATGTACATTAAATATTCAGCCAAGCACGCGGAATAAATAGGGAGGCGAAGTTGTACGTAGGCGTAATTCACGGCAGGCAAAATTTACGGGAGGCAATATTTGCAGGAGGCAACATTTTCGGGAGGCGGAATTCATTGGAGGCGAAGTGTCTAGCATTCGTATTTATTATGGTTTGTGTTGAGACCACAACACTGAAATTCACACTTCATAAAAGCCATGTAAAGTACAGCATGTCTTTCCCCATGAAAATTGGGTCCAAAATGGGCAAGCTGATAATTGTTGTAAATAATATGACATTTTCTGTGAAATCGTATGGATACAAAGTATATGGATTTGTCCTTTCACTTTGTTAATCCCCTGAAAATTCAATGCAATTGAAAATTCTTTAAGATACATGTTGTTTGAGTAAGGTATGTCAGTAACCGGTTCCCCCTAATTGTAGGTAAGATCACATCGCATTTGCAGTTAGGGCCAAAGGCAGGGTTAGCATTCTGTTTAAGGACTCTAAATATGCTACAATTTCGATGCAGCATTAATCAAATAAATGGCTTTTGTTTAATTGGTGTGTATTATATAGCCATGATTTTAAATAGTGTCTAACCTGAAGAACTCTCGCTATGGCAATATTTGTTGACTAGCTCCCACTGAATTGATGTTTACCTTTACTGAATTCCAGTTAAGGGGGGACTCAAGGAAGTTTCTTTGTGAATTTTGTGAGTGCTGTAAGTATTTAACTATAAAAGTATACATTTTTTGAAAGGAAATTTTTGATCAATTTTGACCCAAAAATGTTGATTTTTTGAAAAAATCACAAATTCACTTTTCTCATTTTTTAAACTAGTCTTATATTTTTCGAAATTTTGTCTAAAAGTGCCAAACAAAAAAGGTTTCCATTTGTTTCACCTTTTTGGCACTTTTTGCTCAAAATTTCAAAAAAATATTAGATTAGGTTATAAAATGAGAAATTAATCCCCAAGTTGGTGTCTTTAAATCATAATCAAGCAATTTTGGCATTTTTTACTCAAAATTATTTTTGTTAGCTTTGTTAAAAAAAATTGGTTAAAAGTTGAATTTTGTGATTTTACCCCAAAAAAATCAACATTTTTGGTCAAAATGATGCCAAATTTGGATTCTCTGATACATTTCCTTTCCAAAAAATGTATATTTTTATATGCATTTGATTAATAGTTCAATAATTACAGCACTCACAAAATTCAAATCAAAAACTTTCTTGAGTCCCCCCTTAAGTTAGAGGAAATGGTTTTCAACATGCTATATACATAACATTCATCATGTATATCTCAAAAAATGTTCAATGCTGTCTCAAAATTTCCAAGTTTGACCTCAGATGTATACTCTGTCTAATCCTTGAATATAAAAAGCGGGTTGCTTCATTTCAAAAGTTATCAGCTCTCCCATTTTTGGACCCATTTTTTTCTGAGACCCACTACATTCTGGTCTAATCAAGCCATGTCCAGTATACTGGTCTTGTTTCTCAGAGGATACATGGTCAGCGTTTGCAAGAAGTCTGCGATGTCCTCGGATAAGTTGCTGATTTCCTGATTGTCTGCTGCGACCGATGTCTTGCACGAAAGGTGAGCCTTGGAAGCAAGTTCCTTTGCCTGCAAGACACAAAATAATAGCAAATGTTCTTTCAGAACATTATTGATGATATTGATATTGAAAGAATTTTACAGATAATGCGGAGAGCTCAAATTTGAGCTATAAAAAAAATGTTGATATCTACTAAACTTGGTTTAACATGATAACAGGATTATCATAGGCGTGCGCAGGATTTTTTTATCCGGGGGGCTTAAGAATAAATTTCATTGGTTCGCACAGCTATCCGCGGTAACGCTGACAGGGGGTCTGAGGGGGGATGTGCCCCCCCTTGGAATTGGATATTTGGCTTGGATTGGCTTTTTTGGAATATTGGCTATTGTAAAAAGATTGGTTTAACCGGGGGTTTAACAATGTTGTTAAGCTTGACTGATAATTAAACAGTTAAACTAATTTGCGCGTAGCGCGCCAAAAATGTCTATTTTAACACTAAAAAGGTCCAGAAAACGTTTCTGAAGCCATCTTGTTCCAATTGAACAACAAAGTAGTACAAAAATAATTGGCGCGCAAAATTGCTATTGTAAATATGAAGGTTTAGAAAAACGTTCTTGACGCCATCTTGTTAAACTTGAATAATAAATAAAAAGTGAAACTACTGCGCGCGTGCGTGCAAAAAATGTCTATTTTAACACTAAAAAGGTTCAGAAAACGTTTATGAAGCCATCTTGTTGAAATTTAATAACACAAAATAAAATAAAAATTCCCGCTGAGCGCGAAAAAGTTGGCTATTGTCAAAATAAAGGTCTAGAAAAACGTTCCTGTAGCTTGAATAATAAATAATCAGTGAAACTGATACGCGAGTAGCGCGCAAAAAAATGTATATTTTAACAATAAAAAGGTCCAGAAAACGTTTCTGAAGCCATCTTGTTCAAATCGAATAAGAAAATATTTAAAAAAAATGGCTATTGTAAAAAGAAAGGTAAAAAAACACGTTCCTGAAACCATCTTGTTACGCTTGAATAATAAAACATTCCAACTAATCCGAGCGTAGCGCGCAAAAAAATGTTATTTTTACACTGAAATGGTCCTGAAAACGTCCCTGAAGCAATCTTGTTAAGCTTGAATAATAAATAAAACATTAAAAGTAATTGGCTCGAAACGCGCAAAAATATTTAGTTTACTAACTAAAATGGTCCAGAAAACGTTCTTGAAACATGTTGCAACGTTGTTATAAAGCTGGGATAAACATTGAAACCAATTCGCGCGAAGCGCGCAAAAAAATGGCTATTTAACACTAAAAACCTCCAGAAAAACGTTTTGAGCGTAAACATTTCAGTTTTTTAAACTAAAATGGTCAAGAAAAACGTTCCTTAAAGGCATATTATGTGATCTTTTCCAGAGAGCGCCCTCTATTCATGATTTTTTTTAGAAAGTTGATTTTCTTGCAGATTTACATTTCTGATCATAAATCGTACATACATTCCAAGTTACAGAGCGATACGAGTCCTAATTACCTCAAAATCATGATTTTAGAGTGAATTTAGAGTGAAAATATAAACTGTCGTGTTAACCCGACAGTTTATTTTCACTCTAAAACCATGATTTTGAAGTAATTAAGAATCGTATCGCCTTGTAACTTGGAATATATGTACGATTTATGATCAGAAATGTAAATCTGCAAGAAAATCTGCTTTCAAAAAAATGGCTATTTAACACTAAAAACCTCCAGAAAAACGTTTTGAGCGTAAACATTTCAGTTTTTTAAACTAAAATGGTCAAGAAAAACGTTCCTTAAAGGCATATTATGTGATCTTTTCCAGAGAGCGCCCTCTATTCATGATTTTTTTTAGAAAGTTGATTTTCTTGCAGATTTACATTTCTGATCATAAATCGTACATACATTCCAAGTTACAGAGCGATACGAGTCCTAATTACCTCAAAATCATGATTTTAGAGTGAATTTAGAGTGAAAATATAAACTGTCGTGTTAACCCGACAGTTTATTTTCACTCTAAAACCATGATTTTGAAGTAATTAAGAATCGTATCGCCTTGTAACTTGGAATATATGTACGATTTATGATCAGAAATGTAAATCTGCAAGAAAATCTGCTTTCAATTTTGTTTTCGATGTCGAGGGCGTTCCCTGGAAAGATCACATAATATACCTTTAAGCCATCTTTTTATAACTTTAATAAAGAAACATTGAATCTAACTCGCGCGAAGCGCGCAAAAAATTCTAGTTTTCCCCCTAAAATGGTCCAGAAAACGTTCTTGAAACCATGTTGTTAAGCTTGAATAGTTTAATATTGAAACTAATTCGCGCAAAAATGGCTTTTTTTTTGGGGGGGGGGGGGTGGGCGGGGGGCATCGTCCCCACCGTGACAATGATGGGGGAGGGGGGGGGGGCACTCACCGCTTGCCCTGTCTATGCTCGTTACCCTTCCTCCTTATCTTCCTTTTTATTTTTTACTCTTATGCAAATGGGGGGGGGGGGGGGGGGGGGGGGGGGACTGTCTTACGCCACTGGTGATTCAGAGGTCCGAGCTGTTGGGTTTTAACTTGCCTGGATGACCTTAAACTCTCCTTGCTATCAATATTTACTTTCGTTATAAAACACTCACATGGTTCAGAGACATAGAGATAAAGTGAGAGACACTAATAAAAGCTCCCGGCCTCTCATTTTCCCTCCCCTCCTCCTCCTCCTCCTCCTCCTCCCGGGGGGGGGGGGGGGGGGGGGGGGGGGGGGGGCACTTGGTAGGGATGTGCCACCCAGGGTCTCAATTAGGGGGGCTACAGAACTGAACTGAGTGGATTTTATGACACAAAATAGGGTCTTAGGAACTGATTTTCTTCAAAAAAGTAGCTCTTGAGAACTGGCCTATAGTTCAAGTTTGATTAGCAAGAACGCAAATTTGCGATTATTTTTTGGCTTAAGAACGTAACATTTTCGAAAAATTGGGATTTTTGAATTTTCAATCAAATTGGGGTCTTAAAGAACTGATGCAGGCTCAAAAGGGGGGTCATAAGAGCTAGCAGCAGAGGGTGGAAAAGGGGGTCTTCAGCGCGGCACATACCTTATTATACCTATACCCTTTTCTAATGTCATTGCCCCCGGGCTCCTCCTCCCCCTCCCTTCCTCCTCTCCCCTCCCCTCCCCTCCTCCTCTCCCCTCTCTCCCCTCTTTTTTTTACCCTCTGGGGACCCGGGGGGCTTGAGCCCCCAAAGCCCCCCCCCCCCCCCCTGGGCACGCGCCTGATTATTTTGTTATTTTTGTTATTTTCTTTTCTTTTTTAATGAAAGTCAAACAATTGGCCTTCATATAGCACCATTGGCTTTAACGGCATCACTGCATTTCAGGCAAACTTGAGTACGACAGTAGTCCCTATTTGACAGAAAGATTGGTAGCAATTGGAAATAATCATTATTGTTTTTGTGTTAAATTTGTGTTCTGCCTATTCCTTGGAATGTATACCCAAATTTTTTAAAGAGAAAATAAGTGATTTTAGCTGAAATATAATTTTACGAACCGATTTACATGCACGCTGCACGCACAGGTTAAAGCCTACTTATAAGTAACAAAATCATTACGCTCTGACGTGCCAGCTTCTAACAAAGAATCTACCTGGATGACATCGGGTTCATTTTTAGACATGTTAAAATATACCATTTTTGTTCAAACATATCAAAATGTCATCAAATTAATCACGAGCTAACTCAATTTACAGTGATTTGAACACAGCCTGCGAAGCATGTAAAGTCTATGGGGAGAGAATTAGTGATGTAAGCCTTTAAAATGTGCATGCCTAACATTTTTGTGAGACTTTTGCAAATAAAGTGCACATTCTGTGTCTGACTCACCCTGTATAAAGCTCCTTTTTTCAAGCTAGTATTTGGTATAAAAATGCTAAAAATGGGTTAACTTTTTATATGAACCAACCCCCAAAAAAGGCCAAACAAAAAAAGATGTTTGGTTGCCCTCCGCGACCGACCCAAAAATCGAGAAATTCGCTGGTTGCTTTTTAAAATTTTTGCTTTTTTAAATATTTTTCTCAACACATAAAATTCGAAAATGTCTGTTAATATTTAAGTCTTAATTCTTCTTTCACAGTTAAAATATAAACACCACATGTCAGAGGCGATAAACAGCATTAACATTTGTATTTAAAAAAATCATATTAAAAAACGCCATTACGCCCTAATAAAACCAAAAAAAACCCTAAACATTTTTTTAAAAAAGCAGCCCTAAAAAGCCCTATTTAAAAAAAAAAAGGATCGACCTACCCACCCTCCAAAATGTTGCCCTCTGCGGGCGACCATACATCTTTTTTTTGTGGCCGAATTAAAGATTCATGAACTTATTCAACAAACACTTGCAGTTATTTGAAAAAAAGACTGATTTGGCCTTTTATCAAATAGGAATTATATATACGACCCAACATGATACAAAGAATCGTGGATTACCCAGGGGGCCAGCTTAACCCCCCTGTATCCCCATGCTGTAAAAGGTTGGTGGGTATACAGATAACCATTAGGACCTATACAACATTCCTAGGGTGGACAACCTAAAATATCAGGTGCACAAAGATGGGAAACGGGGGGGTCAAAGTTCAAGGGGGGTCAAATTTGGTAAATTGTGAGCAAACCATATCATGTTTGGTATCAAATGATAGCAAATTTAATTCTGAACATGGGCTATGACATTTATATTGTTGTACAACAATTTGTTTTAATGTTATGACCTAAAACTGATGTACCAGACCTAGAGTCAAACCAGGAAGAGGCAGACACACGTATGTTATTGCATGCCATATATGCTACTCAAAATGATGATGTGAAACGCATTGTCGTGCATGCAAATGACACTGATGTAATAGTTCTCAGCATATATTACTACGCGACATACTTAAAAGATTTAAATTTTCAAGTTATGTGGTTCAGAACCCAACAAGATAGCTATCTACCGATACACGAGATGGTTAATAAGCTTGACGATGAACTATGCCGTGCACTCCCTTTCATTCATAGCATTAGTGGTAGGGACATTACAAGCTACCCATACTTTACAGGGAAAAGGTCATGGCTACAGAGATCCAAAGAGGTAGAGCTGGATTTAATTGCCGGGTTTGGTGAGGAGAATGAGTATCATCAACCAGGCAAGGAAGTTACTCATATCGGTATACAGTAAAGCTGGCGATGACTCTCTTTTCTCTTCTCTAGAAGAAATCAGGGCACATAAGTTCTTGAACAAGAATAACACAGTGTTGAAAATGCTGCATTCGCAACAATCATTGACAAGACAGCGCACCAAGCGGAACAAAATCTCCCCTCAGCAGAAGAATATGGCTGGACTTTGAAAGACGGTATGTTTGTACAGGATATCAACAAGGGAATATCATGCGGCTGCAAGAGTGTGCCTTTGTGCAGCAAGAACTGTGCATGTGGAAAGCAATCAATTGCATGCTACATAGGATGCAAGTGCAAAGGCTCTCCTTCCATATGCAGTCGTGCAATGCATGCTGAAAAAGTAACTTTGGAAAGTGATGACACTGAGAGTAGCAGTAATACTACTTACTTACTTACTTACTTATGTCGTTCTCGAACGGTCTTCGTGATGGCCTGCCAAACTACTCTGTCCCTCATGCATGCTTTCATCTCCTCATCATTCTTCAGTCCTGTGTCTTTCGCCAAGTTGTCCAAGTATGTTAAGGCTGGGCGGCCGACAGATGTGTGTCCGTGTTTGGGTCTCCATAGCAGCAGGTCAGATACAATCTCATTTTCTCTTCTCATGCAATGTCCTGCAAATCTCATCCTTCGATCTGTGATGTTTTCTGATACCTTTTGTAAGTTTCCATACAGCTTTGTTTGGTACCTTATCTTTCCAACTAATGTTGAGTGCAGTTCTCAGCATTCTAGTGTAGCATCCATCTAGAGATTTATTCTGTCTGTTGGTGATGGTCCATGTCTCAGCTCCATACAGTAGAACACTTTGAACAGTAGCTTGGAAAACTCTGATTTTGATTTTTCGACAGAGGCTGGATTTCCACACTTTGTTCAAAGCATTGCAGGCCTTCCAAGCAAGTGCTTTACGTACTTTTATGTCATGCTGGCTACTACCAACCCAAGCTCCCAGGTACTTGAAGTCCTCTACGTTGTCTAGGTTACTTCCATCAGAGGTTTTTAGCTGTACCGCTTGTGCTTGGTGGAATACCATGCATTTGGTTTTCTTGGCATTCATGTGGAGCCCAGTTTTGAGTGCTGCTTCCTCAACATATTTCAGCAACTTCTGTGCCTGCTCCTTAGTGTCAGAAAGTAACGCTATGTCATCTGCAAAGTCAAGATCAGTGACGTTCTTTGGCCCTATTCTTCGACTTTGTCTAGGCTTGATGGTGAATCCTAGTTCCTCTTCTCTCCCACTGATAGCTATTCTTAAGCAGTAATCAAGGATGATTATGAATAGGTGGGGGCAAGGGTATCTCCTTGGAGTACTCCTGCTAGGATGTCGAACAGTTCCGTGTCACCATCAGGTGATATAACTTTGGCTCTTGTGTTTCTGTAGTAAGTTTCATCAATTGCATCTGTTATAACCTGTGGGACACCGTATGCTTTGAGTATCTTGATCATTTTCCCACGATGTATGGTGTCGAATGCCTTTTTGAAATCAATGAATGTTATGACTGCAGAGAGATTATTGGAATGTATACCTTCAATGATTCTCCTGAGCCCAAGAATGTGTGAGGTAGTGCCTCTTCCCTCACGGAAGCCATTCCGGTTAGTTCGAAGTAATTCATCTAGGTGAGGTCTTATTCTGTTGAGAATCATTCTGTTATATGTCTTGGCCACAATAGAGTTCAGACATATGCCTTTGTAGTTTCCTGCTTGACTTAGGTCACCAGATTTTGGGACTGGTATCAGGTTCAATATTGCCCACTGGTCAGGTTTTTGTTTTTCTAGGAGGGCCTTATTACAGATATCCAGTATTAAATCATCAAGATTGCATCTTGTCAGGAGTTCAGGTGGAATGGTGTCCTCTCCAAAACTTTTCCCCTCCTTGATAGATTTCTTGGCTTTCTGGTACTCAGTGTTATTGAAGGCAATACACTTAATTGGTAGTTCTTCCAAAATCTTTGGGATGTCTTCATCTTTATCAGTCACTACCGGTGGATTTCCTAGGAGTTGCTGGAAGTGGCAGTACCAATTATTGACACGTTCTTCCTTTGTCTTTCCTTTGAGGATATCATTCCTAGAGGTTTTCCTTCCACTTACTTAGTTAATGAGCTCCCAAGACAATCTGTGTTGCATGTTTAGGGTTGCCTTTTCCACTTCTTTTAATTTCTTGTCCAGGTATTTAGCAGTAATGATGAGCATGAACCTGACAACTAAAGATTATGAACAATAAATACTGAGGATGCTGTGCAGGTTGAAAACATGTATGTTTTATAACTCTAGGATATGCAATATGCATATTATGATGCTGGTCATATAGCGTTATCCGATGAAACTTCATGAGTTTCACATAACCCATGTACACAGTACATGTATTAAGATAGGGTTTTGTTACATACATTCAGTTTTTTTGTAATATTTTGAAAAGGAATGGTATGACCAAAGAACTATTACAATATGACATGTTCAGTATCAAATTTGCTTTCATTTGATACCAAACACGATATGGACTTTGAACTTTGACCCCCCATTTCCCGCCTTTGTGCACCCGATTTTTTAGGTTGTCCACCCTAGAAGTATTGTATAGGTCATAATGGTTATCTGTATACCCACCAACCTTTTACAGCACGGGGATACAGGGGGGATATAAATACTTGATTTGGCCCCCTAGGTAGATACAATAGTCAGATTTTATATGACCTTTAACCGAGCTATGCATCAACTTAAGCCAAAAAAATAAATTGTTGTGTTGCCCTCAAGTGGGAAATATCGGAAAGTCGGGTCGGTCGGTCGATTATCTTTTTTTTTTAATTTTAATTTTTTAACATATCACAAAATCCATGTGAACTAAAGTTTAAGATTATTTACGCATTTCAGCCAGGGATTTAAATAGCAAACCATGTCGAAGTATTCAATGTGAATTACTGTAGTTGTTATATTGGGGTATACGTTTTATATGCTATAAAAAATTTGAAAAGGAAGTTCAATGTAAAGTTTTGCTAAAATATGTGAGTTTAACAAAATAAAAAAAATAAAAAACCCGACCCGACTTTTCTGAATTTTACGGTCAGTCGCTTAGGGCAACACACAATTTATTTTTCTTGGCCTTAATTGTGTACTGTATTATCATGTAAACAAGGTCTATTCAAGTCAGAATATCCATTAAAGGGTATCAATGCAGAAAACCGTAAGGAAATGAAAACAAACTGTAAATTTGTTTTCATTCATATGCAATGGAGTGGAAACATCTAAATATAGCTTAATTTACAAACGTAATGACTGTCCGGTGAGGTTATTGAGGGTCATATTTGGAAGCATTATAGCTAGTTTGTATCAATTTTAGACGAAAAATAGCTAGTTTGTATCAATTTTAGAAGAAAAAAATGTAACCCTTGAGTTTGAGTAGAATGGCCACAATTATGTTGACCAAATGTGGGTGGTGTGCCAACATTCCTTGCATATCCACATTGTTATTCCATCGAAACAGTTTTACGGGTACCCAGGGGCCGGGGTTGCCTTTGACATGTGCATTAATTACTTAAATTCGCATTGCGATTCCATCAAAACATTTTAAATGGCCAGAGACAGAGATAAATAAATGGGCTAAATTTAAATCAATTGTAACATGTATTTTAAAATCCATACACTGCGAATTAGAACACTTGGTAACAGTATTAAAATCATCCCAGATATTTAATTTAGATCATAATTTTTCACCATCATGTGAAAAAATTCATTTCATACATTTCATGATTATTAAATCCTGCAACATGTGCTTATTTCATTCAATAAAATTGAAGCTAATGCAATTCTATACTGTAAAACAACTTAATTTCACGGCAACTTATTTGAGCGATTAGCATTTAGTAAACTTTTTGCGGTAATTTAATTTCCCTAATTTGTATCATCTTCATAACCATTATAAATAATATAATTGGCATCAATTTAATTTGCCGAATTTGAACTCCTAGCGAAATTAGCCAAATTGAATTGCTAACGAATAGTCTGCTGTTCTGTCCAAACCTCATATCTTCATCCAGCCCTTCAGCATGTATAAAGTAACACTTTCTATGTCTAACCTTTGGGCAGTCTGCTCTAAACATGTTTAGGGGCCAAAACAGATCTATCTAACAAAACCTTGTAAGTGCTCGTGCCCCTTAACATGTATAAAGCAACACTTCCTATACATAACCGTTGGGCAGTTTTACTTTATGCATGCTGAGGGGCCACGAGGATACATGATTCAGGAAACTCTTACCTTCTGTAAGTCGGTGAGGAGGAAGTAGAGCATGGCAAGGGCGTGGCTTATCTTAGCAGCAGATACTGGATTCTGATTGGCCGCTTGCTCTCTGATGTCATGAATGGAATGTAAAACCTGCTTGGCCTCAGCTTCTTGAGCTTCATCTGATAGGAACAAGATTAAAGGTAGATGACCCGATCACATTTTCGTAACACAGAATTATTTCAAACATACGGAGATTTTCATATCATATGAAAGCTCGTATTTTTCTCATCATCATACTGAAATTTGACGGCCTAAATCGGTATAATTACGGAGAAATCGATGAAATAACGTCGAATTACCGTGAATGGTGGTAACCACCGATATAGTTTGTGTACTACTCAATGGGTACAGTTCACAGCATCTTGTGCGTCTAAAATAAGAACCATTAGAGCTATGCAACTCAAACTTTGGAACACAACTTTTTTAAGGATGACCTTTCATGTAGAATAGAAAACTTCAAGTTGAAAATCGGAACATCTACCTTTAAGATACAACTAGCTTTATTTTAAATATTATTTTCAAAGGTTGATAAGCAGAGCTATTATAGGCCACCCTGGTCATCCAGGCTATTTTTTACATCCGGGTCATTTGCCGTTGATACTGTTGTTTACATTAGCAAATTTTCCAAAATTCGCAAAATGGTTTGCCTGATTTTTGGGACTTGCAACTGTAAAACACATGTGAAAACTTACATTGTGTGTAAATATGATAACATGAGTATGCAAAGGAATCCCATGGGCAAATATTGTGTTCGATGGTACCATTTCAAGATTGTACAGAAAGGGCTATTTGGGATGTTTTACCTATTATTTTACCTAAAGATTCTATTTCCTTTTCCTCTAACCCCACCACACAGCAGTACAGCACCTCCATCAAACTCTTCACCTATATTACGAATACACGCCATAAAAGCCTATTATCACAATTCTATAATGTCAATCCACTGTACCTAAAGATTCTGTTTCCTTTTCCTCTAACTCCACCACAGCGCCCCCTACAGCAGACTGTTCCGGTTTCTTTGTCTGGGATGTAACAATTCTGAGAAGATGTTTGTGCCAGATGTCGGTGACTCTTGTGTACAGGGAGTCCGCCACATCCATGTGGTTTTGACGGAAGAATACATTGGCCATGTGGAAGTAACCACCGGAAGTGTGGATGTCATCTGTCCCGAATTCTTCTGAGGCATGATAGATCTGTTAAGAGATAAAAATGTGTAAAATAAACTCGTCGCCAAATGTTATGTCTCGTGATCTTCAAATTGAGTTGCATATAAATAAAACCCTGATTTCGTCTTTCCAATTCCTGTACACACACTTTGAGACTAATATAACTAAAGAGATAGGAAGCATGGCACTACACAGCTATGCATCACTGTGAACAAGGTCCGGTACGGATATTGTTATATAGTTGATGGCCAATCGATTATCATCATTCAGTTTAATTTGTAGCATAACCTCATCATTTGAGTTAGCGCGATATTTTGAATTCAGTATTATCCACTTGTGTATTACCATTTATAAATAACCTGGAAACAGTTAAAGGTAGATGACCCGATCACATTTTCGTAACACAGAATTATTTCAAACATACCGAGATTTTCATATCATATGAAAGCTCGTATTTTTCTCATCATCATACTGAAATTTGACGGCCTAAATCGGTATAATTACGGAGAAATCGATGAAATAACGTCGAATTACCGCGAATGGTGGTAACCACCGATATAGTTTGTGTACTACTCAATGGGTACAGTTCACAGCATCTTGTGCGTCTAAAATAAGAACCATTAGAGCTATCATGCAACTCAAACTTTGGAACACGACTTTTTTAAGGATGACCTTTCATGTAGAATAGAAAACTTCAAGTTGAAAATCGGAACATCTACCTTTAAGAATGGGATGGTTACCGACATACAGCCCCATTACAGATTTCTAAAATTATGGATTTATATTGTTAGATTGTTGGCATTTCAGAAAAAGTATGCAAATTAAAACTACATAATATAAACAAAAAAACAATTTGATAATCAAAGTTACGGCTTGTGTTTGGTAGATTTAACACACATTTAAAACTTAATTTAGAGTACAATTATTTTCAAAATATCACATTTTGTGTTTCAATTCATGTTAAATCTAAACACAAACTAACTTTGATTATCTCAATACATTGTTTATATGTTCAAGAATGATGTCACTATTAGGTTTTAATTGGCACACTTCTTCTAATTTTATCGATATAAATGCTTAATCATTTTAAAAATCTATCATGGTCTGTAAGTTGGTGACCATACAAAAGTGTGTTCATGTTATTTAGATACTTGTAATACATGTGTGGACAAGTCTGGATACAAAATAGCGTGCTACTCAAAGAATGAGGTTATGATACAATTGAAACTGAATGATGATAACCGATTGGTCATCATCAAAGAATAACAATGCCGCGGCAGACCTGCATCGCTGCACATGGCAGCTATACATGCGGGTTTCTTATCTCTTTAGTTATATTAGTCTCAGGCACGCTCGAAAGAAGCTTATCACATCTGAAAAGAGAAGTAAGCAACTCGCCAGATTTGTGAATTTTATAAATGGGTACAATTTCTCTTTTCGTGTTGTTCAAAAACAAACATTTTACATAAATTGAAAGTTGGAATGAGATTCTAAAAGTATGATATATGTATTAGAAACAATATAAAAGATGCAAATTGTAGTTTGGTTGTCGGACATCCACTACTCCATAGCGCCGAACATACTCCACCAACGCTCCAACGCTTGCGCTTTTACATATGCCCAACACCGCTCACAAACATGACATAATAACGCTTGATCAGAAAAATGTTTTCCGATAATTCGATCAGTCTACGCTTTGGGGAATGCGGCGAACGCTGGTTTAAATAAAATCAACTTGGTGACGTTGATGCAGCAGCTGTCCATGGACAAATCAGCAGGCGGAACATGTTCCCTGACTTTTGACGTCACATACATTTTCTAGAGCTCCCATTCATTATTAAAATATGGCACATACTTGGTGTAAATAGGCCAATAAAACTATGTTTGCTGATGGAATAACATTGTGCATGCCGAGGTAAGTTTTAATAGTAGGCCTAGGCAAGTTTTTCATAAAATGGATACATGTGATGTGCTAGAAATCAAATTTACAGCGATTTGGGAAGTATTTTCATGGTTTGGTCGTCTGCTCTTCAAAAAAAAAAACAGGCCCCACCCACTCTGGTAAGCGTAAGGTCAAGCGTTGACCAACGCTAGCGTTCAACTTTGATCACCGCTGAGCGGCAGAGAGTTGGTACATTTGTGACAAGCATAGCAAATTGACAACGCTTGCGCTCAGAGGTCGAGCGTTGAGGAGTAAGTTCAGGGCTTAAATTTCTACCATCACACCATATTCTGGCAAACAAACTACAATTGCCATAGTCTATTCTCTAAATCTTACATCATCTGCTAGATGTCTAAGAGACTCCTCAAATGTTCCCTGCGATGCATACAACAATCCCAGGTTGCGCTCCAGCTTAGACTTGATTGCGGAACTGCAGTTGGGTGTCTTGAGTACCGTCCACTGGGCTTGAGCTAGGTATTCCTCAGCTTGAGATAACTTGTGAAGACCTAACATTTAGGATTGACAAAAATACATTGGTTTAAAGGTAGATGACCCGATCACATGTTCATAACACAGATTTTTTTTAAACATATGGAGATTTTCATATCATATGAAAGATCATATTTTTCTGATTAACATACTGAAATTTGACGGTCCAAATCAATATGATTACGAAGAAATCGGTGAAATAACATCGAATTACCGCGAAAAGTGGTTAACCACCAATATAGTTTGTGTACAACTCAATGGGCACATTTCACGGCATCTTGTGCGTCTTAAATAAGAACCATTAGAGTTACGCAACTCAAACTTTGCAATACGACTTTTTGAGGATGACCTTTCATGTCGAATAGAAAACTTCAAGTTGAAAATCGGAACATCTACCTTTAATACTCTCTAAAACTCTCTATTCTCCACAATTTAAGAGTTTTACATGCTGGGGGTGAAGAACCGCATAGAAAATAGTGATGTGAATAACGTCCACAAGGAAGGTCAGGGGGAAGAAATTCAAGTATTCTATCTCAAACATGTAATACAAATTATTTGCATTCAATCCCATTAATAATGCCTCTGTTTAATGTGTACATCTATAAAGCAAAGTTACAGCTATACAGATGCAACATTGATGCAAGCATCTGTTTGTTCTGTCTTTCTACGCATGTATAAATACGCCAGCGCCATGTTTGATCACACAGGAGTACGTACAGTGATCAGTGAAAGAGGCAATGACGTCACTGTCTCGTTATAATGAAATAGACTATATAGACCAGAAAATGGCTGCAAAGATTAGTGGTAGATTTGTGAGTAACATCGTTACTGTTCTGTCAAAAGATTGTACCTCCATCCAGCCCTTCAGCATGTATAGAGTAATACTTCCAACATTTGGACAGTCCTGCTCTAAACATTCAAGTGCCAAAAACACGTACATCAAAACCTTGTAAGCGCTATCTTGCCCCTGAACGTGTATAAAACAACACTGTGTATGCATAACCATTGGGAAGTTTTACTTTATACATGTTGAAGTACCCCAGAACAAAAATAAACTACAATACTTTGACAGAATTATGAGGATTGTCTGTTTAAATTTTTATCCCGGTATAGAGGGGGGCAGGGCAGTCAGGTATAATGTTGAAATGATCCACGTGAACGAAACACCGAATAAGGGTGCTTTTTTGACAACAACGCGGGTATGTGCTAAGGGTATCAAAATTTCCAATTTTAGAGAATAAGGGTTTTTTCAACCCAAATCCACGCTTAGGGTTGCTTGGGCCGATAATAATCATAATCATTCTACAAATAGCCCAAAATTGTTGAGCTGCACGGGGGAGGTTCAAAAAACTTTTTTTAACAAGTTTTTTTAACAAGTTAAACCACGCGCTGAGCATTGCACGAGATTGATGGGGCCGCCGCCCGGTACAAGATTGTAGACGTCATGTTTTGTAAGGTCCAGGAAGGTTAGGGTTAACCTATATCTGTTGCTATGAGTATGATTCGTGAGCTATAATCCTTGTTAGGGGTCACTCTTTTCCTTCTTAGAGAATCTGCGCTAAGGGTAGTTTTTGAGAGTTGATACACATGGATGATTACAACCTTTATACATAAGTGCCCCCCCCCCCCCACCCACCCCACCCAGGTTTTATCACTCACCTATACTAGCCTCTGCCAATATAAGATACGACGGTACCAGTTCGATGCTGTCCAGCCCGTGTACGTCAATACTAAACCTCAAACTTTGCATGGCTGCTGGTACTGCCTGTTCATGTTTGCCCTCAAACAACAGCTTCTGTCCCGTGGTTCTGGTTAATTCTATCATGTGTTTCTGTAGGCAAAATAAACATGCAGAAGCGGTTATGAAAGGGATGGGAATGATTCTTTGGTTTACACTAAAATCACAGCATCAGAAACATTTATCCTACAAAATATATACAAAGAATAGGGGCTTTTCTTATCTTTCTCTCTTGCGATACATTGGCAGCGCTGCATGGGACGAGGTGAACTATGAGTGCTGCAGGAACGTGAATGTTATGGGGGGAAAAAAGGGTGGGAGCAAGTTCTGGGAAATTGAGACCAGCCAAAATGTCTAGTCCTCGGACCAAAAATCACCTTTGCGGAACTCGAAAAATAAAAGATCGACAAAAGCTTATTAACAAAATAAAACTCGTCAGCTAAATCCCTCTTATTTATGCAAATTTATAGTGGAGATTCACTTGAAATGGGTTTATTTAAGTCAAATCTGTGTATTTTTTTACTCTTATGCTTGCCAAAATGTGATTTTCACTTCCGTGTTTGCTGGGCCACCATCTTAAAAAATGTTGGACACAATTTTGACAAAAGATTGCACCCTAACAATCAGCCCTGAGTTTGGAGAAATTTGTGTTATTATTACTTTTGTAAATTAATTCAATATATAGCAGCATGACTGATATTGGGTTAGAAAAAAAAACACAGACCGACCGACCCTACTTGAGAGGTCCGTTTGCTCGAACAACACAGGTTTTTTTTTTCATCGCCTAATGGCACACTTCATCAATGGAAATTGACTTACTCGTCTGTGAAGCATATCCGCCTCTTGTTTCTTCCTATGCTCCTCTGACGACAAAAAAGACATCTGCACAGTACGTAGTGGGATCAACAGTTGACATATTTTCTCATGGATTCCAATCCAGTCTGCTTGCTGATGATCTATCCCACTGAAATGAATAGAAAATGAAGAAAAAAGAATGGACACAAATTAGACCAAATAATAGTAAAATGGTTACTGTGTATAACCAAGGCTCAAGATAACAGTTGTTTTACCGGGAGCTACTTTTTCAAAAGTAGCGCCCGGATCAGGAGGATTTATTGAGAACCGGGAGCTACTTTTGGTCAACCGGGAGCTAACCTTTTTATTAAATCAAATAAAGCTTAAGCGAAATTGATGTTTTGGTCAAGGTTCCCGGGCGATGGTTTGGACAAAATAAAAATATCAGCGCTCGGTTGTTTATTTCTCAGCATAACCGGGCGCTTTGGCAGAAGGACCGAGGGGTAAAAATCGCCCAGCGCCCGCTTATCTTGAGCCTTGTGTATAACGTTGCTGTTCTGTCAAAACCTTGAATCTCCACCAGCAAGTATAGGGAGCACAACACCAAGACGCTCTCCATAGACTTTACTGTTAGGAAAGGCTTACTTAAATGGCTCTAGTTTCTATATTAGTGCGTTTGGTTCAATGAGATTTTGATATGTTTTACTCACAAGGGTTATCTACAACATATCTGAATATGAAGGTGCCTACCTAAATTCGGTCTCCGGTCTGGATATTACCGCATAAATCGGTCCGTGAAATTAAAATTGACCTCAAATCACCTAGTTTAAATGTCAGAACATCAACTACACATTTCAAACACAACATATTAGTGAAAAATTATATCATAAACCGTCAAAAAATAACTCTCTTTCCCGCCAAATAGGAACTATTGTCGTACTCAACTTTGATTGATCGCGTCGATAGCGTGTCGCGAGACCTATTTAGTTGTGTGCTCCCTATAAATAATACTTTCCATGTATACATGTATTAACCCCGGGAGGGTAATCACTATAATATATATGAAGTGGAATAATACGTATGGGCGATTCCATGAAAATGTTATGGAACAAAAAAACTAAAAATTGCTCCAAAAGATTTATTTTTACCTGTATGGTGTTCAAAGCCCATGCAAAGGTTCAGGAAAAAAATGATTGCAACATTTGGCTATTGTTTACGAATACTAAACATGAAAAAAAAAATTGACTTTTCTTACTTTCAAAATGGTAACACGTGTTACCGGAGCAACACTTTTTTGAAAATATTTCCCAATTAATTTGGTTTCAATTGATGCCACTTAATAATTTCAATCCTACTAGTATAAAGCCCTATTTAAAAATAGTAAACAATTATATAAATTCATTATAACCACCACTCCACAAAACAGTTACTCCACAATAAGCCATCAAAATGTCGGAACGCATGTTACCAAAATTATATTCAGGAAAACGTGCTAAAACCGGGGAAGCCAAAGAAACATGTCAATTAGTGCCTGCTAGCCTATGGATTTCTGCGCAAACTACTATTCTTTCTTTTTTCAGCGAATAACAGGAATTGCATACAATACTCGGAAAAAAATCAGGAAATAGCACGAATTCCTACTTTTCATGAAATTTGTCTTGCGCCTGTAGTCTGTACTGCATGAACTGTAGTGTCACACTAAACCCATGCTTCACTATTACTAAAGCCACACCAACTCTCATTGACATCTCGGATCCAAACAACAAATTGCAAAGGTCAATATTCAACATGTTAGAGTCGGTGAGTCTTATGTTGTGCCAGCTGCAAATGTACGCAACTTGGGGGCCACGTTTGATTCAAATCTAACAATGGACTACCATGTGACAGCAGTATCAAAGGCTGCTTCCTGCTCAATACGAAATATTGGCAGAATCCGTCAACATCTAACAAGTGATGCAGCTGAAACCATCATTCATGCATTTGTAACATCCAGACTTGACTCCAATAACTCACTTCTATGGAATTACAATATAACAACTCTCTCGCCTTTAACGATTGCAGAATTATAGCTGCCCGGATGATTACATATATACTAAGAGAATAGATCATATAACTCCTCTATTAGCGTACCTACACTGGCTTCCAATTGAATTGAACAGAGACTGAAATATGCCTTATATTATTTTCAAGATCTTACATGATACAGCTCCTTCTTATTTAACAGAACTTGTTCAACCATATGTGCCATGGCATCATGGGCTACGCTTTTCAAAACAAGGTCTTCTTCAGGAAACATTGGCTAAACATCAGTGGGGACAGCGAAGTTTTCAAGTCGCAGCACCAAAACTATGGAATGGCTTGCCTGAATATGGGAAACTGTCAAATTCTGTACATATTTTTTAAGAAAAACTTGAATAGGCCTACGTATTTGTACTATTGCTTGATGTGACTCCCCTCATATTTGTTCTTAATCTTATGCATGTTTATGTTACTTAGGTTGTTATGCAGAGAAGCCGAAGTGCCATGAGCGTCGCTTGCGGCCAATACCAGCGCTTTATAAATCATCACCATTATTATTATTATTATCTGACGTCGCGAAAATGACATTTTGAAATCATCATTTGCCCAAATGATCAAATAAAACCACAAATCTTTCAAAATGCACACATTTTACTCCTAGAACTCTTAGTAACTAATACATTGAGTTCATTAATGTTGATCAATCATCCTCATTTCGGGGGAAATATTGAGGTAAAAAATTGGCAGTGCTGACAGCAGTGACTCAATGTGAATTGTGCGATCATGAGTCTACGGAGGGTGGTGGTACCGGTAACAATACATGTATCAAAGATACACTTGCACTACGGTACCGATTGGGACTAGTCATGCTAGTGTCACACTACTGCTGACTCAGTCAGTGACTGACATCCGATTCCGAGGACTGTAACTAAATTGTAAAGTTGTATTGTAAGACTAGAGTTACTGTAATGCAAGTAACAACTCAACTGACAAAAAAACTGTCTGTGTGTAAATTAAATTGAGTACTGGCAGTGACACACCCATGGAGTTAGCTCGTTCACGTAGCGTACGTGTTGTCGTTCCTCCCACTAGATCACTGTGATCGTATCGGAACGAGTCTGAGCCACCTCGGAGTCGGACTACCATGGAGTATGACCAAATACACCGTAACTTTATGAATTGAATGTACATGTTTGTTGAGAGTCATATTTTCCATGAAGTATAAGGTTTAATCCGTCATTTGAATTTAGAGCCTAGCACCCAGGTTTGCCACATTTTCTAAGTCATGCCATCCATGATCCGTCCGAGCATGGACTTATCTAATATAAGTCCATGGTCCGAGCGACGATCATGCGATTGAAGTGTTCACCTTTCCGAATTTTGATCGGGTTGCGGTACCTTTTTTGGTTGACTTACCAGTAATAAGTGACACGGCATAGTGTACATTGCACAAATGCAGGCTTTTGACAAAGCTCACATAGGAGTTTAACTCCTTTAGGGTTTGAGAGTGGATTGAGCGTCATAATTATAAGAAAAAGTGAATTATTTTATGAATGGTATCTGTTGCTACGCAAGATGTTTACGTTTTTTTGTGGCAGATACGTGAATGAAATCACGCTGAGTGCTGAAATCTTTCCAGTATGCAGTGTAAATGCGCTACATGATTTTTGGAGCGTATGGCGCACGGAATCAATATATCAGGCGGTATGGGAAATGCGTGAACCGTTCTTGATTTAGGTGAACTATTACTACACTGCGAAGTATTGAGGCCAAGTAACAACAATTACTTGTTTCACGTCCCCGCCCGCACCGATTTTTGACGCCGCTCCAATATTTTTTGTTATTTGTTATTTTCAAATATTCTACAATTTTCCAAAAAAAGTTCGGACAAAATCAAATATCATACCTGTCTTTTGTTGTGTGTGAGTACTGTATCCATCATTTTCAACTATAGGCCTATTGCCATGAAAAAGACGCGAGAAACACTCTTTCGCATAGATAGTGATACGAATATCGAAACAATTCTTGCAAAAAGCATGTAATTTGGCTTCTGAAAAATAACAAAAAATCCAAAAATAACAAATAGTAAGGGCCGCCCTCACTGATTTAAAAAAAAAGTCCGGACGTGAAACACATTATTTATGTTACTTGGCCTTATTTGCAGTCAAAAATCAATTTGTGTAGTAGGTATTAAAATAATTATGTGCTCTCTCCATCTAAGTTTGAAAATCATGGTGCTGGACGATAAGACGTGAAAACAAAGAACTTTGGATGGATACAAAACTTTTTCTAAAAGCCATTTAAAGAGTTATTGTTGAATCTAAAATCCCACCATTCCGCTTAGATTAAAAGATTTACCATGCTTCATAAAAATACATCACAACTTAGTTGCCGTCGATGCCACTAAGTATATACCGGACTCGTTAAGACCACACAGCACCAACCAGAACAGAAAACTCCCTGACCATATTGCCCGGGCCTATTGCATCACATATTCTACACTCAAAGAAACTACCATTCCTTCTTCCCTCGCCACTGTCCGAGAGTGGAACAATCTGCCAGACTCAACTGTCCTGGCTCAATCCCGGGGGGGGGGGGGGGGGGGGGGGGGGGGGGGGGGGCGGGGGTACTCACGACATTGTAAGGCATACGGGCCCGTGCCGCTCCAGTGGGTCGTTTTTTTCATGAGACATCCTTAGCCATGGGTAGGCTTTTCAACTGAAAAATCCTTAGACATGGGTCCTGTTTGTCTATTTTCGCGAAAATTTGCCAAAATTAGGTATATTTTCGCGAAATTTTGGTCTAAAATGAAGCAAAACCCCTAAAAATGGGTACCGATTTTTCCAAAATCACCCTTAGAAATGGGTAGGGGTTTTGAATCTCCAGCGGCACACCACCGACCAAGCCAAATCCGAGTACCCCCCCCCCCCCCCCCCACCCCCCCGGGGCTAGGCTCAATCTCCCCAGCACTTATAAAACACGCTTGTGTGTTGGATTTCGATCACGACAGGAGCATGCGCAGATGCGATTTTTTACTGTAATGTAATGTGATTTGTCGATCTGCATTAAATGCAAAAAGAAACAACGCCCCCGGCTGGCCTCGAACCACCAACCTTTCGGTTAAAGGTATATTATGTGATCTTTCCAGGGAACGCCCTCAACATCGAAAAAAAAATAGAAAGCCGATTTTATTGCAGATTTACATTTCTGATCATAAATCATGCATACTGTAACGGGAACGGGGCTGTCCGTCTCCTGTTCGGGATAGGAACCTCCTTATCAGGACCATATCCATTTGAACCATAGGATTATTCTCTTAACTATTATTTTTGGTAGCGTGTCTTAGGAGATGTCAGAATGCCCTTTAGATTCAGTATTTTCAGCTTAGATCTTAAGGTAGCACACCTCTAAATAGTTCCAGGCGAAAACTTGCAACTCTTATTGCGCAATACTTCTTATCAATACGCGTGATTAAAATAGTGATTTCTCGGGAACTACAGTGATTCAGCAGACGAGGTTGGTATCAAATTAAAGCTAACAATATGAATTTTAATGATAGATCATTCACAAATAATATTAACTATTTTTTGTTAATAAATAGTAGTCCTACTTTCACGGTGCACGGCCGTAAGTCTTGCGAAAAATCAACTTGAAAAATGACCGTAGAGAGGGCTTAGATGCTCGATTGCTTAAAATCTAACGGTTATCCACGTATATTTTACAATTTTAATCATAAGCTTGCTAAAATAGCTAGAGTTTACTACCAAATTGAATGACTTTCTATGTGTAAATTTAAAAATAACCTTGCCAGAACATGGTTTAAATCTTCGGAAAATCTAATAGTACGTTGGCCTGCGTGTATAATGCGTCATAGTTTGGGGGCATAAATAGAAATTTATACATAGAAATTCTTTCAATTTGGTATTAAACTCTAGCTATTTTAGCAAGCTTTCGATTAAAATTGTAAAATATGATAAGGATAATTGATGAGCTACTGTGCATTCGTCTTGATAGGGCGGGTGCACGAATGCAAGGCCGAGAGCGATTATTAAGACGAATGCACTGTTTGCGAATCAATTATCTATCATACACTTCGCGACGCGTACCAGAACCTGCTCTAAAATGTTAAAATTGAGATTAAAAAACATCATTTCCAACGAAAATATTAGTTAAATTTCCGTATGTTAGAAACACCGCTTATGATGTGTAGCATAAGATACTGCTGAATACGCATGGAAGGGTTTCAATTAGTCTGTATACGATTTAGATTGTGAGCTGTCAAAACTGGGATCAATGACCGAGTGGAAAACATATCGACAAACTTGAATTAGAAGATGGATATGCATGACCACGGATAAAACTGGTATTAAGCATGTTAAGTAGGGCTTACGGATGTAATCCATTAAGTATAGGTTTGTGTAAAAAACAAGTACTCATGCGCTTTTAGATCGAACTGTAGTAAAGTTAAAAACAACATTATCGATCAAGTGTGGCACAGTAAGAGACCTGTTGGGGGAGAATACCATCGCCAACGTGACAGAGAAGTTGTGTGCTGACGACGCTGGCTAGTCAGGCTACTATACCGTACACAGTTTGAGGAGAAACCATCACAGGAATGTTTACAATAATGCTTCCGAGGCGACGTACCATCCAGAGCACTACGAAAACCCTATTGTATATTTCACGGACATAAATTATGCTAATGAGCTCATTAAATGACGTCACTCACATCATTGGGTTTTGCCGATGATTGAAATACGTTGATTGAAATTCTAGGTCGAGTAAAATGATGTTCTTATTTGTTGTCTGTGAGCTTTTCTGATTTTTTTCCCGTATTGGAGTATTTTTTTATTGAAAATAGACAGTTCAAATTAAACGTTGGTTCCAAGTTCAAGTAACAGCACTTGTATTAAAGGCGACAGCAAAGGCAATATGCAAGCAACATTTGAGAAAAAACGATGCCCGACTTTGCAAGAAAGTGTACGGGGAAATGTACGAGTGAACATGACAAACCAAAACATCCTAGTAATAATCATCTCCGTGGCGCAATTGGTTAGCGCGTTCGGCTGTTAACCGAAAGGTTGGTGGTTCGAGTCCAGCCGGGGGCGTTGTTACTTTTTGCATTTAATGCAGATCGACAAATCACAGTAAAAATATATTGACAAAATCACAGACCACTTACACAAAAATCGCATCTGCGCATGCTCCTGTCGCGATCGAAATCTACCACGCAAGCAATGAGAGAGTTTTCATAGTGCAGAGAAGATCATTAAAGAAGTTGGTGGTTATCGCAGTAACTCCGATCAGTATAAGGTTTAAATACAAGCACCAAACAGAAAGCCAATATGTCCAATGTAATGTAATTCAAGGTGAGCATGAATGTAA
This sequence comes from Ophiura sarsii, assembly GCA_035610835.1. Lineage (NCBI taxonomy): Eukaryota > Metazoa > Echinodermata > Ophiuroidea > Amphilepidida > Ophiuridae > Ophiura > Ophiura sarsii. The sequence goes on along the minus strand of CM069459.1, from coordinate 44,596,603 downwards.
TCGTTTGATTGTTCGTTTGTTGGATTTTTGTTTTTGTTTTTTGTTTTGTTAGTATATTAATGTTTGTGTATTGGTTAGTTGATGGGTGCGGGGTGGTTTTTTTGTTTGAATGGGTTTTTTTTTTTTTGGGGGGGGGGGGGGTATTTAGAATGCTAGATTAATATATTGACACAATAATTTCACTGTGATAGATTTATTACTATTAGCGTTGTGTTTTTGTTAATACTTGAAAAAGGAAAAAGGTAAATTAATTTAGTTGACACGGCTAATAAATGCTACCTCTTACAAAAATATTTAACTTTATGTTCATTTGAACTAGTATCTTTAATTTTTCTCTCAAAATTGCAAAGATCAACTTTGTATATCATTAACAAACCGGTGTCATTTTTTATTCAAATTTAACGAAATATGCCACAACTGTCATAAGATATGGGGTTTAATAGCACAAATATTTCCATTTCAGGCTCGACAAAACGTTTGAAAACCGCATCAGCAACACAATCTACAGCATAGTTCCGTGTCATCGGCATCAGCAAGACCTAAAATTCAGGAACCAAAGTCACATCAATGACCATTACCAACATACAAGAGAATCCAAGAGCAGCTTAGCCACAACCACAGAACGTTGTTATTCCACAGCAGCAAGGAGGGCAAGTACCTCTTCAGCAGAAGTACACTTTCCACAGTTTCACCGTTCATATAACTAAAAAGTAATAATACTGATAAAGTAGATCCATAATTAAATGCACACGCACCCCATTTTAATAAAGAAACTTGATTATGATTGTGTATTAAATATAGCCACATTTAACATTGCTGCATACTACTACAGGGTGTCCCAGAAAACTTGCAACTTATTTTGGCAGGGCTCTAGTTTCTCTTTTAAACATCAGATTGCAGCGATATTTGCACTTTTTGAAGTCTGTGGAATGTTCTCCGCTTACCTGTGAAAAAATAATTACGATTGCTTATTTGGTTTTCAAATGAGACGCGATCAAAGGCAGGTATGCCTGGAACACGTTCAACCGATTTGGATAAAACCGATGTTACCGCTACGGAGCCCGGTGAATCCCCGGGGTGAATCACTTTGGAGCGCACTCTCTTTCATCATTTGGTTTGTTAATTAAAATTACATTCTCCTAAAATTTAACAATCAACGTTTATTAAAATTAATGAAATAAAAAGACTGGTTGTAGAAATCGTAACATTGGATCAGGACTTGATATCTGTGCTGATATAATCGGTTCATTTTTCAGAGCGTGGCAAACCTCAGTTTTCTTCGAAATGGTTCTCACTAGCTGTTCGACGGCGACCTGAACTATCCATCAGTCTATAGTTGCTATAAAGTCCAAATGTTAATATTTGTTAACATTTCCTCTAAATAATTGAACGGTATGAGATTTTTCTCCTCGGGTATTTTATTTGGAAAGCTTTCTGAACTTGGTTCGAGCTTTCAGACGCACAGTATGTCACAACTCTTTCATCAGCGAGAAGAAAACTGCCATCGTTTTAACATTTTTATTTAGGCAATACACATGTATGTTTATTTTTATTTCTTCATAGCAATAACGTTTTATAACATTAATCATTAGCATGTGAAAACAATGTACGTTCCCTAAGACTTCACGCACAATATTTAGGACATTATTGGATTTGTCATCGATTATCGCCAAATCGGTTGAACGTGTTCCACACATACCTTCCTTTGACCACATCTTATTTGAAAACAAAACTAGCAATCGTAATTATTTTTTCACAGATAAACAGAAAACATTCTACAAATTTCAAAAAGTGCAAACATCGCTGCATTCCGATGTTCAAAGGTGAAACTAGAGCCCCGCCAAAATAAGTTGCAGGTTTTCTGGGACACCCTGTATAATGTTAGTGTCGGATGGAAATCAGTATAGTCTGTAACTGTTTATGTGTAATGTAAAGGAATGTAATTTGAATATGCAGGGTGTATAACAAAAACCAGGACTCTCTTTCAGCAAGGATTAATTTAATCCTTATTGAAACCACTGAACCATGACCAATTTGATTTCATTGTCAAGTACAACTTATAAAGTTAAAATCCTGAAAAAAGGGGGAAATCCATCAATTACGGAAAATGTGACTAACTAGGCAAGTCAACCTAATTTGGTAGTATGTTTCAATGGTAATTCACACAATAAAGTAGAGTAACAGTGACAGGGATGATTACATATTTAAATAGGCTAAAAGGGAAATTATTTCCATTCTTCTCATGCTGAATATTTTTATCATGCGTATGGTAAAAATTGAAGTTGATTTTACAAATCCCACAAGTATAAATGTCCTTCTCTGTCAATGATTGGTGGTATAAACAAACTACTGACATGTTTCCTACCACAACTTTCCTACATGCTGAGGCTTTCTCATGAGACCAATAAGCAAAATTGAACATTGCACAGAAATATTCATGCATCAAATTAATGAATTATGTAGCTATTATGCCAGAATTAAGGGGAATACCAAACTAATATTTGCTATTGTTTATAGATAGATGATTTACAATATTATTGAATGCAAAGTATTCAAATGTAAACCATGTCATTTTTTGGTTTGTATGTTTAACACTTTCCACGCGGCAGGCGTCTGCAGACGACATTCCAAAAGTTCACAAAATATTTCAAAAATGTCCAAATTATTGAATTTCATCACCATAATGGAATCACCATGAGAAATGTATTGAAATAAGTACAAACATGCCTAGTATTAGTTCTGTAATCCTTGAGATAGACCTTGAAAGTTGGGAAAGGTTTCTGAACATTTTGTTTTGTACAAGGTAAAACAAATAGCTGCGTGAAATTTGCACCGACGGTCAGTTGGCATGGTCCAGTGGTTTTGAAAAAGTTTTAAAAAAAAGCGCCATGGAAAAAGTCCTATTTTTTTGATACACCCTGTATCACTACATGATTTTGGATCGATAATTATTTGTCTAGCATTGTGCTTGCGGGACTGCTCCTATACGGTTTATACCATTTGCTTTGATGGTTTATAAAATACCTGTTTGTTTCAAAATTAAGAATTTTAAGATGACGATAATTTAGGCACAGTTTGTGAATTAATATAAAGATATGTCTTTCTCATGGTATAAGGCCAAATAAAAAAAAAACTAGTTTCTCGTCCTATCTTTTGAAAATAAGGAGGATGGGGGCACTTTTGTAACAAAAAAACACACAAAAAAATGCAAAATCACCATGGTATTGCCTGATTGGTTGTGTAACTTGAGGAGGACAAGGCCTTTGTAGAATCTTTTTATTTCATAGTTTTGGGGGGTTGGTTAACACAAAACCTGCTTTAAAATGCTCATTGGATTTAAACGTAAATCTATTGCCAAGATGTCAGCTGTTTAAATATTTTTGAAAAAATTTATGGTAGAAATAACGAAAATAAAGATAGGCCTACATTACATAATTCCTGAAAAGGGATGCGCAGGGACGATAAACTACTCTGTTTTTCACTTGGCCTAACTAATGTATTTAAATAACATGGTTCGAGTTTGATGTACTATGTTTAAATCGTGTGAAATACAATTATACAGAACACAAAACATTGTATCATTGTCATTTATACGATTTTGTAAAAGGGATTGATAATCTGTCATTCCATTGAGGTGTTAGATGCTATGATCATTCATAGTGCAATTTAATCGTATAAGTTAACCGATTAAAATGCAATTGAACGACTACCTGTAAACTACTACTTGACAACTTGACAACAGTAAATTGGTGCGTTAATCCTTAGTATTCATCAATCTTAACCTGTTATGAACTCCTTAACTATATGAATCGTTGTTTCTATTTCCACAGCTTTATTGGTCATATCAATGTCCATTGTTTGTTAACGTCGATATCTACGAAAGCACTACCGGAAGTCTCAATCGTGCAATGTCAACATAATCGGTTGCCCCTCGCAACGTGCATTATATGACAATACTTTTAGATAATGCATGGGTCAACATTATAAAGTGTAGCGATTATGTTGACCTTGCACGATTGAGACTTCCGGTAGTGCATTCGTAGATATAATCGACGTTAACAACAATGGATAATGAACAATGGAATGAGCTCTAGAAGTGTATACGTGGATAACCGTTAGATTTTAAGCAATCGAGCATCTAAGCGCATCGGCCGTAATTCAAAAACTTGTCTTTTGCTAATGTCGGGTTTCTAGCATAGTCGTAGGCCTAACATTTTCCTAACTTTAAATCGTTAAAATCGATCTATCGTTATAAACATATTATAAGCATTGTCTTGGGCTTAAATTTGATACCAAAATCAATTCCTAAATCACAATGGTCATTGAGATATCATCTTTTGAAGCGTCGCGCATCGATCAAAATAAGGTGCAAAATGGTCGTCTAATTTCGACTTCCTATTATTTAGAGGTGTGCTACCTTAGAACCACAATGGGGTTTTTTATTTTCACATTTGGTGTTGTTATATTTAATTATTCATGAAGCAAATACAATTTTAAACTCATGTCGAAAGTTTCATTGCCATTGAATAAATAGTTTTCGAGTTATTCCAATTTACCTAACCCTAACCCTAACCCTAATCAAACCCTAACCCTAATCAGACCCTAACCCTAACTGAACCTTAAATCTAAGCTTGATTTTTAAACACTAAGCGATGTAGCCTTTTTAAGCATTTACTAACGTCTGAAGATAGCAAATGTTAGATGCTATCTTCAGAAGATAGCAACCCCCCCCCCCCCCTCGGGAGAAAGCAATGGATTCAGAAGACAGCATGCGTCGTAACTATAGTAACTATACACAACGTACTCTGACGCCTACGGACGCGTTTGAAAGTCGCGTATTTGTACGCAGCTTACGCCGTCAGCTGCTATCTTCTGAAGATAGTGATTGTATACCAAACGTCCATACATGTTGGTGAAACTTTCAGGATATCGTCAGCAGAGACAATGCAATGTAATGGAATGAAAAAAGAAATTATTAATATTTAATGAAATGGCAACATTGAACATTAAATCATACACCGTTTAAGACGACAACATCGAAAATTCAAGGTTTTCAGGCGTCGTCGGATCAATGTTGGGGTCAACCGGGTTTGTAAAAACAAGTATAACTCAAAAACTATTTAACCAATATCGAAGAAAATTTGTGTATGATTTTGAAATAATATTTAGTTTATAAATAACTCAAAATATTGAAACAAAATGATCATATAAAAAATCAAAGTTACTGTTCTAAGAGTACAACAATAAGAATGGAGACAAATAACTGCAAACAGTATTGACACACGTTTAAAGTGTAAATTAATATTCCCATACCCGTCTAATGGGTTTATATTTCATCTTCCATCTTTTCATATTATTGGTAATCACACAAATTATTAGAACAATTACATAAAATCACCATGTATCTTGTACGAAAATCTAGCTCGTTCCCTTCATTTACGCACTTTGGGATTCATATAATAAAGTTTGTTTAGGTATGTTTTGACGTAAATATTGCTAGACTGACGTCAAGACTTTAATAATCAATTTTGATCATGTTTTTAATTACGACTTGCAGAATGCAGAACATTGCATTCCCTAATTCATTTGCATTACCAGAATTATCCTGAGCATTTAGGTGTTTCCTCACACTGGGTGACTGATGAGGTAAATCATCATCTCTTTCCCCATTTATAGGACCTAACTCAAATTCTGAGTATTGCCGCAATTTTAGGACTTTCTTGGCCCGCATTTTCGGGATTCCCAATGCCTAAACTGCTATCAGCATTCAAGTTCGAATTTCTGAATCAGCCTGGTCTGGCTTGGCTGTGGGGGAGCTTTTCAGGAGGAGGTTTGGTTGCCAACCTGTCTGGGTGCTCCCACCCGCCGGTCTCACGAAATTCACCTCAATAATTACTTTCCAAAACATTTGAACTGCTCTAATCGCGCCAAGGGCTTTCCACCATTTGATTTGCTCGCTCTAAAATAGAATACATTTATCACGCTGAACGCAGTTCTAAGCCACGCCCCCTAACAGCTGCTTTTGTTTCTTAGCAACGTGTTGCATGAATTGAGACATTTTTGTAAGTTTGAAAATGCATTTAAAGTATAAAATATATCACAAATATCACATGAATTTACATCTACACAACATTTGCAACAACTTCAAGTGGTTTACAAAACGATTTGGTGATTTACTGGATAAATCAGAATACATTAATATAATTTAATATCTAGAAACACTCCAGCGTAGTTACTAAAAGATGGCGGAAGTTCATCATATAATATAATTTTATCGGAAGAATCTTTCTTTGCAAATCACATTTACACACAAAATACACACAATGTGAACATTACAAGACAATAGTAATTGTTCCTGACTATTTTACACAACTAGGGATGGCTATGTGAATATCAAAAGGTGAGATTTGAAGCCTAAACGGACACGATATAAACAGTAAACAATTTCAATAACATTCGCGGAAATACAGAATTCGTCCGTCTGACGCTAATATCGGAGCCTATTTCTTGACTCATATCAACAAAAGTATTCCATCAAATGATTCCAAATCTCATATTTATATATAAAAATGTGTTCTCTACGATCGACTAATGTTTCAACACCAAACTCTCAAAATAACTCTTACTTTTTAATAAGCTTATTTTCCCCTATACATTACATAGGCCTGACTGCACAATGCAAGTCTACAGGGCAAAACGGTATTCCGTTACAATACATTCCAAGTTACAGGGCAATACGATTCTTAATTACTTCAAAATCATGGTTTTAGAGTGAAAATAAACTGTCGGGATTCCGACAGTTTATATTTTTCACTCTAAATTCACTCTAAAACCATGATTTTGAGGTAATTAGGAATCGTATCGCTCTGTAACTTGGAATGTATGTATGATTTATGATCGGAAATGTAAATCTGCAAGAAAATCTACTTTCTAAAAAAAATAATGAATAGAGGGCGCTCTCTGGAAAAGATCACATAATAGCCGAACGCGCTTACCAATTGCGCCACGGAGGCGGTTACTTACTAGACTGTTTTGGTTTGTCATGTTCACCCGTACACTTCCCCGTACACTTTCTTGCAAAGTCGGGCATCGTTTTTTCTCAAATGTTGCCTGCATATTGCAGTTGCTGTCGACTTAAATACGTGTGCTGTCAGTTGAACTTGGAACCAACGTTTAATTTGAACTGTCTATTTTCAATAAAAAAATACTCCAATACGGGAAAAAATTCACAAAAGCTCACAGACAACAAATAAGCACATTATTTTACTCGACCTAGAATTTCAACCCTACAATTTTGGCGTTACGAAAATATCGATGATGTGAGTGACGTCATTTAATGAGCTCATTAGCATAATTTATGTCCGTGAAATGTACAAAGCAGTTTGATAAGTGCCCAGTCCGATGATTCAAGACAGCAATTCAAAACAACCGTAAATTGCTGTCAGCTTGCATCGCGCGCCCCAAACAAGTGCTTTAGTCTTCAAAGTTTGAACTGAAACCGGAAGAAGAAGAAGAAGAACAGTAAATCTGTATAAGAGGCTCTAGGATGTTGTGAGTGCCTAAAGTTCATTAATGTTTGTCATCATCAAAACCGATGGGATTAGGTCCGTTGTTTAGAATTTTAGATCATGAATATCGGATTTATCAAACTCAAGATACACTGAAAACATGGTGATTTCACCTTTTAAGTGCTAAAAAATGTGTGTGCTATTCAACAGCTTGTATGAAAGAAACTTGTATATTCTCATAATCTCTTGTCTACTCAATATAATCTTGTGTGTCTTTCTGTTGTAACTGTTATTAGTTATGGCCATGGGTGTTCAAATCGTTAATAATTCTTCTCCTTAATTCAATTTAACGGGTACAAGAAGTTTGTTACACTTTAAGAGTGACCCCATGCATTGTTTTATTTGACAAGTTTTTAGGACTTCTAAATGAAGTGGTATTTGTTGAATCACCAGTGGCTTATTTAATTTTCACATTGGCGAATGGATTTCGTGAGGTTAAACACTAAGGCCGGTATGCACAGAACTGGTTTAACTTAGACCAAGTTTAACTTTAGACTCAGTTCATCCATTTTTAGCAAGTGTGTAGGAAATTGCATCCCCAATATGAAAAAGAAGTCTAAGCCACTGTTTATACATTTTGGTTTTAAAGTATGTTTACAAAGAAAAAATACTAGGTATGAGTTTCTAGTGGTCTAACACATACATCCCATTGTTAAAAATATATTCTGATCATACATGTTGGTTTATATATGCCAATATATGGAATTTTATCATTTTTGGAGGCCATTTTGGTGGCCATCTTGGATTTAGGTGTGTTAACAAAGCAAAACTTCTAGATATGAGTGTCTAGTGGTCTAATACATAGATCCCACAATTACAACTATACTTTCACCATACAATTTGATTGCTATATGTCATTTTATGAGATTTGACCCGTTTTGGCGGCCATTTTGGACGCCATCTTGGATATCTGGAGAGCATCCCATTTTTTTTCTCACTGTTAACATAAAAGACACCTAAAAAGTTGGTTTGGTTTAGTACTGGGGGTGCACGTCAACCCCTCTGTACATACCCGACTAATATACGAAATCAAATTATCTGAATATAGCAATGTTGCCGAACTATGAACTTTCTGGCAACAAGAGTAGAAGTATAGGCCCTATATTACAACCTGCTTTACTTAACGGGTATCTCTGGAAGTCCCTGGAACATCTGGTATATACTAAATCCAATTTGTCGTAATAAAATGGCTTCAGTATCAAAATGAATGTCATTATTTGTAACAAACGAAATATTGTAATTTTTCCAAAATGCGTCATTATCTGGCAACACTGCCGTTAAAGTATATAATACCCCAAGCTGTTTTCATCAGATATGAGTAGGGTAAAGTCATCTCTCCCTCCTCCTATGAGGACAATATCCTGAGTGCCCTGGCAAGTAGTCTTTACGAGATGCAAAGATAGGCTAAAATATCAATTTTCTTAATATGTCAAAACTAGCAGTGTTGCCAGGTCAGAAAATACATCAAAACATTTTTATTTATTTATTTTTAAATTTGTGTCTAAAGTATAAAGATGTGTCTTTATCAAGTAATAGCTACTTTTGAAGAAAAAAAAATCTTGCATATTGCTGCAATAAGATAACGAATGTGCGGTAAATTTCGACTATTTTTAACTGATATTGACCCAAAAATGGCTAAAATCTAAATTGGGCTGTTGCCATGGCAACGAGTAAAAGATTAACAAACTAATCTCGTTTTTCTGATATGCTACCAAAGTACTTCAACCTGGCCAGGAAAAAAAAAAAAAAATCGGCGAGCTTTGCCACCCATACTCGATATTTACCTGAGATGACTCTTAAGCTTCTAATGCATGCAGTCTGTACAACTCTAACACAAAACTTAAGCACTGTCACTTTTGAAACCCGGGTTTATTTTTCCATTATAAGCAGTTGGAAAAGTAGGTCTTCTAGTGTGCATATGGCTCCTAAGTCTGCCAAACAGTAGTTTCCTAGCTGAAGTACGGAACTGCTCGCTGCGAAGACTGTACCATATTGGATTCATAGCACTGTTGAAGAAAGTTAGAAACCCAATAACAGTGCGTACTACAAGACCGCCTTGATATTGTGGATTGTAGATTTCTTTGAGTAGCACAGCCAAAGTCGGTACCCAACCGCCTATACAGAGACCTAACAAGATTGTCAAGGTCTTGACGCTTTTAAGTTCTCGTCTCATCCACCCGAATCTCATACCCGTAGGCGGAGGGCAAAGTCGTACTCTTTCTTTTTGAAGTTTGCGTACGACATTAAACAGATGCCCGTACATGACGGTTGCAATAGTGAGAGTAAGGAATATGGAGTAGATCAGGAATTGCGTGTATCCTGCTCCGAATATACTTGACAATAAGTAAAAACACGGGAGGGAAAAGTCTATACCTTGCTGATAATGGAAACGCGATATCGGTATGCACAAAGCCAGTTAGGAACGTATAAATGTAAATAAGTGTCACGGATGATATCGCTACCTTATTAGAAAGGAGTGTCCCGTAACGTGATGGTAACACGACTTGATGGATCAGATGGAAAAGTAGGCCTTTTAGTGTGCATTGCTCCTATCACAGTCTGTATAACTCGGACAAAATGAACGCACTATCACTTTTGAAACCCTTGTTTAATTTTTCATTCGAAGCAGATGGAGGAGTAGGTCTTCTAGCATGTCTAGTGTATTAACCTTCTAATGCAGTCTGTACAACTCTAACACAAAACTTAAGCACTGTCACTTTTGAAACCCGGGTTTATTTTCCCATTAAAAGCAGTTGGAAAAGTATGTCTTCTAGTGTGCATATGGCTCCTAAGTCTGCCAAACAGTAGTTTCCTAGCTGAAGTACGGAACTGCTCGCTGCGAAGACTGTACCATATTGGATTCATAGCACTGTTGAAGAAAGTTAGAAACCCAATAACAGTGCGTACTACAAGACCGCCTTGATATTGTGGATTGTAGATTTCTTTGAGTAGCACAGCCAAAGTCGGTACCCAACCGCCTATACAGAGACCTAACAAGATTGTCAAGGTCTTGACGCTTTTAAGTTCTCGTCTCATCCACCCGAATCTCATACCCGTAGGCGGAGGGCAAAGTCGTACTCTTTCTTTTTGAAGTTTGCGTACGACATTAAACAGATGCCCATACATGACGGTTACAATACTGAGAGTAAGGAATATGGAGTAGATCAGGAATTGCGTGTATCCTGCTCCGAATATACTTGACAATAAGTAAAAACACGGGAGGGAAAAGTCTATACCTTGCTGATGATGGAAACGCGATATCGGTATCACAAAGACAGTTAGGAACGTATACACGTAAATAAGTATCACGGATGATATCGCTACCTTATTAGAAAGGAGTGTCCCGTAACGTACACTGTAAAAACAAACGTTTGACTATTGATAAACACTACAACACGTTTATTTGTTGTTGTTTACGTGTAAAGGTATAGGAGGTTGTAAAGATAAACGGGTTGCATAAACGCTACAACGCGTTGATACGTTTATTAACTGTTATCAAAAACGTGTTTATACCAGCAATTATAAGTACATGATTGCTGGTATAAACACGTTTTTGATAACAGTTAATAAACGTATCAACACGTTGTAGCGTTTATGCAACCCGTTTATCGTAAACGACCTACTATACCTTTACACGTAAACAACAACAAATAAACGTGTTGTAGTGTTTATAAATAGTCAAACGTTTGTTTTTACAGTGTAATGGTAACACGACTTGATGGATCAGATGGGAAAAGTAGGCCTTTTAGTGTGCATTGCTCCTATCTCAGTCTGTATAACTCAGACAAAATGAAAGTACTATCACTTTTGAAACCCTTGTTTAATTTTTCCTTCGAAGCAGATGGAGAAGTAGGTCTTTCTAGCATGTCTATGGTATTAAGCTTCTAATGCAGTCTGTACAACTCTAACACAACACTTAAGCACTGTCACTTTTGAACCCCGGGTTTATTTTTCCATTAAAAACAGTTGGAAAAGTAGGTCTTCTAGTGTGCATATGGCTCCTAAGTCTGCCAAACAGTAGTTTCCTCGCTGAAGTACGGAACTGCTCGCTGCGAAGACTGTACCATATTGGATTCATAGCACTGTTGAAGAAAGTTAGAAACCCAATAACAGTGCGTACTACAACACCGCCTTGATATTGTGGATTGTAGATTTCTTTGAGTAGAACAGCCAAAGTCGGTACCCAACCGCCTATACAGAGACCTAACAAGATTGTCAAAGTCTTGACGCTTTTGAGTTCTCGTCTCATCCACCCGAATCTCATACCCGTAGGCGGAGGGCAAAGTCGTACTCTTTCTTTTTGAAGTTTGCGTACGACATTAAACAGATGCCCGTACATGACGGTTACAATACTGAGAGTAAGAAATATGGAATAGATCAGGAATTGCGTGTATCCAGCTCCGAATATACTTGACAATAAGTAAAAACACGGGAGGGAAAAGTCTATACCTTGCTGATGATGGAAACGCGATATCGGTATCACAAAAACAGTTAGGAACGTATACACATAAATAAGTATCACGGATGATATCGCTACCTTATTAGAAAGGAATGTCCCGTAACGTAATGGTAAGACGACTTTTAAGTACCGATCCAAAGTGACGAACAGTAAGGTGAATGCGCTCGTTACACATGGAAAAGTGAGAGCGGCGTTATACAGCAAACATTCAAATGGCGTGAAAGATATCTGTGGGTTGAACCGGATGATATTGGCTGCGATCACCAAAATACCAACTGTAAAATCAGCGCTTGCCATACCCATGATGAAATAGTTGGTTGGTGTTCGCAAATCTTGAAATCTGACTATAAGCACAATCAGCAAACCGTTACCAAATAGTATGGTAGTAATCACAATGGCCCCAACCAGGGATAGTAACGCTTTAGCCAGCACTCCTGGACTATCTGCTGCTCCATCTGTGCCATCAAACGTTGCATTTCCGAAAGATAAGTTCATCGTGATCGCAGCGTATAAGAACGTTTACAAACAGGAAAGTTGGAAACAGAGGTCCAGGTGAATTGAAGCTAAACTCTGTGAACTTTTTGGGCAACGTTACCACCACCGTTGTAAGATTTCTTCCAAGCACGACGTATAAATAGAAGATCGGCGTGCAAAACCTGTCCTCATTCGTTGAAACTGTTTGCGTATCGTTTCTGTAAGTGATCACAGCGTATGTAGCTGTATGTCGAGCGTTTCCAAACAGGAAAGTTGGAAACAGAGGTGCAGGGGAATTGAAGCTTAACTCTGTGAACTCTTTACCGGGCAACGTTACCACCACCACCACCACGGTACCACCGTTGTAAGATTTCTTCCAAGCAAGACGTATAAATAGAAGGTCGGTGTGCAAAACCTATCCTCATTTGTTTGAACTGTTTGCGTATCGTTTCTCAAAGTGACTAATTAGTTATATCGCAACTCCAAGCGTATGACTGTCCAATGCGACCGATGATGAAAAAGCTAAAAATATGCTTTTTTGATGTGTTCTATAATTACGGCCAATTAAGGAATGAAGAGTTGAGTCAATTCCAATCACGAGTAGATGGACAATGAACTGTAGCAATGGAACCGCACTGTTGAATTGAATGTGAAGTGAAATGACCGGAGCGAATGGAAAGTGCAACTGAATACATATACAGTATAAATGACTTTGAATTGTCGATTGATTGGCAAAATAAAGATTGCTCGATATAAAGCATTATTGTGTTTTGAGGCGTCCAAGTGTGATATAAAATTGGATGGATTGAGCATGATACACAAAGATATTGGTCGAGCTATGACTGAGTTTGAGTGTTACAAAATATTGTGCGAGGCGCAGTCGAGCACAATATTTTTAAAACTCATAGCGAGACCCATATATTTGTGTATCATGCGAACAAATCCATCCAATTTTATCATTATTATGTTTTGAGAATCTGACTTGACAACAAAAAAAAGATTAAAAAAAAGTATAATGTAAAAGAGTATAAACATTTAAAGATATATAGACCTTTCGGAATATTATCGCTACTCTGAGTTTCATGGACAATCCCATACGGTCATGTTGTCCAATCATCAGGCGAAAAGATGTCTCTCTGAACGGTTGTCAATAATTATAAAAAAGTATATATACTTTTGTTTTTTAAATATATTTTATAATTAGATGTAATCCAGTCTGAAGATTGCCACCGCCCTGTGTGGTTGGTGTGCATGAAACTGCCAAGTACTATGTATAAATAATTCTTAATTTACTGCTTGTTTTCAACATATAAAAGTATATATATTAAAAAAATAAACATAATTGTAAAAAAATATCAATAACAATTTAAAAAAAAGAAATGACAAAAATAACAAAATTCTCAACAAAAAAATTTTTAAACAAAAATACACACAAAAAAATATTTTTCAAATGTCTCAAAAACTTGCCAAAAAAAAAAAATTAAATATGAAATAAACCAAAATTATGAAATAAAAAGAATTTTAAATAATGATTTTCAAAATATTTCAAAAATTAAAAAAAAAATTAAAAAAGAATCTCTACTCTACTGCATTTTGTGACTGCTACACACACACTATATAAAGACACGCTTTAAGTGTATTCGTGCAGGGTAAGCTTCAATGTGTTAAAGAGACCTCCAATTGTTAAAAATATTGGTCGAACAATATCGCTCCAGCTGCATAATGTGTAGAATAATACTAAGGTTTTTACAAATGCATTGAAAGAATAAGACGGAAGATTCTCAATGCATAATAATTATATCAAAATTAATTAAATGATATAATTACTCAATATATCCCAAAATTCAAATAACAAAGTCGCGTTCAAGAAAGCCTGCAAATTAAATAATTAGTTATGTTAATTAACTAATAATATGAATCAATAAATACATTTAATCAATTTTATTAATTTAATAATTGAAGACCTAATTGAGTTAAGCTTGAATTCGGGTAGCTTTATTGGTGATAAATGTTGGAAATTACTGACTTTTTAATTTGAAGTAATAAAATACCGTTAAACTTCATCTATAAGCACCCATTGACTAATAGTTAATAAGCAGAGAATAGATAAAAAGGTATGAGCGCCCTCTTTTGATTATAATTGAATGGCTATTATTAAATCAATTTATTTCCAATAAGATAGAGGGCCGTCCATTTATACCGACCCATCAATCATACATGTAGTTATAAAACAATATCTGACATAGCAGTCCCGTTTAGATCAATTGGTAAAGCCGACAGTTTGGGCTACATGTAGGGCAATTGTGATTGCAGGTTCCAGATGACAATTCCTGGTTCGAATCTCACTTCAAGACTTCTTCTTTTGGAAAGGTCATAATTTTCAAATTCTTGACAGTGTTTTATTTTTATCATGAATGAACAAGGAATCTATCTTTTTCGTTGGTTTTTTATTTTTTATTTTTTAATGAAACCAAATTTAATCAAACTGGACACGCAAGCCATGGCCAGTCAAAAAGTTTTGACTGTTTGCCTGTTGTCCTCATTGATTCGAAACGCGATATTACACGTTTGTGCCATACCTATTCTTGGAGAAACACAAAGCACAAAACAAATAAAACAAAACTGAGTGGAAATAATAAAAGAAATCACGCGAAGGACTGATTTACGGCACCATCCATCCTTTTAAGTCTGTTTAAGTTTTTCGGAACTATAATACACACGTTTGACGGATTGCCTTTAAATTGCACGCCTAATGAACATGTCGTAGTTTGAGCAGCTCACGTGGTATTGAAGGTCATGCATTACATTCATGTAAATGGTAGTATAGTGGCCACGTGTTATTGATTTATAACGGATTAGTTTTAGGATTACGAAACTGTGTCTATATCACTAAAGAAGTCCTCTGCACTTATAAAACTCGCCCATTGCTTGTGTGTTGGATTTCGATCACGACAGGAGTATGCGCAGATGCGATTTTTGTGTAAGTGGTCTGTGATTTTGTCAACATTAAATTTTTACTGTGATGTGATTTGTCGATCTGCATTAAATGCAAAAAGAAACAACGCCCCCGGCTGGCCTCGAACCACCAACCTTTCGGTTAACAGCCGAACGCGCTTACCAATTGCGCCACGGAGGCGGTTACTTACTAGACTGTTTTGGTTTGTCATGTTCACCCGTACACTTCCCCGTACACTTTCTTGCAAAGTCGGGCATCGTTTTTTCTCAAATGTTGCCTGCATATTGCAGTTGTCAGTTGAACTTGGAACCAACGTTTAATTTGAACTGTCTATTTTCAATAAAAAAATATTCGAATACGGGAAAAAATTCACAAAAGCTCACATCATTTTACTCGACCTAGAATTTCAACCCTACAATTTTGGCGTTACGAAAATATCGATGATGTGAGTGACGTCATTTAATGAGCTCATTAGCATAATTTATGTCCGTGAAATGTACAAAGCAGTTTGATAAGTGCTCTGCCCCAAATTCTACAGACATGCTACATGCTTGTATCGATCAACTGTGAACCATATACATGTACATGTACATGTATACATGGTGTCTCTAAAAACTCGAATCAGGAATTGTCATCTAGAACCAACAATGGCCAACTACTCACAAAAACCACAACTTAACAAAAGACCATAAGTAGCAGAACTGAAAAGCAGTGAATTGTATAATCAACGTATTGTCTCATTGTACTCCATCCATGCATGTCTTCACAAAAATACTAAGTCGTTGAGGTTGATTTAAATGTTTGTACTATTTATAAACGATTGTGATTTAAAACATTAAAATTAAAATTAAAAATAGTAGAAAGAGAGAAAAAAAAGAGGGAAAACCCACATTAAAGACAAAGATAGATTCACTATTTATTCATGGTAAAAACAAAGTTAAGAATTTGATATACACCGTAAATATTTATAAACTTTCCAAAAGAAGAAGTCAGCAAGTGAGATTCGAACCAGGTATTGTCATCTGGAACCTGCGATCACAATTGCCCTAGCAAAACTTCGGCTTTACCAATTGATCTAAACGGGACTGCTATGTCAGATACTGTTTTATAACTACATGTATGATTGATGGGTCGGTATAAATGGACGGCCCTCTATCTTATTGGAAATAAATTGATTTAATAATAGCCATTCAATTATAATCAAAAGAGGGCGCTCATACCTTTTTATCTATTCTCTGCTTATTAACTATTAGTCAATGGGTGCTTATAGATGAAGTTTAACGGTATATTCATTAAGTGTTATATTACCAAGCAAAGCTGATGTGTTCATCTTTACAATGATACCAAATTTGAAACAATCCTTTCCTCCAGTGCTCAGCTACTTGCTTGAGAACATGGAGAGGTCACAATCTGAATGTGACAAAATCAACACTATTTCGTGCTCAAAAGAACATCTTTGTCTTTGTCGTCTGCTCGATGAAGTGTTACATTATGCCACTACCATGACTATTGACTACAGTGTATAGTGTGATGATCTATTGATTTTTAAGCACAAAATAGTGTGGATTTTGGCACTTTCAGGAGATTGCGACTTCCCCATGTTCTCAAGCATGTGGCTAAGCACTGGAACAAGGGATTGCTTCAAATTGGATATCATTGTAAAGATGAACACATTAGATTTTAATTGATAATTACACTTAAAGGAGCATATCCCGCGATGTTTGAAAATCTTGTGCTTGAAAAAAATATTCCAAACTTTTTTTGAGCAGTTTATAATACATGGTACTGTGCAGCACTTTGGTGGTACTTCACTTTAACCATCAGTCAGCTGTAGAACGGGGCTCCGTTTCAATTGAGGGCGCTCTATTTAGTGACTCACTGCCGTCATTTTTTACACGGCGATTCATTAAGTGACGTAAGTCCGTCGCCCGCCGGAATGCGAACAAAAAACACTTTTCAATAGAGGGCGGGCTTGAGAACGGGACTGCGTTAGCAAGGGAACGGCCTCACGTCACAGTAATTAAAAAAATTCATAAATAGCCGATTCTGCCGATTTTAAACAACGAAATAACTCTCTTATCAAAGAGATAACCGTTACAAAGGCATCACTTCTAAATACTACGGGGCTTATATTTAATGTAAACATTATCACTCTTACACTAAAAATTCTATAAAATGGTGTAATCTCGTCTAGAAAATGGTGGTCTCATCGCAGCAAACCGGTCAAAAAAGACATAATTAAAGCTTGTGTCGTGTGATGTTGCGGTTAAAGGTTAAATTAAATCATCTAACTGGATGTCGCGAGGAGTTCTGATACCTTATGCTGCTCTCAACTCGATGGATAGATACTTTTTTATGCAGACAATTGGGTGTAAAAGGGGAAAATTCAATCATTGCGCAAATTGACGGGTGTGCGTTACCTTGGTTACGTACACCCGTCGTTTTAGAGCGCCCTCAATTGAAACGGGCTCCCGTTCTACAGCTGACTGTTAACAGTACCTAACAGTACCCGTGTATGTACTTGCAGCAGAGTATTAAACCTTGGGATAAGGAGACACGGAAGCACCACGGTACAGGGATTATAATAATTATGGGATAAGAAACTCCCAAGACAAAACCCCGATTCTCTTGACCTTAATAGTTTGTCGCAACTGGTATAGGTGGCGCGCTATCATATCCAAATAGTTGGGGGGGGGGATTATTTTGTTCACATTCTTCTAAAAGCACTAAATATGACCCATATGTTGCTGCAGCTCATACCATACTCTTTTGATTTTTGATAGATGCCAAAATTGGAGCCTTCTAGGAGGGACGGCCCAAGAAGGCCATATTGACCAATTCCAATATGGCCGCCATACTGGGGGGATCAAAAATTCAAATTGCTTCAATTAAGCTGACAAGCATACCAAATTGTTTGTCTGGATGTGTGGTTATACTGAGATATTGAGCAAAACGTGAACAGGTCGTTGGCCTTTGCTTTTGGGGGTCAAAATTTGAACTTGCTCCGATTTTGACAAACGATATCTCAAATTGTTCGTCAGATCACAATGGTTCAAGAAATGGTAGTTGTTACCACCTGGAGTCGTTTTTTGTGCCTTCAATACAGGGTCGAAAGGTCACAATTCCTATATACGCCTATACGCCCAAAAGCAAAGGTCAACGAGCTTTTCACGTTTTGCTCAATATCTCAGTAACCACACATCGGAAGTGGGGCAAACTATACATTTTTAGAATCCTGGTGCTCAGACAAACAATTTTCAGCTAAATTGAAGCAGTTTGAATTTGTTGATTCACCAGTATGGCGGCCATATGACCGTGCCAGAAGGCTCCAATTTTGGTATCCATCAAAAATCAAAAGAGTATGGTATGAGCAACATATGGGCCAACTTTGGTGCTTTTAGACGAATGTGAACCAAACCTTTCCTGTGATGCCGTAACAGCCCAAACTATGATTGCTTAATCGCGTGTCGCAACCGTTATAGATGGGGTGACAGGTGACGTCACGCCGGGCAAAACGTGGCTAGTTGCTATTGTTCTTTGCCCGGCAGTTTGCGCGCGCATCATGTTTTGTTTAGGACCCGTGCTTTTAAAACTCGCGCCAAAGCATTATAAAGGGCAATACGGCATAGCGGACAGTGTTGTGGTCATATGCTGTTCCCTCAAGCGTGTATCGACAGTCCAGTCCCTTCGCCCGTTGCGTTTGTTGATAAACATTGGATGTAAACAACGGTCACCTCATCTATAGAGTGCGCGCTATGTTATGGGCCAAATCTAAACAATGCACAGATTGTGAGATTCATTTGAGCAATCAGTTTGCCGATCCCTAGACCACAAAATAGGTGAATCAATAGCAATGTGGAATCGTGATGGTATAGGGATCCTTAAAATAAGTAACTGACCAGGTAATAAATATGCTCTCAACTCCAAAACTATAACTCCTACGTAAAAATATTAGAATATAAAGTTGTAAGGAAATTTCTTGTCTTGAAATTGAGATATTACACGTGAAGATTGAATGAATATTAATTCAGTTATGCCCTAAACCAAAACAAAGTCCGTTTTTCATTTTAACATTTCGTTCGTCTACACGCAGCCCCGGACTAGCAACAGGCAGGTTATTGATTAACTGGTAGCAACAACTCACGGTTCGATAGTAAGACGGGGATTGGGGATGCTTCAATCGATCAATGCAACCCATACACACCCCTGTTACACTGTCCCGCGTGTTCAAAACCCAAGTGTTAAAATGTAAACTGCACTTTGTTCTATCCTTTTCAATGTAGCGTTCTTAATTATTAACTGATCTTAATGAATAATGTATCACGTTAAAGAAGAGAAATTTCTTTACAACTTTATTGTTTACTATTTTATGTAAGAGCTATAGTTATGGAGTTAAGAGTATATTTATTACCTGGTCAGTTACTTATTTTGAGGACCGTAGTATCATAATGAGTTTGTAGTTGCTAATATATTGCGATCCAATGAAAAGACATACCGTGTTTATAAACTAAAGTATATGGACCGATTGATAATTGTGGCAGAGTATGATTTGCTTATAAAATGTGATTGTCTTTTATGTACTAGGAAGAAGGGGCAGTCTGGGGCACTCAAATTGAACACGGGGTTGTGACTTATCTTTATTTACCTATACTATGTAAATACTTTTGATTATCCGCATATAACTAACTGGAACATTGAGTTATGATATTTAATTCAATTTCATCTTATTTAATTCTTCAAAATATGTTCATATTATCAAAACTGTATTACTCATACAAAATAAGCAAAATGTATGCAGAACCCAAGCCTCCAGTCGATTATACCAGCGACATACAAACAGTAGCGTAGCCAGTGGGGGGCAGGGGGAGCAGACTGCCCCCCACCCCCCCCCCCCCCCCCCCCCCCCCCCCCCCCCCGACACCTAAAATGGGGACGGAGAAGCGGGAAAATGGGGACGAGAAATTGTTCATGTATCGAATATATTGACACCTTTAGCATACTGGAATACTGATATTCAGTCAAATGTTCGTTGTTACAAGTCAAGCCACAGTGATGCCTCGAATGTTAAATCTTAACATGATATTAACTTTATCAGTTTTCCTTATATGCAACATTTAGAATAGTTAATCAGGTAGTCAGTGATAAACACATGAAACTTGAAGTATATCCATTTAGTCCTGTATAAAATGAAGATCTCTTAGTTCCTACACTGTAAAAAGAAACGTGTTTTTTCTGATAACACTTAATAAAGACTTCAACACGTTTTTTTGTGTTGTGTTTTACGTGTAAAGGTATAGGAGGCATTGCATATGATAAACGTTTGCATAAACACTACAACACGTTTATAGAGGTATTTGTTGTATAATCATTAACACTCAAACATGTTTCTTATTGCTGATATAAACATATTGGTGTGTTAATAAATAATACACAATTACCTCTATAAACGTGTTGGGGTGTGTATGCAAACGTTTATCGTATGCAATGCCTCCTATACCTTTACACGTAAAACACAAAAATAAACGTGTCGAAGTGTTTATTATAAGTGTTATCAGAAATATAAACGCTTTTTTTGCAGTGTATGAAAAGCAAATATGACTTTTGAAGCGGTTCTCTAGGGTAGGCTTAAAATTGATGGCTGTCCTGGTCTGGTTTTGGCTAATTAGAGGGCATTTTTCGCCAAGAAATCAGTCACTTGTATTGTTTAAAGTGTGTTCAAGAGATATTTGTAACTTTGGAACGATTGTAATTGACCGATAGGTACATTTTTGTCTCTTAGAATTGGCCAAATGAATAGCACTTAGGAGACATTTGGCTGTTTTTTACCCGTTTCCGTCGCACTAAATGGAAGTTTGGTTTTTACGGCATATCCAGACAAGTATAATGAGTATTCAGACCAATCTACTATGATTTTGTAGGAGTGAAGTAGCTTTATAGTCCTATAGTATGGGCGGCCAAATACGCCAAAAGGGTACAAAATGTGTTGGTAGTGTAAATATGCAAAAGGTAGTGTTATAAAATGTGAAAGGTAGTGTAAAAATGTTAAGGTGATGTAGAAATGCAAAAGGTTGTGTTGAAATGTAAAAGGTGGTCTAGAAATGCAAAAGGTAGTGTATAATTGCGAAAGGTAGTGTAGGAAATATGAAGTAGTGTAGAAAATGTTAAAGGTAGAAAAATACGATAGGTAGTAGATATGTAAAAGGTAGTGTAGCAAATGTAAAGGTAGAAAATGTTAAAGGTAGTGTATCTTATTTCTACACTACCTTTCACATTTCTACACTACCTTTCACATTTCTACACTTCCTTTTACATTTCTACACTAGCTTTTACATTTTGTACCCTTTTGGCGCCCCCTTGAACACCCTCTTGAACACCCCCTTGAACACCCCTTAACACTCCTTGAACACCCCCTTGAACGCCTAAAAAAACTGTGTCAGATAAAAGTGTGCCAGTGTGTCAGATAAAGTATGTCAGGTTACGGAAACACCCCGTAAGCTATGCGTACACAGCGCCATCAACAGTGTTGGTCCAGCCTGGTTTAAATGTGCACTGTTCGGCAAGCGAAGTGCCAACCCCCTGATGTAACCCTGATGACACTCCTAAACGAATACAAACTTAAACGCCCAATTCCTGTCGTATATATAATTATATCCGTACTACTCA
>CM069459.1:44535413-44574383 GCA_035610835.1 Ophiura sarsii | reverse complement strand
TCCAATAACAAGAAAAGAAAAGGAAAGAAAAAAAATGAGCATAAACGAAACCTTATACATATTAACCAAAGAGGTTCGTCATTTTCAGACGTTTAAACTGTGTACTAAATTATTATTTAAAACTAATCTCCGGGGGAGGGGGGAGCACTCATATGAAAGACATTGTATATTGTTGAGAGGTGACATTTTCGACGACACATCGAAGACACTTTGTGTATTTTAGTGACAAGCATGTATACGTGGTGTCCCTGGGAGACGAATTGATGAAACAAGGAATTCTTCGACGAAACTTGTTAAAGCCGGATATTTTGTTTCACACTTTAATATTTTGATTATTTGCTCCAATTTTGATCATGAATTTAAACATATGGGAAGACCGACAAAACGTGTGTGTCCTTTGGGGACATACTACACAAGATGGTGAACGTCTTTTTGATGACACTTTTGTGCATAACACAGATTGAATGCTCCCACCACCTTCGGATGATTTGGGCTCTTCCTATTAGTAAATTGTTGTTCGACATCAAAGATGATTCATTGTGCATACCAGCATGCTTTGGCATCACTGCAGTGTCCACCGACCCTTGATTAATTAAGTTATAAACCTTCCATTGAAATCCAATGTCAATGGTAACCACAAGACACATGGGACTGACAACTGGTCATGTGATGGGAGTGAAGCATGCTGGTAATGCTCAAGAAATCTTCTTTGGTTCGATATGTCGTGCTCTGTTCTCGCTGCACCGGGTGCGAATTTATTGACCGTAAACAACATTTGGCCAAACACTGTATACATGTATTATTAGTCTCATCATGTATACTATACGCTTTATTCCGTAAAGGTATCAAATGCTGTTTACGGTAAATAATATCGCGCACCGGGTCAGTCCACGTTGTCCTATTGTTGGTCATCTAACGCGCTGGTTCATCCGTAGTTTCAATCTCATCATCGTATTCGCACACATCTGCCACATCGACACATACACCTGCACGATCTGGGCCGGACCTGCCTCCTGTTAGCAAATAACGTATATTTAAAAAAAATATAATATAATTAACTTTGAATAATACAAGCATGATATTAAGTTTATAAGTTTGTTGTGACCATGGCGGTTGCAAAGCAGTGTAGCTCAGCCCAAACAGCTGCGAAACAATATTACTTTTAATATCCACTGCTAAGGCAATGTTTCCCCGGTACAATACGAGGATAATTAGGCAGGAAAGATAACTCGGCACTAGCTGAACATGCGTGTGAAGAAGGTCATGAACCAATCTGGAACCAATCCAAAAGCATTGCACAGGTTTCCAATCTTAGTATGCGGCTTGATTGTGAAGCTCTAGAGATCAGAATCAATGAATCATCTACAATCAATAGAAATGACGGCAAAGATATCAGCCGCATGTGGCGCTCTCTATTTCCTACAGTCATGACAGTATCAATCAATCCCGCCAATCGATAACAATCTTGTAATTGTTTCAGCCAGGTCCGCAATGAACCATTATATACCCTGCTCAAGTTTGCTCAAGTTCGTTACAGCGTCAAACGATCTTTACAGATCAGTGACCGCATTACTGTGCGTTAGACTTTTGTAGTCTGTAGTAGACAAGCGACAGTCTCTATGTTATTTCCATTGGTCAAGGGGCAGTCCTTCGGCGGTTCTATTAGAACCAAATTTATATATAGTAGGCCAGTGGCAACCTACGTGTTCAGTGGAAGCGGCAATCCATCTGAACGGCTCTTTTCAGAGCCACCAATTCTTTCACAAGTATGAAAGGGCAACCTACGTGTTCAGTAGAAGCGGCAATCCATCTGAACGGCTCTTTTCAGAGCCACCAATTCTTTCACGAGTAGGAAAGGGCACCTACTCTCAAATCATCGGGCAAGGGGCAGCCCAAATGATGATAACAAGAGAAGTGGCAATCTCTATGTTTTGTTTAATATTATAATAATTTGGTCCTGAAGAAGTCAGAGCTAATCCTGACGAAAGCTTGACAGATTAAAACTCGTCCGACGGCGAACCCGTTAAACTGTTAACTTATATTATGAATACCCGTCGTAAAAGCCTATCTCACAATACGAGGATAATTGATTATACAGCATGCACTCTGATCTGACGGACAGTCCCACACACATACTGTGTACAGTGGTGTTTTAACACCGTAAATCAAAACGAATGCTGACGTTATCACTAATTGTTGATCGATCAATGTTTAAGCTATTTAAAACCATAAATCAAAACCAATATGCTGACGTTAAATCCAATGATGTATTTAACAAGGATTTGTTTGGTATTCCCATGCACAGTTTCAATAAAACCCACAGACACAACACCGACAGGTACCGCGTGCAAGATGGTGTCATCCTGTTTGTTTATATATATATATCGCTTAAGTATAGGTTCTTACCGTGTACAGTCTCAATTTTATCGCAAATCCGCTGGTACCATTCAGATGCCAAGAGTTCGCACAGAGCCGGATTGAACCACTCATTAAGTTCATTGTCTTTCCTACACATCATGGCCGGTCCTGCTACGGCGCACTGTATTAGCGATTCGTCGAAGAAGTCAAACCTGTCATCCCCGATGTAGTTGGTTTCCCAATCAAAAGCGGCATCGATCTACAAGATATATTAATCAAAATATTGATATGTATGAGTGTGTATATAATTAGAGGGGCTAACATTAACAATATTCCGTAATTATAGATCTACAAGACACCAGCCGTGTCATGAAATATTGTAGTCAGATGAGGTTGAATTAATGATAAGAAATACAGCGTGTCCCAAAAAACTGGGTTCAAAAGTTTGCGAGCTTACAACTAAAAAAGTAGGAACATAGAAAGTTTATATTTAAGGATATTAAACAAAATATACATGACCTTGTTTGGTTAAACTCTGTATTTAATCCAATATAAACTTTTTAAAATACAAAGATTTTAATAGAGCGTGGTCAAAACCCATTTGTCCCACTTTTCAAGAACACCCCGATGTGTTGCAATTGCACATTGTTGTGATTTCGTCAATGTTTTGCCTTTGCATTCATTCTTTACAAAGACTTGGGCAGTAACTAATATTATCTTGGTCATAATACCAATAATACAAGTTTTCATTATTTACTTAAACATTAACAAAAATGTTCTTTGTTATAGTCCGAGTTATTGTTAAGTTTTTTTTCGGAGAATAAACCCCATGCCGGGAATACTGCACATAGCGCACAGTTTCATGCAACGCACGGGTGGTGTATTCCTTAAATCGGGACAAATGGGTTCTGACCACGCTCTACTCAAATCTTTGTATTTCAAAAAGTTTACATTGGATTGGTCTCTAAATTTAACCCAAATAAGGTCAGTATATTTGTTTGATATCCTTAAATATAAACTATCCATAATACCTACATATTTCGTTATAAGCTCGCAAACTTTTGAACCCAGTTTTTTTTGGGACACGCTGTATAATGGATCGCCCTCTGCTACTAAAACACACCACACTAAAACTGTAACTTAAAGCTTTCAAGTAGGACTAATTGTTATAGTACAGTGCGAGTTTAAACATTTCCGCATAGTATAGAACTTAATGTATCAGACCTAATAGGCCTACATTATACTATTTATTTTTTCCATCATGAAAAGCTCGACATAAAGCATGTTGTTCCTAAATCGGTTTGGTACAATAGGTGGGTGAATTTACCTATTCAACTTTATATTACGTGTCTATGAAAGTTAGAATTGGACCAATTAGATACGATTGATGGTGTTGTTGTCGGGCACCTTTTCGCATGTGCGGGAGAGTCGTCCGCTTTGGACGTGCCATTCTCCCAGCCCAGTCCCTTGATTTGGTCCACCAATTTTAAACTTGGCGGACAGGGGACCCAGCGTGTCCCCCACAAAACTTTGGTCTAAAACCGGAGAGCTTATAACTCAAAATGTAAGACGCATGATAGCTGCTGCATATTTGTGGATATAGCCTACAAGTAAATATATCATACATTATTTGGTAAAATTATAAGACCAATCGGATGTAAAGCTTTTGACATACAAAGCTTTGAATACAGTGTGGTCAGAACCACGTTTTTTTTTCTTCTTCGATTTTGCTCATAAACCGTCCATGCATTATATTTGCGCATCGTACTGACTTCGTCAAAGTTTTGCCTTTGACATTTTTCTTTACAATGACTTACTCATGAAATTATAAGGGCATTAAAAAGTGTAAACACCTATGAAATCTGTTAGAAAATCAATAAATAACCTTGCGAGACACTGCCATTCTTTGTAGTAGTTTAAAAAACCCATTTCTTCGAAAACTAGCCATTAAGTCATTCTTATATATCATCAAAGAAACTAGAGGCATGGTATGAGGGTTCTCTAACAGTTACTCTGTTGTTGTACATTTTCAATAACAAGGTAACTGCCATATGGGTATTTTCAACGCTGATTAATTGCTACAAAATACACGTAAATGTACCCTTTATTACCAAACATAAGTTATTTTGGAGACTAAACACCATGCCGGGAAAACTTACACACAACGCACAGATGCAACGCATGGATGGTTTATTGTTTAAATTGAAGACAAAAACGGCTTCTGATCACGCTATATTGGAAGCATTGTATTTCAAAATGTTTCCATCCGATTTGTCTCACAATTTCACCAATTAAGGTCAGGTATACCTTCATATCCCTTAATACGAAGCAGCTACGTTTCCTGTACAGTTAGCTTAGGCCTATACCATAGACCACTTACCGCTTCGTCCCCTCTCCCACTAAGTACAGCCTCCTTCAATTCATCTGCACTGGCAAAGAACACGATTTGATCATCTTCTAGGTCTGAGCCCTATAAGATGAAAATACAATATATGATATTAGTTATTCCTCATAACTGAAGAGTTTATATACAAAACGCGCTAAGTCCACAAGGTGACATTTGGAGAAATCAACATAAACTGCTCAAAAAAGTTTGGAATATTTGTTCAAATATATCGGGATATGTTCATTTAGTGTAATATATCATTTAAAAGCTGATGTGTTCATCTTTACAATGAGATCCAATTTGAAGCAATCCCTTGTTCCAGTGCTAAGTCATATGCTTAAGAACATGTGGAGGTCGCAAACTGAAAGTGCCAAAATCAACAATGTTTTGTGCTATCTCGTACATGGAAAATAAAACCCAATCTGTGTTAAACCAGAAACACACCCCAACATTTACTTAAAGGTATATAACCCGATCACTATTTTGGGGCAATGATTTTTTTTCACATCAAGATATTTTGGTATCAGAAGAATCCCCCATATTTTTCTCATTATGTCTGTAAAATATTAGGGGCCAGAAATGTTTCATTTGGAAATTATAGGCTAAAATGTGGTGAATTACTGCCAAAGGTGATTAACCACTCAACCAGTCTGTGTACTACTCAATGGGCACATGTCTTTTGACCTTGCGCTTCTATAAATAGAACCATTGGAGTTATGCAACTCAAACTTTTGAATGCAACAATTTTAAGGATGACCTTTCGTGTAAAATAGAATCATCAAGTTGAAAATCGGGTCATCTACCTTTAAAACATATGTAACGAATAGCCAATCTGTGTAAAATTAGCACAATTCGTATGGAGGATAATAAATAAAAATGATTTAAAAAAAGAAGGAATTTTTTTACTCATCTGGTGACATGGGTGAGAATGCTAGTAGTCGATAAAATGTATAGACCATTTCAAATCCGAAAATATACGATCGGTTCCGAATGTTTCCGATTAGCCGAGTGTTTGACACTCGGTTCCATGACCTGTCAGCTCCTGACAGGTCATGGCCATGTGCCGGAGAAAAACAACGTGTTTTTCACCCGTCTGCCCGAGTGGTAGATTGCGCTGGTGTTGGTGATAGATTGTGAGGGCACAAAGTTGATGTTGCGGCATTTCAGTTACAAAAACGAGTGAGATGAAAGAGATTTGGGGTAATATTTTCACTTTTTACCTTCTGCTCGATACATTTGGAATTTGTCCGTCAGCGCCTTTGTTGATAAAAAACCCAAAATAGTCTCGTTCCACGTTTTACTTCTCATGTGTGCACGCGTGTATGCGAACATAGTAAATCACTGAGGCGGACAACCAACTAGGACAATGCTGTGAATGCGTTCAACTGTTGCGAAGAACGCGCAACGCACCTACTCCACGTGACCTGTTTTTCCGAAGATTTCCGATCTCAATTTGAAATGGTCTATAGACTTTGCCTAGTGAGAGGTGATACCGATGCTAAATGTACATATTATTTCGTGTACCCCTAATATATTACGTACGGTTATATTGGGTTGTCTAATGATACAGCTTGGGTCCGAAAAAAAACCTTGAATAAACCCAATTCTCTCTCCAGTCAGATCAGTAGGATTAAAATTGCCGCGGTTGCCTGCCCTCACAGCAAATCCACTACCCGTGTTCTTATTAAAAGATTTGGAAAACTGGAACGTTCGCAACCGAGTGTAAGTCGGGTACCAAGCTAGAATAGAAACAAAACCAGAGTGGTGGAAATATTAATAAATAATCACGAATAATATAATGAGGGGTATAGGGAAGAGAGGGGGAAAGAATTAGATGAGATAACAAATAAATGATATATTTTTGGAGGATTCCTTTCAGACACACAAAAAAATCACCAACCATTTCCATGCTCAGAATACAAAGGAAAGCGTATCATGCTGTGTTTTCTATTATTTGATCTATGCTATGTATTTTTGTGTGTAAAAGGACAGATCCTATTAACATCATTTGATTCAATAAAAATATATAGCCTATCATGAGTTGCATTTCTGATTTTTAGTGAGATGAGGGGGACAAAGATGAAAGTATTGGGGGGACAAGAGAAAACGGGGAAGAGGGAGAACAATGGTCAAGAAAATCTGAAAATAGGAAGAAAATTAGTATTATGTATAGTAAACGAAGCACCTGGAAGTCGTGAGCATGTTGAGGGCACCACATCTGGTATCGTAATAACACATCGGCAACACTGGATTGAACAAGCTCTCCACGCCGCGTTTCTTGAACAAGCCTTTTGTATTCTTCTATTGAAGTTTTATTTTCAAATTTAATAGTTACAGAAAACGATGCGTTTGTATACTATAACTATCAAAAATCCAATGTTTAACTAATAAAAGAACGTTCTATTGGGAGAAAAAAGAGACAGACAAGAAAGGTGACCAGCAACGTTTTGAACCCACGCCGCGAAAGACCTTGAATTAGTAACAGTACAATGCATTATCCACTCAGCCATGCTGCTAGACGTGAATACAAGTGGCGTATGATTTAAAAAAAACACCTACTATTTATTAAATAGGTTTCATTATTTCCCCAGTAATCATGATGGCGATAGTGTTTAATAGCACATACACAGCCAATCCAGAATTCCACAAATTTCACTTATTGTACAGCTTCAGAATTCTGTAAATTTGACATCGTAAATAACCTGATTAATTACAGCACTGTAATTATTACCCAACTTGGTGTGTGTGTGTTTAATAGTAGATGATTGTCTAAGTAGGGGTGAGTGAGAGGTGTCCTACTGTGAAAGTGGTGTGTATCTGGTGTGTAGGGTAGAGCTCTGCCATATAAATCATCACTAAAATGGTCACTGTCGATGAGTGCTATTAATTCCTTATAGCACTCGGCAGCTATGCTGCCTCGTGCTATAAGTCATACTAGTCGTTTAACAATATCGCACAGATGTGATTGCAAACGAACGCAAATTAAAGGGGTCAAAAAAGTAAGTCCCCCCCCCCCCTAAAATTAGATTACTTTTGTTTACATAACTTCAAACACAATTAGACGTTTCGAAAAGTTGAAACGATTATGAAAAGAGAAAATGCTTGGCTACCAAAAGAAAGTTTTCCAAAACAGTCACATTTCCCCAAAATGAGGTTTTAAGAAAAGTGGCACTTGGTCCATACCAGTCAATTTAAAAACTCTCTCTCGTGATTTTTTTGTACGAAAATTAAACCAAGTTTGTTTGCATAACTCCTTCCTTACATTTTCGATTGTCGCTTCTACAATATTACACCGATCCTAGCGTGCAATATCTCATATGAAAAAATATAAATTTCTCGACAACTTTACAATTTAATATTTTTAGGTAGGATATAATTTTTAGAGTTACAAGCCCATATATATTATAGTTACGTTACTTTTTTGACCACTGTAAACCACCTCAACTCACCTGTGCAACAGTCGTAGTAGAAGTTGTGCAAGCCAACCCCGCCAACTGGAACACCATCAACGTTATCCCAACAGTTCTTCGACAGATCATAAACAGTTTCACAGTTCTTGTCTGCAATTTCGCATACTGTGTTAAAAATAGAGAGAAATGTAATAGTATATAGGTTAAGAATGGTGAATACTTATTTGATTTTTGATCTTATAAGCATCTTTAAGCCACGCCCACAAACTTGTAGAATTATTATGATACCAAACTTGAAATTTACACTCTATCTGTGTTGCTAATGTACATGTACAGCAAGTTTTCCGAACTATAAAAGTGCACTTTCATAAACACAAACTATGATGCGCTTATGTAATGAATGAAAAGAAGGGAAGTGAGGGAATAACTAAACTGCGCCAATAAAGTAAACTGCGCCACTTACACATGGTCAGATTTATCGAAACCAGAAATAGCATGCAACAAAATAATCAATTAATTCGATTCACAGTTATCTTCTGCGCATTGTGACACCTCGTTTGTTGCGCTACGATGTTGTTTGGCGGCATTATGGGCACTTTAGTGGCTTAAGGTCGAATTCGATCAAAAGTTGCAAAAGCTCCTATTCACCCCGATTCCAGAAGGGAACTGACACAAGCATCACACACAAACAAAATCAAGACACCAATTTGTTCTGTTTACTTAACCATGACAATAATTGATTGATTAATTATTGATCTATGCCTCCCATCTCTGATCCTTTTGTTTTGTTATTAAAAAATAATGCTGTCGCTTTATCCAACACGCGACATACAAATCATTTAAAAAAGGCGGGCAAAAATAATAGTGATCTTATTCGTTGATTGAATAGGGGCTTTTGCAACTTTTGAATTCGACCTTAAGCACTCAAGTGCCCATAAATCCACCAAACAACATCGTAGGGCAACAAAGGAGGTGTCAAAATGCGCAGAAGATAACTGTGAATCGATTAAGTAAGTATTTCTTTGCATACTATTTCAGTTCCGATAAATCTGACCATTTGTAAGTGTTTAGATACTTTATTGGTGCAGTTTATTTTAATATTCAAGTTCCATTCGGGTATTTTCTTCAGAAGAAGACCTTTATTATGAACGTTACCATAAAAGCAAGTTATATTGATTGATTCTAACCCCACCCCTATTTTTTCAGAAGGAAACGTTCGCGCGGCAAAAGGTGACCCAACATATCGCCGCCACCCCTCCCGGGATTTGAACTACAGACCTCCGCACACGGGCAAGGGATTCTCCACTACACAACGAGTGTCAACTTGGCACTCAAGTATTTAATATAGTCTGGGTCCTTTATTTCATCGAAACACATCCACGCCGGGTTGTGCAAGCAGGCTGGGTCGTGGTAGTTTGTGGTATTTGGTAGGGACGGTTAAAATGGACCAGAAGAAGACCTCTTAGCCAAGTCTTTTCTTTTGCCCTACACATAACGTGTTTACAGTTTACACAAGTTGAACAATGCATGGTATTATGAGTGACCAAACGTTTAAAAGTTCGTGCTATAAATCAAGGGGCCTCAGAAAAGCGGACATTTTGTTATTTCAATTTCTACTGCGAATTTCATTTCTGGAGATGTATCGCCTTGAAGGGGTATCGAACTGTTTGAACGCCATGTACTTTAGTATTTTACGTCAGAGTAAAATAATTTGCATTCAAAAATACAAGTGTTCATGCACAAAATCATAATGGTAAGGTAAGGAACCCCCCCCCCCCCCCCCAAAAAAAAATAAAAAAATAAAAAATAAATAAAATAAATAAACAAATAAATAAATAAATATATCTTCGGAATGTTGGACCACTAGGTAAGGTGGGTCGGTCGGGCATTCACGGCAGGTTTTGTTTTGTCTTTGTTCATTCTTTCTTTTCCTTTCTTTTTCAAAATGTTCGTGAACAATCTGGGTTAGTTTTAAACATTTTTTTGAACATCTTTAAATAATTTCAAAACATTCCAACAATGTTCAACAATTTATAAAAAAATATTATTTTGTCATAAATTATCTAAACAAAATGATTTAGTTTCTCCACCTGAACTTACCTGCGTTAAGAACATCAATATGATATCCCCTGACTTCTCCAGTTAAAGTATCCCTGAAACATAAGAAAAATGCGTTGATATGGTGTTAACACTGTTATTAACGGCTTCTTTTACAGTACCCTTTTTACACCCATTTTTTAATATTTCGGAAACTAACAATATTTTTACCTACGACCTTCCATTCAGCCGACGATAGTTTGACATCTAAAGTTCATTACAAATAAACAAACAGCAACAATATTCCTTCATTGCTTAAAGGTAGATGACCCGATCACATTTTCGTAACACAGAATTATTTCAACATACGGAGATTTCATATCATATGAAAGCTCGTATTTTTCTCATCATCATACTGAAATTTGACGGCCTAAATCGGTATAATTACGGAGAAATCGATGAAATAACGTCGAATTACCGCGAATGGTGGTAACCACCGATATAGTTTGTGTACTACTCAATGGGTACAGTTCACAGCATCTTGTGCGTCTAAAATAAGAACCATTAGAGCTATGCAACTCAAACTTTGGAACACGACTTTTTAAGGATGACCTTCATGTAGAATAGAAAACTTCAAGTTGAAAATCGGAATGTGATCGGGTCATCTACCTACATGTATATATATTAGATGGATGCTGTTTTGAAATGTGAGGGATTAAATACAGTTTCTTGCTTGGAGAAGAAAGAAAACAAATTCCTTTAAATGACGTTCTAAAACTTCGTGGTGTAAGTCAAAGTCAATGATGGAAATGAATTGAAAGTGGTATTGTAATATGGCGTCATTCATTATTTTCCACCAGTTCGGTAGACCAATGGGCAGACTTAAAAACTGGTTTTTGTTTTTAATGAACATTATAATATAATATAATATAATATGGATATTATTAAACCATGTTACACAGATGGTTAAGGTTCTAATTAGAGAATACAGGTATTGTTATATTGTCTGACATAAATACGGACGATAATATTATTTTAAGTAGAACAACGACGCCGCAGGCGGAGTTGTTCTACGCAAAATATAATACTACCGAACGATAATGAAAAAGCGGAGGGCACTATTACCATGTAGACAGAACCTGCTTCTGGACAGAAGAACGGTATAAACTTGCTCTATGTAACAAACTTCGGCTAAAACTCAAGCTCTATGTGAAACATCCGACATAAACAAAGTATTACAATTTCAAACTAGAAAATTCTAATAATGGAGACGCTGACAAGTACAAATGTCTGGTTGATAGTTGTGTAGGATTGTGTGAAGGCCGTGAGGACCTTAACAACACACAATTAGATATGCATAACTATAATATCTCGCATTCATATATAATTGATATGAAACTAAAAAGGCGGAATGCCTATAAAGACTATTATATACCATGAGTGCGCTAGTCATAAAAGTATCTTAGGGTTAGGGTTAGGTTTAGGGTAGAGTTAGGGTAGGTTTAGGGTTAGGTATAGGGTTAGGGTAGGGTATGGTTAGGGTTAGGGTTAGGGTTAGGGTTAGGATTAGGATTAGGGTTAGGGTTAGGGTTAGGGTTAGGGTTTTAGGCCCGCGGAGATGGTCACAGTCATGGTGGATGTTGGCTTTTTTGAGAGTCAATATAAGACACTTCAAACGTATAGATATTCCTAAATATTGTCTATAGGGTATTAATTTCGGACTTTTAAATAATGCCGTGGAGCTACACATTTTAATATCGAGTGCAACACCTATTATTTCATAGCCATCAGATTCAATTTCTCCGTCTTGAAAGCGTTAAAATGTTTTATGTTTTTAATAAATTCAATAACATCTGCAATAAAGTCGCCCGGGAAACCTTAAGTTATGAATCTAGTCAATCGGGTTCCCTCTCGGTTTCTCGAAATTCTTGTCCGGCTCCCTCGCATACATACTTTAGGGGCCGTGCCGTCAATTTTCTTTGATAGGTGGCGGGGGGGGGGGGGGGGGGGGGGGGGGTGGGGGGGGAATGTCATTTATCGTCGTCATTTTAGACCCCCCCTTCTCAGATGTTGATTATTTGTATGACCAACCCCACCCACACAAAGCAACAAAAAAAATAGGGTGGACGCCAAATTTTGTTTTACACCTATTGTGTAAAAAGCTATGACCCTAGGATATTTGGGTCCCCCTGTCGAAGAAAATGACAGCCCATTGTATGCAAATTACTTTCGCTATGTCCACTGAATATATACATATTCATGAATGTATATGGTTGTGACCAAATAAGGTATCATTTATGTATTCGTAACATGTTTACGTCAACTTGTTGGCCAATCAGAGCGCGCCACGCCCTGGGCGTTTTACTTCTAAAACCTGGAGGTGCGCGATTCGACTTCACTTGAACTTCCGGCGCCGCGACGAGTCCATCGCGATCTTTTAACAGCGATGTAAAATATTAATGTTTAAACTATGATTATCGTTTGACTTGATGATTTAACCTGTATTTTTTAATGAATGAGTAGTAGCAGTCTACAAATAGTGATGTTTCTTGTAATTATTCTCCGCTCGGGTAATTACTTAGTGATTTTAACCACGTCCTATCGTAACATTGATATGACCAGATTATTGCCATGAAAAGAGATGATGTGAATGACACATTCTTATTGTCTCGGGGGTGTGAAGGTTGAGAATGACACATTCTTTTATTATCTCGGGGGTGTGATAATAACAGAATGTGTCATTCTCAACCTTCACACCCCCGAGATAATAAGAATGTGTCATTCTCAACCTTCACACCCCCGAGATAATAAGAATGTGTCATTCTCAACCTTCACACCCCCGAGATAATAAGAATGTGTCATTCTCAACCTTCACACCCCCGAGATAATAAGAATGTGTCATTCTCAACCTTCACACCCCTTAATGAGATAAATGGGTCCGACGAGTTTGATACAGATGTATACAGTTTCAACCCAAATTTATGTTATCGTGCTGCAGATATTGAATGTCTAACCAAAATTACTTTATAGGGGGTCAAACGCAGTGGCGGGGCGTGTACGGGATAGGTTAACCCATTACGTGATTATTATCATCATTGCGGCCACTGGTTGAATTTGGTGATCGCGCAATACGCAATAGATAAAAGCAGTATGTTACAAGCTTACCACATTAACCATGTTAACGTGGCAGATCATCGTAACATATTTGCCAAATAATCATCCAAAAACCTGTCTTTGCCTCACAAAGAAAGGTGAATTTTCTTCCATTTTTCATATTGTTTTCTAAAGATATTCGTAGAGAAAATTTCATGTAAATCATCATTAGGGAGGTATGCGTTGTATACATAATTATAGGTCAATGCACTTAAACTGCTCACAAAAAGTATCGAAACACTTAGAAATGATCCAATACATAACGGCTCGAAAGGGTATGCATTAATCGAAGCAAATAACCAAGTGCATAATTTTGTTCTGCGTATTTTGACACCTCGATCGTTGAGATACGATGTTGCGGAGCGGAGTTATTGTCGTTTCAATGATCGTGGGTCCAGTTTCAAAAGTGACACTCATCCCTATTGAAAAGCACGAATCTGATCATTCTAAACAGTAATGCAAACCTCTTTCTATAGGATGATTGTCACTTTTGAAACTGGACCCACGACCATTGAAATGACAATAACTCCGCTCCGCAACATCGTATCTCATCGATCGAGGTGTCAAAATACGCAGAACAATATTATGCACTTGGTTATTGGCTTCGATTAATGCATACCCTTTCGAGCCGTTATATATTGGATCATTTCTAAGTGTTTCGATACTTTTTGTGAGCAGTTTATTTTGCTATTTATGGGGCACAATCTCCTTATCATGCCTATGATGATGGGACAGGTTCGCCAATAGAGATTTATATGGTTATGATTTTGCATAGCATATCTGTAATTATTAAAAAAATAGTTATCTGGAATACTGTAACACTAATATTAGAGGGGAATATTTTACATGTGGTATCTCTTATTATTTTTAAATTCTGAAGGACGTTGTTCCGCAAAAATGCTCCCACCCCTATATTTTGGACCCCTTAATTGTATTTTGGAATAAAATCACAACGCATGATAAATGTATATGTATTGAATACGTGGTACTTTTAATAGCCTAATTCAGAGCCTAGGGCGAACTTGTCCCGACTTGTGGGCGAGCCTGTCCCGGCGTGGGGCAAGTTCGCCTTTTTAAGACACATAATGTCTTTAAGACACGTCTTTAAGACACATAATGTCTTACTCATGCCTTGACAGTAAGGCCTAGAGTACTGAAATCATGGTCGTATCGTATGTATTGTAGCCAAGATATCTTTCACATAATGTCAATATGTCCATTCAATCTTTAAAATTGACGCCACTATAGACCACTTCGAATGAAAATAGGGCGAACAGGCCCGCTCTCCCCTACTGTATGGATTGATATCATGTGTGACAGGCTCTGGACCTATTTTAAGAATGGAATTGTTAGTACTAATTATAACAACTTTATTTTGGTGGAGGATCTCTCATTAATATTCTATTCAGATTAGGTGTTTTTGAGGTCTTAGTTTCCTATAGTCATGATAGTAGGCCTACATTGTGACCAGTCGCGTCAAAAAGGACATGTTGTCGGCAAGTACAGTTTTGAGATAGAGGCCAATATATTTGGTGAAATATAAAGAAAATAATAGGGGGAAAAATGCTACTTCAAATCATATCTTGTGATTACTAAGTCCGATTACCTTCAACATGGTATCATTTTAAAGCGTAAAATGGGCTCTTTCAAGTCATACCAATAACTCAGATTTGACCTGGGCCTCCAACATGTCCATTTTGACAGATGTATCATTAGAATAAGACAGTGATTCATGCGCTTTTGCCTGCACAATACCTACAAAACGGTCATGATAGGCGCAACACCGCCGCCACAAATTTCTCATTACTTTATAAAAAAATGACAATGAGGGCACTATTCTCTTTACAGAGAGGAAACAGACGGCGTGCTCCATTCATGATTATGTACAGGTATTTCTGTTTCAGGCAATTACCTGCATGATTTCAGGCAAAAGTTAAATTGCCAGGAATTAAAGTCAACTTTTGCCCCCCCCCCCCCCCCACACCAACAAATAAGTTCCCTATATGGCTTTGTGTGGCTAAGAGGTAAAGTTCATGTTAAATTGTTTCACCTTTTAGAGCAAACTGACTGGTTCTATCAAATCATTGTTTTTATCGAAGATCAAGATGTCATCTGCTTAATAACAATCATTTTTTGTGGGGATTGACCCGCAATTTTCTTGCTACGGGCCAATGATATTTGGCTTCGATACGACAGGCTACCTAATTTCTAAGATCAGGGATTTTAGCTGGTGTAGTTAAATGTATATGATGTTATCTTTTTCTAGGGGACGCCCTCAATCCTCGGCAAAAAATTGGAAGCAGATTTACTTGCAGATTTACTTTTCTGATCATAAATCATAAATATATTCCAAGTTACAGTGCGATACGATTCCTAATAACCTCAAAATCATGGTTTTAGAGTGAATTTAGAGTAAACTTTGAAAAATAGATTGTACCGGAGCGGTACAATCTATTTTCAAACCATGATTTTGAAGTAATTAGGAATTGTATCGATCTGTAACTTAGAAGATCTTTATGATTTATGATCAAAAATGCAAATCTGCAAGAAAATCTGCTTTCATAGTAAAAATCAATGATAGAGGGCGCTACTTGGAAAAGATCACATAATATGCCTTTGAACTATGACAATGCTAAGTCAGCAACGGGAACAGGGCAATAAACAAAATATGTTTTGATGCCACTGCCAGAGAAATTACTGATAGCTACAAACCAAAAAAATATAAAAGATGTCTCTATCTTTTTATACATTTGATATGATTATAAATAAATAATGATTGCAAGTGGCTTGCAACCTAGACTACTCCCCAGCACATTTCCATGGGCCCCATATGGGCTACATGTGGGCAATCAGGGCTAATGATGGCAAGGGTTATGTGCGGGCTGACCACATGGGTTACATATGGGTTTTACAAGAGCCATCATGGGCTACGTTTGGGTAAACCTATCATCCCAAATAGGATGATATCTTGGGTCCCATATATGGGTTTTACAAGAGCCATAATGGGCTACGTTTGGGTATATTAAGGAACCCATATATAGGCTGATATCTTGGGACCCACATGGGTTACATCAGGGCAATTCCACGCATGCGCACTGAGCTTGATTATATTGGTTTCGTAACACTTTGGATTGTATATTTATACATTTTCATCGAATGATTCGATCTGTGGCTTGCACCATTTCATAATTAAACGGCAATTTTGTTGGAGAATGTTAATAAAAAGTCAAATGATTGAATTGCAGTAATTTATTCGTGTGTGTATATAATTAATTCAACTATCGATTATAGGGGCAAGCCCATTTAAAACCCTGATAATATTGGCCCTAGTTAAACCCATGCAAATCACACATTGGACCCATGTGGGCCAACTCGCATGGCCCCTTTCCGACAAAGTGGTCAAGGGTCCTAGGATGTGGGACGGCCCATATGAGGCCTACAAAGTGGCCCACAAAGGGCCCACTTGGGGCCATGCATATATGTTGGCTGGGTCTCTAGTCCAATTTGTTTTCTTTCGTTTTTCTTTTTCTTTCGCTCCCGTTTTTCTGATTATTTATAAAATATAAATCGAATCAAGCCCAGAGAGAGAATCAAAACCTCACCAAACTTTATAATATTAGCAGCATATTCATTAGTCCCAAATGCATTGCCCATATTTAAAGTGAGGACGCCCTTACTTGTCACCGTCAGCATAATTATGGGCAGTATTATGGAGTTGCAAAGCAAAGTGAGGGCGCCCTTACCCTACTTGTCACCGTTAGCATCATACAATTCGTCAGTTCAAAATTCGGAAAAAGTGTACTTTAGGTCCGCGATACTATAATCGGTTTCAGCAACTGTGTCACCTCTTGCATATTGGGGGAGGTGCAAGGTTGATTTGATGGGGATGTTCTGGTGGTAAATTGATTTTGCGCTGGAGTAACCAATAATCAATACGTCTTTATGAAAGATAAAAGCTCAGAAAAATACTTAGACTGTTACTTCATGGTTACTTTAACAGGGGAGTATTAGGCCAAATATATATTTCAGTGTGTTACTTATGGACAGACTGAGGCACTCAAGTTGATGTTATTCCCTTGGCCTATGTAATCATGTAGGATTACTAAAATCATGTTTTAGGTAATTGAAATTAAACATGTTGCAAAGCACAACAAAACGTTTATATAACATCAATGACATTCAAAATTTATTCGATAAGGCATTGGGAAAAGTGTCCCATCAGACTGGAAACATGTGTCGGCACGTCAGGGAAATTAAAAATTCGTAAATAAGATCACATCTGTGATATTGTCATTCCTCAAAGTATCATCAAATTATTTGAGGATTCAGACCACGACGCAGATTATCGAATCAAATCAAATTGATGATAAGCATATAACAACATGTTTGATATTGTAGGCCACATTTCAAATGCGCGTGTAACCATGCATGATACATCCACGGTGTATACAGTCATCAACAAAAGTAACTATACAGGTAATAATGGGCTTCTCTAAAAAAATATGTATCCTACCTAAAAATATTAATTTATAAAGTTGTTGAGAAATTTATCTTCTTTAATATGATATATTGCACGCTATAGGACTGGGTGATTATTGAGGAATTGACACTCCTAAATGTAAGGTAAAGTCCGATTTTCATTTTCACATTTTTTCTTTTCTACACGCGAATTACATGTCATACTCTCACCCGTGTTGAAAAGTAAAATGTGAAAATGAAATTGTGACTTTACCTTACATTTTGGATTGTAACCTGTTCAATATTCAAACTATCCTAGCGTGCAATATCTCATATTAAAGAAGACATATTTGTCAACAACTTTATATTAATATTTTTTAGGTAGGATATCTATTTTAGAGTTAAAAGCCCATGTATTACCTGTATAGTTACTTTTTTTGATGACTGTATATAGTTTTCCTTTCTGGCCTGTTTTAGGATCGAAGTTATATTGATTTATTCGGGAAACAGTTTACTACCTCTCCCGAAGTGTGGACAGGCCCAACACTTTTAATGAGGTGACACATTTGCTGAAACCGATTATACATGTAGTACACATGCTTCCTTACAGCAGTCCGATTTTGCTTTCTTTCGTTTTGTCTTTTTCTTTCTCTCCCGTTTTTTTCTGATTATTTATAAAATATAAATCGAATCAAGCCCAGAGAGAGAAACCAAAATCTCACCACACTTTATATCAGCAGCATATTCATTAGTCCCAAATGCATTGCCCATCATTTAAAGTGAGGACGCCCTTACTTGTCAACGTTAGCATCATTATGGG
This sequence comes from Ophiura sarsii, assembly GCA_035610835.1. Lineage (NCBI taxonomy): Eukaryota > Metazoa > Echinodermata > Ophiuroidea > Amphilepidida > Ophiuridae > Ophiura > Ophiura sarsii. The sequence continues at coordinate 44,555,761 of CM069459.1, read as the reverse complement.
CAGTATTATGGAGTTGCAAAGTGAGGGCGCCCTTATCCTACTTGTCACCGTTAGCATCATACAATTCGTCAGTTCAAAAAAGTGTACTTTAGGTCCCAGATTCTAGTATGCGCGATACTGGCACATGAAATTTGCCAGTATCGCTCGATCATAGTACAATTTCATTGTTCCAGTATCGGCCGATACTGGAACACCAAATTGTGTTCTAGTATCGAGCGATACTGGAACGTTTTAATGTTCCAGAATCGGGCGATACTGGTACACATGCTACCAGTAGAGATTTGTCGCAGTGTTGAACGATACTGGTACATAATTGTGTTCCAGTATCGCCCGATACTTGAACATTGTTTGAGTCCCAGTATCGACCGATACTGGAACACTAACTTTGTACCAGTATCGAACGATACTGGGTGTTCCAGTATCGTACGATACTAGTACAGCCCAGAATCTGGGACCTAAAGTACACTTTTCCCCAAAATTCAACTTCAACTTAGAGGAAACTTAACCTAATAGCCTATTTCACAACTTGACCTGAGATGATCTTTGACCTTGATATGTGTCCTCTAAGGGAGCATATCAAAACTCGACCGCGCGGCAACCGCCGGTTCTGCCCGGTTGGACCGCATATCATCGTTTAGAACAATAGAAACCGGCTGCAACCTCACGGAACCCCACGAAACCGGCGGTTGCCGGGCGGTCGAGTTTTGATGTGCTCCCTAAACTCATTATTAACATAGAAAGTTCCCATGTTACACCTTTAACCCACGTTTGGTTCCAAACAACTTAACCTAAGCCTATTTTACAACTTGATCTGAGATGACCTTTGAATGTGACCTTTGACCTCATTAAAATATGATGGTTTTCATATTACAACAACCGAGATTTGTTTCCATCTTATTGGACTTCAACTTTTCAAACGAGACCAAAAACTCCCAAATTTAAACATAACATTTAACATAGATACATCCCCACCCCCACACACCCTATACCATTGCGCGAATTATAGTAAGACTAGCGGGACGCCCGTCCTTTTCTCCCGCTAGTAATGGTATTGGGCATGCCAGATAGAACACCTACAAAATGAAACAACACATATTTATAGTGTAGAAAAATGTATCACGAAATTGGTAAGAATACATTAATGAGTTATAATACAATGCATAGTCCTATTTTCTGAACTGAAATTGAATGTTTCCCGTCATTACTCCATATCCCATACATATGATTATTCTTGTCCGCCCGCGTGTCTATATTCTGACCTGAAATTGAACGTTTCCCGTCATTACTCCAAGCTATATCCCATGGTTTATACTTTTAGGAAATCCCACATCTGACACCATATTACGCGATTTTGATTCACCATGTTTTTTCTTGTCAGAAACCACACTATTTCATTTCCTCATGGCTCTCCAATGGGTTATACCACGTTTCGTTACCTCCCAAGTCACATTACTTCATTACCCCCCACCCCCCCCCCCCCCCCCCCCCCCCACCCCAGCCCCGTGGCTCTCAATCCAAAGGCCTTAACCATCTCCTGTAGCACAGGGTATTTTTACATTATTTGCCCGCCTATGGAAGCATAAGTGTGTCATTTCGGCCTTAACCCCAGATAAGGGCAGATAAGACGGGCCTTATCTGGGGTTAACGCTCCTTATCTGCGGTTAAGACGCGTTAACCCCAGATAAGGGACGTAAATCCCGAATAACGCGCCTTATCTATGGACAAGGGGCCTTATCTGTAGATAAGGATCGTTAACCCCAGATAAGGTCCTGCCTTATCCTAGGTTTACGTCCCTTATCTGGGGTTAACAACTTAAACCACAGATAAGGCCAGTTATCCTAGGTTTACGTATTTTATTTGGGGTTAAGGTTCAAACCCAAAAAAACGCACCTTATCTATAATTGATAAGGCGCCTTATCCCTAGTTAACGCTCCTTTATATGAGATAAGGGACGTAAACCCCGAATAATGCGCCTTATCTATGGATAAGGCGCCTTATCCCTAGTTAACGCTCCATATCTTGGGATAAGGAGCGTTAACCCAAGATAAGGCCCGCAACTTCAAATGGTCTCAGTGGTAGTTACAGTTGTAGGCTTTGTCCATGTCTTTAATGATTCGTCTGAAATAAAGTAAATTAACACTTTTGAATTTCATATGCTTAACACTTTCCACGCGGCTATTTAGTTTTACCATAATTATACAAAACAGATTTGTCAGAACCCTTTCCCAAATTTCAAAATGTATCTCGAGGATTACTGAACCAATACCAGGCATGTTTGTACTTGATTCAATGCATTTCTCATGGTGATTCCAAATACTATATTAATTAAATTCAACTATTTTGAAATTTTTGAAACATTTTGTGAAATTTTGGAATGTCGTCTGCAGTCGCCTGCCGCGTGGAAAGTGTTTTTAAGATTATATCAAACAGGTGGTCTTTCTAGATATCGTAGATGGTCGGATAAATACAAGAGGGTCGTAAGTGCATTTTGACAAATTTTCAGGAGAAGCATTTGTGTGCTTTACAATGAGGTACTAGGTGTATATTATAAGGAAATCAAAATCCTTCGCTGCACCCCTAATAATTATGTCAAAAGATCTGGATATTAGACGTTTTCCAAATGTCGTATTCATTTGGAAATCTATCTGAAAAGCAATTCCAAAATGCACTTATGAAGCAAGGTTGACAACAATTAATTTGAAAATTCTTCATAACATTTTACCCGACAAAAATATTGCTACATAAAATGGGTAAAAAGCCCATCTCATATTTGTAATACTTGTAATGCTATTTCTTTTACTTCTGTGAAAGGGTTACATTTCTTTGGAATCATGCAGAAATTGTCATTTCTGCCAAAGTAAGCTTCGTTTTTAAATTTAATGGTGAAAATGCTATTTTTGGGGTAGGGCCTACATGCATTCAAGAATACTGATAACAATTGTGGGATTTATTGCTAAACTTTGTATGAGTAAATTCAGACAGGGTATAATCACCCAGATTTGCTATTTCTCTTCGATTCAGAATCAAGAATGGCTAAGGTTTGAATTTCCATGATATTGTCATACAATATACTGTATGTATGATGATGATATATTTGTATAACATTATATTGCAATTTTTCGGTGATTCGTAATTTAAAGCTATTGTATTGATGCATGACTTTTAATGTTCATGAATGTGTGGAAATAATTTCCAATACTTCTCTAATAGGATTTTCAGAAGAAATGCAGATATTTGATTTGTAAAAGATTATAACGTTTATGTAACGCTATTAAAAGCTAAATGATGATTCTATGTGACACTAACATTATGTACACAGTTCAACAAAAATAAGTTCCCCTTGTATGCCTGATATTTTAAATCAGAGTATGCCTGATATTTTAAAATGAGCTACTCCATCGAAACGATTTTTGGCACACATAATGTACGTGTTCACAGCAACACTACACTGTAATAGAAATTAGTGTACTTTGGTACCGGGTAGAACAAAAAAGTGTAGATTTTAAATCAATATTGATTAAAACTACAGTTATCGGGGTTTTATACTTTACTAACCACTCGAGTAAACTTGAACAAAATGAATTGGGTCTAATTCTACCCAAGTACAGCGTAACAACATTTTAGTTAACACCAAGTTGCGCACTAAACAATTGAACAAAATGCACTGAGTATTTTTATACCATGTTGCCGAGTAAAGCAGATCGTGTTTACACGAAAATTGGGTAACCATACCATTCGAATTTACAAATTAATTAACGATAACTTTGAACAGAAACGTGTAAACCTTATAGTTCGTACTCTCGATGCGTGTAAACTCGATCGCATGTCACCGTCGGTTATTGCAGCAATGGCGGACGACATGTCGGCCGAGGGCACCAATGACGGGTATGCTGAAGAATAGCGCTACCTCGCTAGTAGCTGAGGCGTAACCCAAAATTAGGAGAGCACCAAATCGGGGTAAGCTACTATAGGCTAGTAACTGGCGGATAATTTACGCTAGATGTTATACCTGACCGGACCCAAGAGTAAGTTGGGGCATAACGTTTAATGCCACAAGTCAGTCGATTCTATAACAGTAGCGTAAATTTGTTATGAACATTGGAGGGGATGATTCGTTGATGCTGAAGGACCAATTGCGCTTGCATGACCAGGGGGTATCCATTTGAAGTGGAATGTGACCCCTCATAAGCTGAAAGATATTTTGGAAAATCCATTCATGCAATTTGGTGATTTTTTTTTTCCCATTCAAACACTAATCGCACCGACTTTGGGTCATATTTTGACCAAAATGTACTAATTGTCCAAGGATCTTAAATAATGACTAAATAAATAAATAAATAAATAAACTTATTATTGTTTTTATTAATTAAAAACTGATAAAGCCACGTTTCAACATTATTGTGAGTGGAAGGGTAGAACTGGAAGAAAGAGAAAAAAGCATATCGTGCCGTGCGTGTGGATCGAACCGGGGTTCGCGGTTAACAAGCGGAGGACAAGGTATCCACGCCACGGAAGTATTTGTGTTAAGAGATGTGTTATACCTTGATACCTTGATGCCTCCATCACTACTGATGATTGGCGACCATTGCACTCTTCTTAGTGTTCTTTCTCCACTTTGTTCTATTTTGTGCTGTACGTTTGGCTTGAACGTAGTTGAGACCAGTCCATTCCCTGATGTTATCAAACCAGTTTTTCTTCTGTCTGCCACGTTTTCTCTTTCCTTCTACTTTTCCCTCAATGAGGTTGAGAGATAGGGGGCTTCCACTTCCCCTGATGAGCGTATGGCCGATGTATCCTAGTTTAAGGCTTACTACCTTTCCCAATTACAGTTGTCTATCTGTTTCTAGCTCTTGCAGAATGCTAACATTTGTTCTTTTCTGCTTCCAGTTGATGTTAAGCATTCTCCTCCATAGCCACATTTCAGCTGCCATTATTCTGTTCTCATCTGCAGCTTTGCACAGTGTTCAGCTTTCAGCGCCATAAATGAGTGCACTCCATACAAGGGTCTTGAACAATTTCATTTTGAGATGATTGGAAAGGTTTTTGTCATTCCATATCAATTGCAGGTCTATCATTCCTTTCTTGCCAATGGCAATCCTTGATTTGATGTCATTTGAGCAGTTGGCATTAGCTCTTTTTGTAGATCCAAGATACTTGAAGTGATCTACATGTTCAACTCTCTCACCGTCGATCATGATATTATGTTCTTCAGGACCACCTCCTGCGACAAGTAACTTGGTCTTCTTGACATTTAGCCTCAAGTTCAGCTCCTCTCCTACATCATTCACACTGTTGGTTAGGTGTACAATATCCTCCTCTGAATTGGCAATAAGTGCGGTGTCGTCAGCATATCGTAAGTTTGAAATATGTGTTCCCCCTACTTTAATTCCATATTTTGAGACCTCTGCCTCTCGCATGCCCTTCTCGGTGTAGGTGACAAAAAATTGTGGTGATATTATGCAGCCTTGTCTTGCTCCTTTTCCAATCTCAAATTCATTTGTCTGTTCACCATTCCATCTTATTGTTGCTCTATGTCTATGGTTCACATACAGAGATTTCAAGAGTGCGACGAGATGCTTGGGGAAGCCCATTTCCATAAATGCCTCAAAAAGTTTGCAGTGGCTTACTGAATCAAAATAGTAGGAGCCCCAGAGCTCTAAATTCGGCTTTAAAATGGTTTGACCCCTGACCTCCGAACATACTCCAAAAGGATAACTTTTATGATAGATTCATATCTTGTTTACAAGAATAAATTGTCCTGCTCTTATGATTCCCTTGCGAATTCATGTTACTGGCAATACCTGTATTCCCTATATATTCACATAGACAAAATGACATAAAACAGCTCGTGTTAGGGGTAGGGGTAGTATTATCACCATAGCAAGTTGAAATAAATGTTAAAGTATGTATAACTTTACATCATATCTATGGGGAAGAACTGCTTCACAAGTTGAGATAGTTATTTATATTTAAAATGTCAATGTTACAGGTAACATAGCTAAATAAAACATTGGAAAAAGTCAGAAAAGGGTCAAAAATGCTTATTTTTCTAACTTTTTCAATTGTTCCATAACATTTTAGACCGATATCAATGACATTAAAATGGAAAAAGCTAATATAATGTGTCAAGTAGTTCTTTCTTTAAATTCATAAACATGATTTTAAGTAGTTTTTAGATTTCCTTTCAGTGTTATGGTCATTATACTACTAAAACCCTTACGAGAGATTCTATTACTTCATTTCTGCTATGTGAATACATGGGGAATATGATTATCGCCATAGCATAATTTCGCAAGAGAATCTTTAGAGCAGGACTCTTTATTCTGGTAGATAAGATATGTATCTGTCATAAAAATGTAAATGTAAGAGTATGTTCGGAGGTCAGGGGTCACCTCCTAAATTTGAGGCCTGGGGCTCCTACTAAAAGCCTTGGAGTAGTATATGAACATACTGAATACTTTTTGATCAATGGCAATTACTTTCTCCATCAGAATTTGTAATTTTATGCATGCCTGCTGTGATGGTATTTTGCCGTCATTTTTCACAGATTTTATCATGTCAAACATTCTCTTGGATTTTCCAAATGTGCCAAAATCTCCTATCTTCTGGCATTGTTCTTCAAGCCAAGCTGCCTTGTAATTCCTAAGCTTCCTTTGTATCTCTGATCTTACTGGCATGCTTACTGCTTTGTACCTTACATCCTGAGCAGGGGAATTTCTTTGCTTTCTCAGCTTGCTTTTTTCCTCAGCTAGAATCAGTCCTTCATTGATGATCCACGGTTTCTTAGGGAACCGTTTCAATTCACCAAGGGTTTTGTCGGCTGTGTCAGATAGATCGTTCAATAGGTAGTCCATAGACTTTCTGATGATTCTTCACCTTCTTGCTCTTCCATCTGTTTAAGTTGAGCTTCAAAACAGCATTCCGTTTCACTTCTGAAAGTGGATATGATGGTAGGGTCTTCAAGTTTCTTGAGGTCTAGTTTTCTTTGTTTTTGCCTGAATTTATTTCTTGTCAGTTTCACTCGCATCTTTGCAGGCAGCAGTATGTGGTCTGTGTCACAGTCTGCACCTGGATAGATTTTGCAATCGGTGATGCTAGACTTCCATCTTCTTTTAACCATGATGTAATCAATTTGATTTCTGTATCTATCTCCTGGTGATATCCATGTATATCGATTTCTTTTATGATCATCAAACAAAGTATTTGTGATAACAAAGTCATTGACATGACAAAATTCTGCTAGTTTGTCGCCGCTTGCGTTTCTTTCTCCTAGACCGAATTTACCAATTCCACATGGTGTCTTCTCCTTCTCCAACTTTGGCATTTAAGTCACCCATCACTATACAGATATCACCTTTGCTTTTTTTGTCCACGGTTGTTTGCAATTGATCATAGAAAAGGTCCTTGATACTTTCATCATGTGTTGATGTTGGAGCGTAGACTTGGATTATCGTAACTGGTTTTTGCTTTGCTTTAAGCCTTACTGTAACAATACGGTCAGAAATTGCTGTGTAGGTGTCCAGTGCTTTTTGTGCTTTACCTCTCAGAATGATGGCCACTTTCTCTTTTTCCATTTTGTTTTCCAGAGTAGACCACTGTTGATGTTTTATTCGGTTTAAATAAGCCTTCTCCTTTCCACCTTGTTTCGCATAGACCTGTTAAATCTAGTTGTAGTTATATGTGTTATAATTGTATATAATTGTTTCCATCGGGTGCTTGTGTTTGTCATTAAAATTGTGATTGTTGGTGCAATATTTGTATGCGCCCCTCGCCCAAAATATGTTTGTAATGTCATGATAGTCCTTATTTTTGAAAAAGCGTTAAACAAATTCGAAATGTTTGGCCACAAAAATGCCGTCATTTTTTGTCCGGAACGCAGGCCGACTAAACGTGATTATTTATGTACACTCACCTATGACCTAGCGAGTGACGACACATTTTAAATATTAAGGAGGACCATTCACGTCAGAATTTTACAGTAAACTATAGGTTGACACTTCGCATATGCGCCAATTAATTTTGTAAGGGGACGATGCTGATTAATGTGGATATTTACCTCGCTAGTTACTATTCTGGTGTTACTCGCCAGTTATATATACTCTAAGAATTAAATCGTTAGTAAGTTATACTACAGTTAGAGCATAACTACTACTGGGGAGGTAGCGTACCTCCCTATTAAGTTACGCTAGTTTGGTGCACTCGGCCGAATAACGGAGCTATAACGACGCAGGTGTTGTAATGCTCGAATAAGTACACATTGAATGGAGGAATACCTCAATTCAAAAGTTGCTAAATGATGTATTGATGGAGGGTGGTTGAGCAGCTTGAACTAGGGTCTTTGCTTGAACACCGCACAGGTGTTGTATTGCTTGTTGTGTTAAAATGAAAAAATGAAAAAAAGGAATTTGTTTTTGTTTTGGGCACATAACTGACTTAAACGATTTTAAACAGGTGGTCTCGATGGATAGAGTCGAATATTTTGAGTAATCGAAGAGCACTGCGACCAGGGGAAGACTCTTTGCTTTCATGCCTTGACCGACAATTCGTTGTGCAAACTAAATAGTTGAAAGATGGTTGTTGAAGTCAATTATGACTCCTGGAATTCCATAAGCTATGTAGGATTTCACACATGTGGTCTCGATCTCGATGGATAGAGTCGAAGGCTTTTGTTTTATCATCGAACATTACGACCTGAGGAAGATTTGCCTTTATGCCCTCGATGATTCGTGTGAAAGCAAGTATTTGAGGGATGTTTTTTTAAAGTCAATTCCATGCCTCTAAAAGTTCAAACATGTGGCACCGGTGGATAGAGTCGAGGGGTTTAAAAATTAATACACAGTATACGACCAAAGGAAGATTATTTGCTTTTATGCCTTCAACATGTTCAACGATATACTTCCAGTTGCCAAGGACATTCCAACGATATAACCAGAATGATAAGTTTTCCCATTCAAAGCAACTCATGATTATAATATGTATTAATGATATGTAGTGATATGTTTTTGGATATTACTTTGAGATAGCATATCATAGCTTTGTACCAAGAGAAAAACATATCGATACACAAAGATATACGTATATGTGAATGCTATGTTTTTCTTCATATTCTGAACAATGATATGCTTTTTGGAAGGAATCGTCCAAAACACATCATTTCATTCATACAACATATCAATTACTTTGAATAGAAAAATACATCATTCAGGTTTCTGTCGTAATGCTATTACTATGCTTCCTATGACCAAACAAAGGAGGTTTGTCTCAGAAGCCCGCGCGCATTGGTATGTGAAATAAGCTTCTGCGCGTAGGTCTAAGAGCTGGGGCCCCCTTTTTCTTTCTTTTTTCTTTCGATTTTTTCTTTTTTGATTTTTTTTTTTTGATTTTTTTTTCTTTCTTTATTTTTGTTAATTCTTTTTTATTTTTTATTTTTTTAAAAATAGATAAAACAAAGTTCTCTTTAAGCTTGGATTAAATGCATACCTCGTAGCTTTTTTCTAAAAAAATCAAAAACAAAATCGCACAGCACTTAGCCTTTTTTGCAAAATGTTTCTGAGACAAACCTTCTTCTTTGTTTGTCCTAAACTATTGTTGATTGGACTCATTAATACGGATGTCTTGTAATAATTAACCTTGTCAGTATTGTTCATTAAAATACTAATGTGTTATGCTTTTTGTGTTGTTCAATTATACATTATTTTCAATTTCGAACCTTTCAAACAGATACCTGCCAAATGATCCTCACGAAATGATTAATTTGCTGTCGAAACGGATAAACCACACCATTTTATAAATCACGGACTTAATGGAATATTTCATTTTTGGTCATATTTGCTATTGAATTAAACAATTACCTTAATAAGTCAAGCCATAGTGCGAGAACCGTATACAAACACTTGGTTAAGTAATGTGCGCTACTATTCTTTTTATTTTCTACGCAGTATACGTCGCATTGATATCAATACTAATTACCGTTAGTCTGACAGCTCGTGAACAAAAATAAAATCTAGTGACTCAGGGATCAATTTCTCTTAAACTCGGCATCTCTAGACTTAACACTTTCCACTCGGCTATTATTTTCCAAGTCTAACTCAAGGATTACTGAACCAATTCTAGGTGTGGTTGTACTTATTTTAGTGCATTTATCATGGTGAATCCAAATATGGTAATGAAATTCAATAATTTTGACATTTTTGAAACATTTTGTGACATTTTGGAATGTCGTCTGCAGACGCCTGCCGCGTGGAAAGTGTTAAACATCTAGAGATGCGGTTGCGGTTGTATGTCACATGTTGACATTTTGCCCACTCGTTTCTCTCCTGTCTACTTTTGGTTATATCATCCGAGGTTCTCCAAGCAATCGTGTTAGCATCAGAACAAACAAGGTGTCACTCTCGTCACCTGGGCTGTCGCCTCCGGAATCACTCACAACAGATTTCCTCTACATCTGTACATCTCTGTACATGGTATGTGTTTTGCTAAGAAGAAAATAAGAGAGAAAAAAAACCCTCTTCCACGATCGATCAAAACTGTCGGGTTTTTTCCCTCTGGTTCAGAGACACTTTGAAATTGCACTTGAAGTCTACTGCGAGCGAGCCTAAGGGAGATGCGCTCACACCGTCTAGTGATTCTTTTGATATAAACCAGTGGACAGTGGTCAATACTGCGCTGACGGAGCCAGACAATTTCGTTCTGTAACATTGTATAATATCAACGCTTTGTAGTATTTCAACAAAACGGACGGAAAGTATGCACTGGTCTTCGCGTCGTAACACTGGCCGAAGTGAACCGGTATAGTGCCAGTTTGAGTGCCACTCTAGATGAGGTTGTTACATTCTACTATGGGTCTTTTCTTAAAGCTATCGTGGAATTGACCGTAGTGTTTATATACTTTACATTGTCTGCAGCCTACTTTCAGTGCAACTGCACCTCTGCGAAGCTATCGTCCCAGCAATGACGTCACAGTTCATCATGGAATGCCTAATGATGCCACACCTGTTCTTCTTATTTGCATGCCTTCTTTTTGAGCCTTCATACTCAACATCCAACACAAGACTACATATTACAGCTCCTTTAAATCATATCCGCGTCGGTGATATGTTGTGCGTTCACTGTCAGGTCTGGAATAAGGGGAACAAAGCAGAGGTCACCATTCAACGCCGCACAGTCAATGGAGTTTTCCAAAGACTTGCTTGGAACAATGAAGTCTTGGACATCACTGAGGGCGACGAAGATGACCGTGTGTTTCTTGCGGTGAGAACAATGGAGGATGGATCTTTGGTGTATTTCTTATCCATTGTCAATGTCGCAAGACAAGACGAGGGGGATTACACATGTAAAGTTATCATACCAGAATCTTTAGAGACAATTACCGTGGAAACGGTCCCTATACAAATTGAATACTTGCCGGCTGACGACCCGGTATGTTCTGCTGACACACCTCTGGTAGTAACACCTGGTACGATGGTAAGGTTAAAGTGTACGTCTACAAAAGGAAATCCAGCCGTTGACATCACTTGGAACAAAAGCGGATTACGTGAAGTGTCCTCAAACACCACGTTGTACGCCGATAGTATTGCTTCAGTGGCAGACGTCCGTATGGATTCGACTTTAAGTGGTACTTTCTTTGTCTGTGAAGTTCGAAGTAGTGTGTTTCCGCGTCATCAGAGATCCTGCCACATCGGACCATTCAAAGTACTATCAGACACTCGTGAAACATACCCATCTGCAGACGCTACTTTGAACAGTGGAAACGCCGCAGAGATGAATCCATTGCCTGTGACAGATACTAATGATGTTACAGATACGGGACACAATTTGAAATGTAGACATCTATGTTCCAAATTGGAAGATTCGAAACTTTTTATCTGGAGAATATCTACTATCATTGCTTGCGCATTTGCCTTAATCTTTCTACTGATTGGTATTACAATAGGCGTGAAACTTTCACTCATGGAATCACGTGATATTGATACAGCGTCTACAAGGCATGATCCTCCTAATTATGCGATTCGACCAATGTACGAAGATTTATTGGCCGAACGCAATGGCGAAAACCAAGTGTACATGTCAATTGATAAAACCAATGTAGAAAAACGTGTCTTGTCTAATACAGGAAGTGACGTGATTGTTGAACATTACCACACGCCATAGGAAATATCAAAAACACAACACAACGGTATTTCACAGATAATGAAATGAAAAGCAAAATGGTAAAGACAAATAGAGGATGAATTTCAGACATAAATGGACGATTTTACAGGAGGTTAAATGGAGGAAATACGGGGAAACATTTGAAATGTAGATATCATTCTGTGTTCTAAAATGGACAGTATTCATTATGGAGTATATCTACTCAGTACCATTGCTTTCGTATTGCCTTGCTCTTTCTTCTGATTGGTATTACAATACACACAGAAAACACTATGTAAAGAAATTACACAAATTATGTAAAAAATACATAATCTGTGTAAAAATAGAACTCCATAATACTATGTAAACAGTTGTGTTAAGCTTTTGCGTAGGAATTTACACAAGCTTGGGTATATATTACATGTTTTATGTAAACTCTTACATAATAATTATGGAGTTCTATATTTACATAATTTTTTACATAGTGTTTTCTGTGTGTAGGCGTGACACTTACACTAGGCGTGACACTTTCATTATTGAGAGGAGTATCTACAACCATTGCTTAACACTTTCCACACGGCAGGCGTCTGCAGACGACATTCCAAAATTTCACAAAATAGTTAAAAAATGTCAACATTATTGAATTTCATTAACATATTTGGAATCACCATGAGAAATGCATTGCAATAAGTACAAACATGCCTAGTGTTTGGTCAGTAATCTTCGGGATAGACTTTGAAAATTATGAAAGGTTTCTGAAAAATCTGTTTTGTGTATGGTACAAATAATAGCCGCGTGGAAAGCGTTAAGTATTTGCCTCAATATTTCTTTTGAGTGGTATCAAAACGGCTACAACACAAGATCCTAAAAATGTGATTTGACCAATGTAGAAAGTTCTATGGGGTAACAACAATGGAGCAAACCAATTCTACGTGTGTTAATTGAAACATAGTAAACCGTCTATGGTTGAAAAAAGCAATGTATACGAACCATTTGTTTTTGTTACAGAAAGTGACGTGGTTGTTGAGCGTTACCATACGCCGTATCCAACACCAACAATGTATTTAACAGAAAACGAGAAGACTCAATAGGTAGGGGAAGGTGGGGTAATGGCGGACACATTTTGTCAGGGAGGTATAACACACATATAATACGTCATATAACAATAAAAATCATGTAAACACAAAGCACTGTGATGGTTCTACCTTTTATCAAGTTTTTATCAACTCATCATTTTGAAATTCGAAGCTACGAATTTCAATGGGAGTTAAAAAATACCCTTTTTAAAAGTGTAGCAGAAATCAAAGAACAATGTCACATATTGATATGGTCAACAACTATTACCGATTTATGATGTTAAATTGACCACGCCCATATTGGTTACCATGGAAACGGTACATGTCCGGAATTACCCCAATCCATGTACAATGTATGGGCACATCCTCTCTTATTATTATGCTCATCATTGTGACTCCAAATTCATTTCTTTTTTATCAGAAGGTATCATACATTAAATAAAAAAATAATAAGACTTTGTTTTCCTTGATGTAGAAATACCAGTTTCAAAGAGAAAGTAATGCACCAAAATATCAACTTGCCCAAAAAGTGATTTTTGTAATTCTCGCGAGAATTTGCGAGACAACCATCCCGTTTAGGTTTTGTGTGATTTCAATGGAGAGGCACCTAACATCATAGGGTGGCAAAATACCACCTTCTTTCACCTGCCTTTAGATACAGCCCTGTCCGCGATTACCCCGCGTCCGCCATTACCCCACCTTCCCCTATAGAGAGTTGAGACAATTTGTAGAGGACGAATTTGGACGAAAGAATAGACGAAATTATGCTCGTTGATTCCTTGGAATCTGTTGGTCCAAGAAAAGAAAAGACATAATATCAAACACACAACAGAACGGTATGTAGCAGCAAATGAGAAATGGACGGCATTACACGAGGTTCACTCATTGAATTCATGATATAGGCCTATGCTGCTCTAAGATAAGACATGTCTTTTGTCTATGGAAGTGACGTAGTTGTTGAACATTACCATACGCCATATATGAAATATCAAACATTTCAAACCCACAGAAGTATTTAACAGAAAACGAATGGGAAAGGACGAAAATATAGCTAGGTACAGACAAAGGTCGAATTGTGAAGACAAGCGAGACGGAGGGGCATGATAACGGTGTAACAGGAGGATGGAATAGCATTTTGAAAAACTAAAATCAATATAAGAAATTAAGATTACCACTTTCTACGCAGCTATTAGGCCCCTATAGGAGTGTTACCATCCAAAACAGATTTTCAGATTCTTTTCCCCAATTATCAACGTCTTTTCTCAAGAATTACTCAACCAATACTAGGCATGTTTGTACTTGCTTAAATGCAATTCTCATGGTGATTCCAAATATGGTGTTGAAATTCAATAATTTTGACATTTGTGATTTTTTTTCTTTCTCTTAAACTTTGGAAGTGTCGTCAGCAGACGACTGCCACGACTGTGTGAAAAGAGCTAATAATAAATGGTAACAGGAAGAGTTTCCATTAGCATGAATAGGACCAAATAAAACATCGCGAAATCATGCAAGAAAACAATTAACACGGTAAGGGTTTTATTTAAACTAACACCCGTTCGTTAATATGTCTTACTTCTCGAGGTTCGACATCTTGTTATAAATTCATGAGAATGCTTCAAGTATGAAATGCTCCAATATGGCACAACGCTGACAGAACTAGGGCAGACTAAAAACATTGATTGATCCTCGAGTCACTTTCCACCCAAAGAAGATGTTAAAGACACCACCAGACCACGATTCATTGCGGTTTTGCAAAATGCCCGAATTCTGGTCTCTAATTTGTCTCACTTCCCATAGACATACGCACACAATCATAGCTTCATAGCGCGTTCATCGTTGAAGCTTTTAGCTTCTAGTTCTCATCAATAAATAAATTAGTTATCACTGTTCCCTTTTTCTTATTTCTAAAAAACGTAAGAGCTCCGCGTATGAAAAAAAAAGCTTTAGTTGATTGGCGTTCTCGCAATGCATTGTGGGAAGACCATGACTACTTCTCTGCTTTCCACCCACACAATACTGTTTGCTGTCACAATTAAAGTCAAGAGTCGAGTAACCTAGTTTACTCGGAGTAAACCAATCCATGTGCTTAACCCCCTGAGAACTACCTGTCGATTGGTCAGAAAGATGGATACATCATTTATTGCACCAATCAAATACATTGTTAGTGTAATTGTATCCCGATCAAGATTGGAGTGAAATATTGTAGAAGCAGTATTTCAATTGGTTATTCAAATGAGTATATCTTGATAGTAACCAATCATATATACACATTGTTTAATAGTCAGGTAGTTCTCGGGGGGTTAACAATACTACCGGGTTAGTCAGACGTAGACAGGAACGAGAACTTGTTTAGGCGAAGGTGTTACGGAAATATATCATGTGCGTATGTTTAAAAAATAAAACATTTGTTCTGGAAAGATCATGTGTGTGTATTTTTTTCTCTTAAATGGCATTCACCTGATTTAGGCGTATCTTTACTAACTGCGTGCTGCGCATGATCCACGCAGTTCTCGACGGAGCACGCAGTACGCAGTCTATCTCAAGCTCCCACATGCACATTATCACTGCGTAGTACGCTTTACAGAAAACACCCATCAGACTGATCGGGACCCATAACAATAGAATAATTAAAACAATGTTACCTATACATGTAATAAAGATAAGATATGTATCATTTTATTAAAATTATTTGTAATATTTAGTTATTAAATATGCAATGGTATCATTTTGAAGAAACTGGCTTGTCACGCACACTGAAATTACTCTTAACACTTTCCACGTGGTTATTAGTTTTACCACATACAAAACAGATTTTTCCGAGAAACCTTTCCCAACTTAGGTCTTATCTCATGAATTACTGAACCAATACTAGGCATGTTGGTATTTATTTTGATGCATTTCTCATTGAGATTCTAAATATGGTAAGGAAATTTAATGATTTTGAAAATTTCGAAACATTTTGTGAAATTATGGAACTGTCGTCTGCAGACGACTGCAGCGTGGAAAGTGTTAACCGCCATTGTTCAACAAAACAACAAAAATATGACAATCGTGTGCAAACTGTGACAGCATCACAACGTGGATAATCTTCCTCGTTAAAGGACATAAAAGAGAATTATACGTGTGGTTCAATAAAACTTTGACAGTTTTTTGAAGCCTTTTTTTTTAAATTCTGTAGATTTAAAAAAAATTTTTTTTCAATATTCATCAACAATATAATCTTGACCATCTATGCTGAAAATATCGTTACAAATAACCTTACGGTTGTAAAACAACAGCTATTTGAACAAAGTCTGTCCACGGGTACTGATTTTGTGATGTTACAACCAGTGGGGTTCAATAAAACGTTGACAGTTTTTCAAAGCCATATTTTTCAATGTTAATATTGCTATGGCGGCAAAATGATGGCTATTTGAAGAGAATCTCTCAAATCTTAAATCAGAGGCCTACCCGTGGACAGAGTGAAATGGGACTGTTCAAATAGCTGTTATTTTGCAACCGTAAGGTTATTTGTAACGATATTGTCAGCATAGATGGTCAAGATCATAATATATGATATAGTTGATGAATATTGATTTTTTTTTTAAATCTACATAATTTCAATAAACAAATGGCTTCAAAAAACCGTCAACGTTTTATTGAACCACCCTTATGGATTCATGCTTAACGCGGCTATTGGTTTTGCCATATAAAAAACAGCTTTTTCAGAAACCTTTCTCAATTTTCAAATTCTATCTCAACAAGGATTACTGAACCAATGAGGCATTTTTGTACTTATTTCAATGCATTTCACATGGTGAGTCTGAAATATGGTTATAACATTTAACAATTTCGACATTTTTTAAACATTTTGGAATGTTGTCTGCAGACGCCTGCCGCGTGGAAAGTGTTCCCCGTGGCAGTCGTCTGCAGACAACATTCCCAAATGTCACAAAATGTTTCAAAAAATGTGAAAAGTATTGCATTTCATCAGCATATTCGGAATCACCATGAGAAATGCATTAAAATAAGTACAAACATGCCTAGTATTCGTACAGTAATTCTTGAGACATACTTTGAAAGTTGGGAAAAAGTGTCTGAAATGTCTGTTTGGTATAAAATAATGGTAACACTAATAACCACGTGGAAAGTGATTTCAGCATGCGTTTGCAATCCAGATTCTTCAAAATGATAAAATGCATTGCATATCTAACCAAATATTACAAATAATAATAAAAATATTACGCGTGGAACGTGTTAAACTGAATAGCAGATAATTATGAGTATTAATTGGCTTCTCAAAACAGTGTTGCAGTTCGTGTCAGTTCTCAAGTGGATACAAAAATCTATCTAAACCTATTCCGCGATCTTACTTAATTGAAGAGAAACAAAAATGGAATATTTCAATTTTTTGTAATTGTAAACTTTAAGATCCATGAGAAAGAGAAGGTTCATATGAAATCCTTATTAAAAAAGTAACTGTACTGGTAATAAATGGGCTTCTAACTAAAAATAATAAATAATAAAGTTGTTGAAAAATGCATCTTTTTAAATATGAGATATTGCACGCTAGAATCGGGTGATGATTGAGGAAATGACATTTCCAAATGTAAGGTGAAGTCCGATTTTTCATTTTCACATTTTTATTTTCTACACGCGGACCCATCTACGACGGGTACCTTATCGATTACCGGTAGTGCAATTGGGGGATGGCGGCCGTATTGTTCCGATGGATCAATACGCCACACACACACGCTATACTACATGTACCTGTCATACTCTCCCCCGTGTTGAAATGTAAAATGTGAAAATGAAATTGTGACTTTACGTTACATTTTGGATTATCTCTTCTTCAATATTCAACCGATCCTTGCGTGCAATATCTCATATTAAAAAAGATAAATTTCTCAACAACTTTATGATTTAATATTTTTAGGTAGGATATATATTTTTATAGATAAAAGTCCATTTATTACCTCTATAGTTACTTTTTTTGATGACTGTATTTGTTCCCAGTGTATTTCAAGCGGCCGAAGAAATGACTAATTCTGACTTTCCCCCGTACCGTACGTACGACAATCGGCATGATCAGAGTTAATAAAAGCGTTCTGATTGCCATCTTGTTTCCATCGCATCTAACACTGATAGAATTATAGACAGGTGGTATGGAAACAGTGCGAGATTATTGCTGTTTTAGAGGCTTTATAATCTGATTATTGCTATACACTGTGCTACCGTATCATATGTTCAGTGTTTTGTGGACGTGTGTGTGGTTTTATTTCGTATTTATCGAATGTAATTAGAGTGAATACCGTGATGAGACGACGAAAAAACACACCCTGTTTCACGGGCGGCGGACGGACCTGTCAAGTATGGTCGGTCGGTCTTGGTTTTTTGGGGTTTTTTTAAACCTTAATGTCACCAAAATCTCAAAAAATCGGGAATTTTGTGAAAAATGTGTGACGAAAAAAATGGGTTTTTTTTTTCTTCGCCTGAACGCGGTCTGTTTTCGTATGAAATCTCATTGAATCTGGTTACTTTTATAATAACATTCTCAGCCTGTATTTGTAATAAAAGCACGAAACCTTGTATTTGTGAATAATGTCTGCATAATTAGAAAAAAGTGGGGGTGAAATCCACAGGCCTGACTTCATAATCCCTGAAATATGTTACCAATCTGTTCCAACCAGTGGGCTACCACACTATCTCTGACTCTGGGCTTTTGTTTACTTCCCTGATTTCTGCATAATGAAATAAAGCCGACGTGTAGGGGTAGGGATAGCATTGTGTTTTTTCTTTCTTTTTTCCCTCAAACACTATGGGCCGTATTCTCGTACGTATTTAAACGTGGTTTTAAATTAAAGCTTATTTACTCAGCTTTCATAATACATCAAGATTAGACCCGTGTGTTCCTGTCCTTTTAAGATATCTTATGTGTAACATTTTTTGGGTCACCCTGCAGTCTTATAAATACTAGGCATTTGAGGAATTCGGTGGATCTATTGTAACCCATTTGGGCCACATAAATTGAATACACCCGTATACAGTGAACACACCCCCACTATGGGGACGACATTTGCGGAGTATAACATCGGGGTTTTGTTCAACATGTCATTTAAAAGGTAGACTCACGTTTAAATTACACATGGTTTTATATTATAAAATGTTATAATATTAACACTAATATCAATAAGACGAGGAACACATTAAAATGTGTAGGTCCCATAGCCCAATGAAATATTGATTACAGAAAGGATTTTTGTTTATATTATCTGAAACCTTTAACACCGAAATAACATACACCATCACTGACTGACTGATGTAAACGGTTGATAACATTTAAACCATTTTTCGAGTAACTCTTGCCTTTTGAAATTTAAATTTAAATCTAGCCTGACTGTTATCATTGCGCCATACATGAAATTAAAATCAGTTAAATATTTCCTCTTCATTATTTATTTTATAACAGATAAAAAACCGAAGAGAAGAATGAGTTGAGACAGACAGCACGTTGTCGATAAAATATTGAACGTTGTTGCCACACAGCTTGTCGTGACAAGTGTTTTGTGTAGACAAAGCAATAATGGCTTTGATGATTTTTTATTTGTTGTTTATTATCATTGGTTTGTGTTAGTGACAAACTGGTTTCTTATACTGTACTATTTTCTTGAAAACGTATAGTCACTCATATAGTCAGATTAAAAGAGTCTGATATGGTGAGAGATTTTGCAAATAACTGGCTTTGTTATTTAATCCTAACTTCCTTAGCGTGTTTGTGACAATTAAACTATTAGCGGGGAAAACGGGTCAAATTAAGGGGAGGGTGGGGTGGGGGGGGGGGGGGGGGGGGGAGGTAAAGATCATTGTTCGCCAGCGGCGGGGATCGAACCCGGGCCGCCCGCGTGGCAGGCAGACTCCCAACTGATTGCGCAAAGGGGAGAACTCGAAGAAGTTCCACTTTTTCGAGACCATTTGACAAGCTCACCGGATCGTGCCACGAGGTAGAACCGTGAAGCATGCGGTCAGCAGCTATTTGCTGTGACCTTTTGTTGGCTTAGGGCTTATGGTTGTGGGTTTAGGGTTAAATCATAGACATCTAGCCGGATGTTATTCTTGCGCAATAGATCTTCCAACTCGTTTCTATGTCATTTTCAGCAGGTGTGG